>CM070825.1:24918808-25073808 GCA_036326025.1 Chrosomus eos | reverse complement strand
TAAGCAGCAGTTTTTTTTTACATTGATAATAATAAGAAATGTTGCTTGAGCACCAAATCAGCACATTAAAACGATTTCTGAAGAATCATGTGACACTGATGACTGATGCTGAAAATTCAGCTTTGCCTTTGAATAAATTACATTTTAATATAATAAACAGTTATTTTAAAATATTTCACAATATTACCTTTTTACTGTATTGTTCATTGAATAATTGCATTTATAGCTATGTATGTGTAAAGTACTCCTTTTGAAAACCTGTAGCATAGAAAACAGCTTTCAAGATGGCTGCCATCTTGTCAACTGTGGGCACATGACATATAGCAGGGTTTGTGCTGTACGTCAATGAATTGAGCAGATTGTTTTCCCACAGAAAGGTAAAGCTGTGTTTTCTCTCCTCCGGTTCTTTCCAGGTCACATTTTTCTCTGTAACAGTTTCATCATTTAAGCTTCTCTTCTATTGCTCTCTGCCTTTGGGGTTCAAGAAAAATGTGCAACGCTTTAGTGAAAGAGGAACTACCTTGTGCTTACTCTGAAACTATACTATACATTATTCACAACAGGTTAGGGTCATTGAAAGAGGCTGTTTAAGCTTTTACACACAAATGGAACCAAGATGCGACAAGGCCAGTTATTTTCCTTTATTTTCCAACATTAGCCTCAGTTTATAGTTAGCATGGTACCAAGAGTCAAATGAAATGGTGACAAAAACATCTGATTGCCATGCTACAAAAAAAGCTAGCAAAAATTAGTTTACAATGCTAGCTTTCACAGATATAATGGTTTGGGTGGTTGATCAGCTAGTCAAATAGCTTTATAAGTTGAAGTCAACCTGATAGATCATTTTGGTTAAACTGTTTGGGATCTGGCTTACCATGGTCGGAAACATAACCGAGCTTCCCATCAGGGCATCGTATTGCTGTACACTCTTTTTTGGCATTGATGGTTCCATGAGGAACCTTCAACATAAATGGAACCTTTTCATTCCACAAAAGGTTCTTTATGGTGTAAATGGGCTCTTTAAATTATTAAAATGTTCTTCATATGGGGGAAAAATGATTAGTTCTAAAGTGATTAGGGAACTAAAAGATATGTTCTTTAAGAACTAATCACTGAAAGATTTTTTTGGGGAACCAAATTGTTTAATTTAATTGAAATGCTGTGAAAATGCGCTTTTGGAACATTGGAGAGTAATGTGTATCATCCTTCAGGTGAATTTACATTTATAATGCTTCATTTCCTAAGATATTGTTCAAACCCTGCTAATATTGTTATGCTAATATACTCTCGCAACCCCTAAAATTCCCCATGTCCCATATCACTCTTGCCGAACGGCACATGAATAAATACCGGCACAAACAAACAGCAAACACAATAACAACCAAGACAAAAACCCAGCAGAAGGCTGTGGTCCACACATGAAGTCTCTCAATGCTGCTGCAATTATCTTACTGATTGGCAAGGCCAGTTGCTTTATGCAGACGCAGCTGTGGTGAAGCAGGTGTATTAGCTGCATGTGTGTGGCTGCGTTGGTATGAGTCCATCCACAGGCCGCATCTTCTGCAGAATATAACAGCATCGCAAAGCAGACACCGCAGACTGCTGCTGTTCTGGGAAGAGGCCGGTTGGACAGGTGCTAGCGTTTAACGTAAACAAATGCTTTAACCTACCCCATCATATGCGGCTCACCCTCATTCGGTATTTATGGATATTTTTGGCAGTTGAAATTGCATTGAAATTTAAATTGTTTCGGAATGTCACACTGTGACAGTGAGCTTTGGAAAGCCTTGTTTGTTAAAACCCCCCTTTAGACTCCTTGGCCTGTTTTAAAGGGGTCATATGATGCTATTTTAAATAATAGAATAGGTTAACATTATTTAAAGGAACCGTATGTAAGAAATGTATTTCAATTAATCATAAAATGGCCCTGATATGTCAATAGACATTAAGAAATCATGTTCATTTTAAATACTTATATCACTGACAACAGTAGTCTGCAGTAGTCCGGCCAGGATATTGTAATTTAAAAAGTTGCAGCCCTCAACTGATGTTGATATTGTCATGTTATGTTTTGGTCTGATGTGCCACCCTCCACCTATCTACCAATCACGAAGTCAGTAGTGTTGCGGCATCCGGGTTGCCAGCTCTGCTCTAGTTACCGCAGCTGCAGCTACAAACGTGTCGGATAAAAAAATGTGCTGGATCCTGCAGCCTATCTGGCAACCTCAAGTCAGGGGAGAGGGGATACACTGGTCTACAGTAATTTGAAAGTGATTGCAGTACCAGTTTTGGCCACAATCTTACATACGGTTCCTTTAATGTTCAAAAACAGAAATTTTCATTGAACTGTAAATCTTTGCAGCAGCTCTGTTCACAGTCTGTCTGAAACACGCTGATTTCTACAAAGCCCCTCCTTCCAAAAAGCTCAGAGTGCTCTGATTGGCCAGGTGACCCAGTGCATTGTGATTGGCCAAACACCTCAAACACCTTCTAAAGCACTTGTAAACACACAGTTATTAATAATAAAGACATCGGTTTTAAGTGGTTTTGCTTTCACATCCAAACGACATCCAAACACAACGACATTATGACAACACTTCAATTCACTAAAACCATATCTTACTGTTTTGGCCATAATGCTAATATTTCACATAGCATCGTGGACGTTTGAGGAAGTTATATATGGATTCCGATCGAGGCATTTTAGGCAGCTCTGGATCAGTGTTCTCTGTTAGATAGAATCAATCACTTTGTATACATGATCATCACTATAGATGTCATCATTGGTCACATGTTCCCACAACTTACGAAATACCTCAGCATGGATGTAGAAGGAGCATCTTTTCATTAGTGTGTGTTAAGAGCTGTAACATTTTTAATATTCATGGTTTTATCTACTATCTATCTATCTATCTATCTATCTATCTATCTATCTATTATCTATCTATCTATCTATCTATCTATCTATCTATCTATCTATCTATCTATCGTATAATATATAACATTTTACATTGTTAAAATTTTAGTTTTTAAAACTTGGAAATGTGAAAAATGATTTCCTTGATATCTTTTCTTCTGATAAATACATTACATTATTTGTTTATCAAATCCATAAAAGTGTGTTAAATTATTTGAGCACAACCTAATTAATGAACTAAGCCATTTTGTGACATCACAACCAGCACACATGCACTTACTTTCCCAACAACTCTTCCCTCCACTTTTTAAAACAAATTGCCCATGAAGATCTAACACACTAGTAAGAAAGGTCAACTTCTCCTTTGAGTACAATAATGCGTGCTAAGCAAAGTTACACACACTTAAGTGTCACTGAGGTTTATGTCAAACTGTCCAAACTGTCTAATGTTGGCGGAAAACATCTGTCACTGCGGATAGCTAATTAGTGTCGGAACGTGCCTGAAGGTGTGTAAGAAACTCTGTGTTATCTTCATAAAAGATTGCCAGCATGTCTCCATCAAGAAAAACAAGACGATCGCCAAGTAAACACATTGCAATTCAAAATGATAAATGGCCTGAAATAGAATAAAAAGGGAGCGGAGAAATGCGATTGATGCATTAATCAGCGCAGTACAGACACATCAATCTACAGAAGAACTCCCCATTAATCCTAAACTTGATGCCTTTATACCCAGCTGAGGATCGGGATAATAGCAGATGGACAGTACGGCCCATCAGGCCTAAAGTCTTGATGGTAGTGTCAATACTACTGGAGTCCCTTATGTCTTCAGAAGTAATGAGACAAAAGCCCCAACCCTGAAAGAGTAATATCATTCATTATCCATGGCTAACAGGCTCTCTCTGGCTCCAGTGAGGGGCTGCTCCTGCATCCTGCTGTCTGCTGTCATTAGCCCAATGTCTTCATGGACCCCTGATGCAGAGACAGTGTTTGAGAGGGTGGAGGACCATGTCTCTGGTGGGCTGGACTGGACAAATGGGTCCTGACCTTCGCACATGGTGTCAATGACTGCAACTGCTGCCTTCAAAAAAACTAACAAAAAAACTAGTGCTGGAAACCGATTAATCTCGATCAATTAAATCTATCTATCTATCTATCTATCTATCTATCTATCTATCTATCTATCTATCTATCTATCTATCTATCTATCTATCTATCTATCTATCTATCTATCTATCTATCTATCTATCTATCTATCTATCTATCTATCTATCTATCTATCTATCTATCTATCTATCTATCTATCTATCTGCTTGTCTTTCACTGTTTGGAGTAAGCAATATTATGAAAACACAAACTTTTATTTTGGATGCAATTTTACTTTATTTTATAATGAATGAAAGTATCCATCCATCCATCCATATATTGTATGATATAAAAAAAATTTCCTGGTGTTTATAGATATGGCCGTCACAAGTGTGACTTATCTCCGAATTCTTAACCCAGTTATATCAGCCAGGATGTAGTGCCATTATGTGTTTCCTCACATGAAAGGACACAACTGCTCATTTTCAGAATTTACAGCAAAAACACAAACATAAAAACACAAATTATGATACTACAGATTGCACCCCCACAAAACATGCGACCCACGTGCTTGTAAACCTTCGGGGAAGACCTCCTACACGCATACACACACTAAAAGCGTGGTAGGTGAACGCTAACCTCTATGAACATGCAGAGGTGCTATAAACATTTGCACCCACTCATGCAAGCAAACACACACAAGGCAGTCACACGCAAGAGGACGCCAGCTGCTTTGCACCAACAGAACGCTGGGGATGCGGAAAATGAAATGAAAACTTTTGTCCCTTGACCCGTGTATTTACATGTGTCCTTCACTCCAGTGAGATGTTGCTCTCATAATGAACAGGCGTGAAAAGTGAGATACAATAAAAACACAGACAGCGCCATTTTCAGCTTCCTCCGTTTCAAGGCCTCCGGCAGGGATATTGCATGCATGCGTGCGATTGGGTGAGCGCGCGTGTGTGCGTGCACGGCCTCGAAATAAATAATTGATAGAAAAGGGAATTGGTAGCAAGTGCAGAATAATCACAGAGGCTCGGACTAATTGGAGAGTGTTTTTCACCTTGTTGCAAGAGCATTTAAAAAAAAAAAAAACTGAACTGGAGGGGATGTGAAATATGGACCTGAGAGGGAACGGGAACAGGAACGCTAGACAGATTGTTCCATTTATGATAAAATGAAATTAACATTAGACTTCCGTCAGAATCGGAGGAAAAATAACAATTACAGATGAAAAGCTAAACTGAGCACTCTAAGGCCCAAAATACTTTGAGTGAGTTTGCTAAAAAATAAACTGCGCCATTTATGTGCAGCATGCAAATAAATTACGGTGCTGTTTTTAGCAGCTGATTCACTAAAGGAATTATGCAAATCAATTAAAGTGCAACAATGCCACAAAATGTCATTTGCAGTGCTAAATGCAATTTGCATGCTACAGACAATCACAATCTGGTATAATTCACAGCATCGCTCCACCTCTGCAATCGTCTCTTTAAAATGCAACATGTAATGCAACTATAAAAACATTCAAATAAAAGAGTGCTACACACATCAATCGAGCCATAAATTGTAATGTGGACTCATGCATTCTCTGTAAAGCTGTTTTGAAACGATGTGTATTGTGAAAAGCACTATACAAATCAATGTGAATTTAATTGAATTGAATATATATTTCATCATGTATAGACGCACACACGCACACACACACACACACACACACACACACACACACACACACACACACACACACACACACACACACACACACACACACACACACACACACACACACACACACACACACACACACACACACACACACCACACACACACACACACACACCTATCCCTAAAATCTAAAGCAAATGAGGATGTAGAAGCACCAAACCCTGGTTGTATGCTTAAAAAAAGCATAAATTTGTCCCTCACATCTGATCGTTTGATTAGAATCATGTTGTACTTGGTGGAATCGTGTTCACCTTTAGGGTCAATTTAGTGTTGATTTGGAGATGAAACTGTGCTTTGTATCTTGTACTTTGATAATATTAGTTCAGGCAGAAAATGCCAAGACATAAAGTTATCACTGTTTTGATGTATTTGACGAAAATCTGGCCTTCATAGCTTGCAGTGTACATTAATGGAACTCAGTAGCAGAGCAGGAAAGAGTGTGGAAGTGTTATGAGTAAACTATGTTCCACCGGAGAGTTCAGGTGAACAGTTATTGTGTCCTGTGCATTTAAGACAGCTTGATGATACAGAACGTTCGATGGTTTTCCATTGCTGTGTTTTCAATCTCTGCTTTTGCCACTGCCTGTTGGCTTGCTGCAGGATTCGCTCTCTTCTCTCCTCTCTTCATGTTGAATTATTAAAACGTGTTTTGATTCACTGAATGATTGTGAATCTGGGGCTGCGTATCTCAGCAGCGCAGTAGCATCGCTTGTTTTTCATTCTACGGTTTTCCTTCAGCACCCCTGTTTTCCACACCCTGTTCAGTCACGAATCAGCCCTTTTTTTCAGGGAATTGCTATCTGTCATATGAGGTGGGTGTTTTCCCTCCAAAAATCTTCCCTGATGTCGACCCCCTGCCTGTGTGCTGAGCTATTTTTCTACATCTACATTCAGGTCATCTATAGGTGAGAAATAAATAAATAAAACAAACAAATAAATAAATAAATGCAGGGAGTGAAAGGGAGAGAGATCTTTTCATTTCCAGAATGCACAAATTGCTTCCAAAATGGCACAGGATGCTTAAGTACTGTCCCTGGGGATTTAAAACTCCTTCCCTGTCTTTCGGTAAAATAGGAGTGGAAAACAGCATCAAAAATCCTCTCCATCCATCCCATCCATCCATCCCATCCATGAATGAAAATTCAGTCTAGTAAAGATGTGTTTTATTGAATTTAAGGGCAACATATTTATGCACATTTTTCTGATGGTAAAAATAAAGCAGTTTCAAGACTATACAGTGTGAAATTTTGGTATATGTGAGCCTGGACCACAAAACCAGTCACAAGGGTATTTTTTTTTTAATTGGGATGTGTACATCGTCTGAAAGCTGAAAAAAATAAGCTTTCCATTGATGTATGGTTTGTTTGGATAGGACAATATTTGGCCGAGATTCAACTATTTGAAAATCTGGAATATGAGGGTGCAAAAAATCGAAACATTGAGAAAATCGCCTTGAAAGTTGTCCATTTATGTTCGCGATTGTGCTGCATTCACTCAAAAAAATGATGTTTTCATATCTTTACGTAGGAAATTCACAAAATATCTTCACTTAATATCCTAATGATTTTTGGCATTAAAGAAAAAATCGATCATTTTGACCCATACAATGTATTGTTGCTATTGCCACAAATATACCTGTGCTATGTACTAACTGTACAACTGCAATATCTGAACCTAGAAAAATTTTGTTGTTTTTAACATTGGATTTTTGCAATTGGCCTATAGACATCACCACTGGCTGGTGGCTCAGGTAATTTGAGTTTGAGACCTGTCCTGTGATCATTTCCTGTAACTAATGCAGAATGCTGCCTTGAGCTGATCAAAGCACAGTGATATTATTTTTTGTGTGTATGCTGCTCTCTGCTTATGCTGATTCACGTCAGCACAGGGAATAAAACAAGATCCCTGTAGACACTACAATGGCTAGAGTAAAACATAGATACAGAATGTTGTTACTCACAGCTGCTTGTTCAATACATATGAACTCAAAGCAACTCGTTTGACAAGCAGACGGTGAATTGCATTTACTGGCCAAATTAAACGCATTGTCATGTAATAGGGAAGGAAAAAAGACATGATTTGAGCAGTAGTGTTGTTTTGATGACAAGGTGGCAGTAGCGTTTCCTGATATTTCTCAAACATGGCCTGAGGCCCGCGCTATTGCATGAACATGAGGCAGTGATATGTACGTATACATAAGAAAGAAGTATTTAAAATGTCAGTAAGGATCATGTGTTGATTTTAAATAATGAACAGAGATCCCAATTTTAGGGATCAACAATAAGGATTTTTTTTTGCTGACCTGTCAGATATTACTTGACCTGCCAACATTTTCATGACCTCATCTTATTTTTATTTTTTTTGTATACTACTGCTCAAAAGTTTGGGGCCTTTTATATTTTGTCAAATGTTGCCTTTTATTAGATTGGACAGTGTATGAAACAGGAAAAACTAAGTAACAGCTTTGCTTACTAAGGCTGTATTTATTTTAATATGGTAAAACTGTAATGTTGTGAAATATATTACAGCTTAATATAACTGTTTTCTATTTGAATACGTTATAAAATGTAATTTATTCCTGTGAATGCAAAGCTGAATTTTAAGCAGCCATTACTCAGCCTTCAGTGTCACCTGATCGTCAGAAATCATTCTAATATGCTGATTTGTGTCAGGTAATATTTCTTATTATTATTCATCATCATCATCATCATCATCATATCATCATCATCATCATCATGTTTATAAACTGTTGTGCTGCTCAATAGTTTGATCAATTTAATACTTAAAAATTATTAATTTCTCTAAAAATATATCTTACTGACCCCAAACACTTGAACAGTAGTGTATAATTTATTTTTATAAATATTTAATTAAAAGCTCAACTTTTTTCATCAAAATATATGAAATATTTATTTTTATCTCGGTCTCACACTGGCGTTTGGCAATTAGTAGCACCTATATATATTTTTGTATGTTGTTGTACTAGAAATACACTAAAAAAAGTTTTTTTTGAACACTAAAAAGATCCTTTGAAAAATATCTCAGTGTTTAGTTGTAATTGGTGTCTAATTTTGTATTAGACCCCACTGACTCACTGTACTGGCTATTCTAATGTGTTGAGCCGTGTATACAGCCTCTTATTTGCAATGAAAACACTGAGCTCTATCGAAGGCATTAAGGTCAACGATCCTGCTTTGCTTAGTCAATATAAATCCCCTCTCCTGGGCTTGCCTTCACTTTCTTAGGACTTATTTGACCCATCTATGTCGCCATTTACTAATCAAGCCTATCTATTCAGAACCCATCTGCACTCGATAAAAAGCTCCATTTAAGAAAACAAGGCTTTACTCTTCTTTTCGCCAAAAAAACCCACTCCTGTGTACTTCTATTCACCATTCATTCAGTGCTGCTCAGTGATTCTAGTGTTTTTGGACAGCGGTGGGTCTTATTCATCCCTGCAAATGGGGATTCTTTGAGAGCTGGGTAGTCCAAACTGTGTCACATAGTGTCAAGATGGTCAAGTGGTAACACAACTGTGAGAATGGAAGACTTGTCTTTCTTTAAAAGAGCCAATTGACCTATTGGTAAAGGCATCATTTGATCTTTTTCTCAAGAATGCGCATTAGCTTGACCAAACTGAAAAACAAAGAAGACACTTTTATGATAGCATTGCTGTCAGATTGTAATAGCGATTTGACATGTTATTTTGAAGGTTTTGATCTTTCCCCAAGCTGTCAAGGTTTGACAGGTTAGCATGGCCATGTTAGCACCTGCTGGTAGGTGCTGTAACTACAGCAATTGGTTGTTTCTCTCGTTCCATTTACATCTATTCATTTAATAAGCACTTTTATCTAAGCGACATACAAATGAGGAACATTATAAACAGTTTGTTATAACAGTTAACAATAAAGTCTCATTTGTTGACATTAGTAAATTCATTAGTTAACATGAACTAACAATTAGTAATATGTTTTTAAATAATTTATTAATTATTGTTAATCCTTAAACGCATACCTTGGGTCTTGAGTGACCTGGGACGTCATTCACTACCCTTCTCCTCATTAATTTTTTTAAAGTGAGACATCAGCCTTCTTAGTATTCCTCAATCAATTCATCATACACAATGATGAAGTGACGTTTCACTCATAGTTACTGCAGGCAGAAAACAAAAGAATAGGAAGTATCATCAGCAAAACTTGAAATGGCTCAGCGATTTAATGCAGAGCAAATACTGAACGCAATCAAATCTTAGTGTCACTTTCACATGATGGTGGATCTGGTGAAGAAGCTGTCAGTGATCAAAATATTGATTTTTAAAATGTTGAAAATGATAGTTGTGAGAATTTTTTTGAGATGGTGAATATGAGCCAGATGCTGAATGTACTGTTAAATAACCTCTGACGATGACAGTAATGAAATATATATCAATGTATAAAACATCTGCTCAATCTGAACCCTTCCAAGCTCCAAAAGGAACAAAATACTTTATTTTATTCTTCTGTAATTGTTACTCTAATATCAGAAGAGTTTTATATTATCGCGACAGGTAGAGATCCATCCATCCGTGTTAGTGGCGAAACATTCATGCATTTAAGGGTTAATGTTAGTAAAAATATAATTGTTCACTGTTTATTCATGTTAGTTCACAGGGCATTAATTAATGTTAACAGATGCAACTTTCGATTTTTAAAATATATTATTAGTACATTTTGAAATTTACATTGACCTATAAATTCTGTTCATTATTAGTTCATGTTAATTAATGTAGTTATCTTATTGAAAGCTTATTGGGAAGTGTTACAATTTATTGAAATCTCCATTGATGGTCTTTCAAAAGTTGCCATGCATTGTGACAAAATAACACGTTTTTTGCTTGCAAATGTTTCAGGACTATTATGTTATTTCTATATACAGTATATGAACATTTTGAGTGCTCTGTTAAATCTTGAATCAGGTTTTTCTGTCTGCTGTCATAAACATTATGAGCAAAGCTGGTGGATCAAATTGTGTATGTACAGGGGTTAGCGACCAGCCGAGCATCTGCCATTGAAATAAATGGGAACGGATAGCTTTCTGCAGGCATTATAGACCTCCTTGTGCATTTCCTGTAGATAGGTGCTGTATGACTAGACAATAACTGCCCTGAGGTGTTTCCAAGATGTCTGCCAAGTAAACTGACTTATTTAATGGGCTTTGACTGAGTTAGTGTGAGAAATATCAAAATGCATGATCAAATATTGACCTGTCGTTGATGGGATGTGCATGCGGGGGTTGCTATGACCACCTGTTGAAAACTTTAAAGGCCCTGATCAGCGGTCTGTCTGATGGAGTGAAGGAGAGAGAGCAAGAGAGAATGTCTTGCTGTAAAATACACAGCATTTTTTCCTCCTCACAGTCACACACATTACAATCCAAACATTTGTTTTGACATCTGACAACAACTGAAAAAATTCAAGATGTCAAAAGACCCAGGAAGACCGTTATTTATTTTGAGTGCACGAGCAAGAGACTCAGAGAGGGAGAGAAAGAGGCGGTAGAAGAGTTTATCTTGGGGCAGTATATGGCAATCGCATAGAAATAAATCACAAGCCTGCAATGATTTTACTGTCTTCACGGTCATGTATATACAATAGTGAAATATCACAGAACAAAAACTCTTTCTTCTGATCCTCTTTTGACAAAGATCTTACATGAACTGAATAGCCTCTTTGATGTTTCCTGGGAGAAAAGATTAATAGGATGGGATGTGAAATACATTATTCAGTTCCCCCAAAATGCCTTACATTATACATTAGCATGCTAGGTAGCAGCACCTCTATAAGGATAGTCCAACCAAAAATGAAATTTCTGCCATTATTTACCTCATGTCATTCCAAACCTGTATGATATTTTTAAAAATTTCTTATTTTTGTTTATTTGCATGTTTTGTCTATATAATGAAATATATGTTCCCTCAATCAGTGACAATCAAATGCGATCAACTGTTGTTTTGAGCCCATTGACTCTTGTTGAAAAAAAAAGTGTTTACTATAGTATCCCTTTAAATGTGACTTATAATCACAGTTTAAATGAATTAAAACCCACTATTTTACCCAAAATCTTATTTAGTATTAACAGTATGTTATTTTAGTATTATTTATGTACTATTATAGTGTTTAATAAAAGAGAAAAGATTAATAAGTTGGGATGTGAAATACATTATTCAATTCCCCCATGCCTTACATTATAAATTAGCATGCTAGGTAGCACTTCTATGACTTGTATGTATATTATTGTATTGGAAATAGTGGCATGCACAAATATGTGGACACTTATAAGGACAGTTCAACAAAAAATGAAAATTCTGATATTATTTACCTCATGTCACTTCAAACCTTTATGATATTTTGAAAAAGACTTTCACTGTATGGACAAAAACAGTTAAAATTTTCTTGAAAATATATCAAGCATAGCGTCAGGTCTGGCAAGTCACGTAGTCAAGCTGACTCTCAGCTGATCCAAGTCTACCTTTAGAAATACGATGCCTGTCACTGTATACATATAAGCTCTTTCAATATATTATCTACGGTGGCCGATAGAGCTCAACGCGCTGCAAACTAAAGAAGACGCATGCAAATAGAAAAAAACGCATGCAAATAGAAAAATGCATGCAAATAGAAAAAAACGAATGCAAATAGAAAAAAACATCTGCAAATTAAGAAAAACATCTTCATCAGTTCCACAACACACGTGTGCTCCAAGTACTCACAACACAACCAAATACAGAAACGCGCTGCAAACGTTCACAACACAACCAAATACAGAAACGCGCTGCAAACGTTCACAACACAACCAAATACAAAAACGCGCTGCAATTAACACAGACCACAACGGAAATGTTTCCGGGGAACCAAATAAGTGACGGACCCGGCTGGGACGTGCTTATTGCTCGCGAGCATCCCTATGCCCTACTCCATTCGAAGGGCAGACGGCAGAGCTCTTCAAGTGGGACTTTGGAGTGAGCAGGGCACTAGTGTGTCATTTATGTAGCCGTTTGGAACACACTTTATGAAGGGAGCGAGGAAAGACAACTCCAATGTAATTATTTTTACCTAGGATGTTCCTATGACAACGCAGCACATTGTCCATCAGCTGAACTGCTGTTTTACTGACGACAGAAATATAATGCTGTTAACATAACGGTTGCAAATATATATATATATATATTTGCAACCGTTATGTTATATATATTTATATATATATATTTTTTTTACTTTACAAAAAAACTGTTAATATAGGCGTTTTATATATCCGTTATATCTGTGTCAGTGTCTCAACTTTAAACTTTGGACCAAACATTACCTAACATTTCTTATGAATATTTTCTTTATGAAACTTTAAACATAACATGAAACTATTTGTATAGTGTGACTGATGTATAGATTAATATCTTGCCTTCATGTTCTTCTTCTCTTTCTTTTTTATTTATTTATTTTATTTTTAAATAAATAAAAAAGATTTAAATAAAGATCATTGTTCTTTTCTCATTTGTATTCTGATGACATTGAACAAATTGTTAACACATATTGTATACTGTATACAAGTTGTATGTCATAATAAATTGAATCTCTGTGTTTTGTGGGGAAAAAGTTCAAAGAAATAAAATAAAGTAGAATTTTGAGCTGTAAGCAAGGAGTATAGAAGAACTATAAAATTTTTTAATATTATAATATTATTTATATACAATATTATTTTAATATTATAGTTTATTTATAAAAATAATATAGGCTTTCACTTCGTCAATAAATGTTTTTTTTTTTTTTTTTGCTGTAAGCACGCACGTCCCAGCCGGGTCCGTCACTTATTTGGTTCCCCGGAAACATTTCCGTTGTGGTCTGTGTTACTTGCAGCGCGTTTCTGTATTTGGTTGTGTTGTGAACGTTTGCAGCGCGTTTCTGTATTTGGTTGTGTTGTGAACGTTTGCAGCGCGTTTCTGTATTTGGTTGTGTTGTGAGTATTTGGAGCTCGTATGTTGTGAAACTGATGCAGATGTTTTCTTAATTTGCGGTGTTTTTTTCTATTTGCATGCATTTTTTTCTATTTGCATGCGGTTTTTTATATTTGCATGCGTTTTTTTCTATTTGCATGCGTCTTCT
This sequence comes from Chrosomus eos, assembly GCA_036326025.1. NCBI lineage: Eukaryota > Metazoa > Chordata > Actinopteri > Cypriniformes > Leuciscidae > Chrosomus > Chrosomus eos. The sequence continues at coordinate 25,059,942 of CM070825.1, read as the reverse complement.
TTAGGTTGCAACACGTTGAGCTCTCACGGCCACCGTAATTATCAGCAGCTATCACGTTTCTCAGGAGCTAATTACCCTCCTTCCTCCCCAGCTCCTCCTCTCAGTCAGGATTTGGCATTATGAATCAGACTAAAATTCTCTAATTATGTTGTACATTAAAATTTGCAATACATTAATGTTCTGTTCTGTATTGCTGCTCTCCCTGCTCTTATACATTCTGCATGGATGGATGTGCAGGGAGTTCTTGCCCAGAACAGAACCATATCGCCAATCCAAATGCTAATTGTCAATTGTAGTTAAGTCCTGACAGAACTTGTTTTGTGTTTCACAGAAAAGTCATTCAGGTTTGGAACAACATAAGTACATACATTTTCATTGAACTAGTTCTTCACTATTCAACATTCCTATTGGATTCACCACAATTTTGGGATTCATGTTTTCACTGAGCTCATTACGATGCATTCTGGAATTGCCTTAGAATCCAGCCACAATTAGGAATATTAGGATACAGTATAATTTACCAACCTAGAATTGCCCTCACATTGTACCTATAACACCTAAAGAGCAGCTCACTAGGTTTTTTGGAACAGTGCTAATGTCTCCATGGTCCTGCTTGTTTACCCAACTTGGCCCCTTTTCAAATTCACCCAATGCAGCCTTTTCTGCTGCTTCTTCTAACCACTGCCTCTATCCATGCGAAGACACATGTTTAAAAATAGCAGCTGTCATAGAGAAAGAAAGAAAAGAGGGATATAGCTGGAGACAAAAAAGAAAGGGGAGCGAACAAACACTTTTCAGATTCAAAGCAGCGCACAGGGTATTTCTTCAACAATGGAAGCGCGTTTCACAAAACCGAAGGTTATACAAAGACTGCCAACCCTCTATGGACAATGCAGGTATTGTAAACAGCGACCTGCACACGCGAACATGTCCAGGACTCTGTAGTGCTGATTATTAGTGAAATGGCAGTGAGAAAGAGACACACAGATGCCATGATGAAGTGTCGGCGTGTGTGGAAAGGGGCAGGTGCCCTCATGCATGCCGTGCTCGTGTGTGTGTTGATATCCTTGAAGCAGTGGGGGAACCGTGTCGACAATACACTACCATTAATCTGTTGATGACCTGACTCAGCCCATATAATGAATCAAAACGCCTCACTATGTGTATTCTGGCAGAGGCCCTAAAATCTTGTTTGTTTTTTCTGACACTTAAGTCACATTAAATAATGTCTGAATATCATTACATTAGATAATATTAAAGCAACACCATGGAACTTTTCTTCTTCGGTCGCCCTACTGGTTGGAAACGTAATTGTCCATTACCGCTTCCGTAAATAATCTAGCCTACCGTCGCACGCACGCTCGCTGTTTATCCAGCACCGGCTTTAGAATGAACGATGTGCACAGACAAGGTAGAGTATGTTACATGATTTCATGAAAGGATGATGTATTGCGACATCAGAAACGAAGAAAAACGAAATAATGACTATTGTAACGCTTGGCGTAAAGCAGTCGAATTTTGTAGTTCTTTTTGTGGTCGGGTTCCTACCCGAAACCCCGCAGTTACATAGTGCCAGTAAAAGCGATACAGACCCCGTCAGGCTATGGCTGAAGTGCCTTTCACCCCGTTACGACTTGATGAACCACTGATAAGATTTTGGAAACAATATTTTAAGGTAAAAAATGTTACATAGTGTTGCTTTAAAGCAAATGGCATCTACAAACAATTAATAAAGGAGTTTACATTTCCATCCACTTAATAAATACAACTTCTTTTACTTACCCTCATGTCATTCCAAGTGTCACGTTATGGGTCCGAAGAAGAAGGTTTATGAACGAGGTCAAAATAATACTTTAGTTTATACAAAAACAACTAATTAGATAACTTTTTTCTGTGGACTTTTCCCCCAAACAGTGACAGTCAACTGCGATCCCATGTTGTTTTGAGCCCATTGACTCCTATTGAAAAAAACAACAACTTATATTTCATTAAAAACTTAAAAGTATCAATAAAAAGGTTTTTATTGACTATTTTCCCCCAAATATCTGTGCTACATACATTTAGGATTAAACCAGTGTTATTTTAGTATTATTTATTTATTAATTAATATAGTTTTTAATTGTAATATTATTTAAATATTTTCAGTTTTTGAATTTGTATTTTTTTTTTTTTTACATTTTCATTTAGCTATGAATTAGCTTAAACTTATTTCACTTAGCTACCAAGGTAACATATCTAATTTCATTTAAGGTTTTTACATTTTTTTCATCTAATATTTATTTTTATTTCAGCTTTATTTCAGTTACTGAAAATTATTTTAATATTTTTAATTAACAGTAACAACTGTAACAACGACTTCTATTGTGACTGATCCGAGGTTCCATTACAATATAGGATGCTGGCTTAGAAGACAGCTGACTGTGTACTCAACGACGCCTCTTAGATTTTGGAACAGAGCTTTTGTTCTCAGGTCTAGCTGAATAATGCTTGCAGAAGATGTATGTGTGTAATGGCTGGTTCGTCATGGTACATGTTGTTGTTTGACTGTAGAACCACCTAACACTGTTTTTTGACAACAATACACGTTGCCATCTGTTTCTAAATACAACCCCTGGCAGTGTGTTGAGCAGATACCGGATGTTCTGACAATAAACAATTGAACACTCGTTATAACCAGTGACAAACAGGACAATGCACTGTAAATGAGCTTTCAAGGGCTTTAAAAAAAGGTGTTCTTGTGCTTCCAAGCTAATTTGAATGCAACTACATATGACTGAGCGATAACTCAGAAGGGGTCACTGCGTGTGGCCCACTCTCTCTTATGTCATGACTGTGAGTGGGATGGACCACTAGCCAACTTTCTATCCATAATTCAGTCTCAGACAGAAGCCAAAAATATGTGAAATCAAGCATTTCTCTGTTAAAGAGGTCAGACTCTAGATGACAAGAAGCATCTCCTTGGTGCAGACAGTGCTTGTGCCTGTGTGGGTACCTGGCTGACCCTGGAGGAACAACTACATAATGAGAGAGGGAGAGAGGTAGAGAGAGGATATAAATACAGAGAGAGGAAACCTTAGTGAAGGAGCAGATGGTGCAATTGGTCTGCCAAGTCTGTGTCCTCCCTCAGTGTGAGGGAAAACAAGAGGACATCCACTGCCTGTGTGTGTGAAGGTCTGTCAACAAGAGCCATTTTAAAGCCCTCGACCCTTAATCTCATGAGCAAGGAGGAAACCCACCAATATTTAGCTTTTTTAAAAGGGCATTTTACTCAAATGACAATGAAAGTCTCAGAGGTTACAGGAAATGACTGATAGAAGAGTGAAAGTTGGTGCTGCAGACAATTTGAACCCAAGGTCTTTTACTGGGTGCATGACAAAACACGTCCTGCCCTTGAAATATCACGGTTTTCTGTTGAACTGCATTTTGGCCCCTGTTGTTAACTTTTAAAATAAAAAAAATCATATGTTCCCGGTATTAGTGTTTGCAGACTGTATTGAATGTAATTCAATTAAAAGACAGTGTACCAAAAAACAGATGCATGCAAAAACAAACACACAGAGAGACCGATGTAGTTCAGTTTACGATCAAATGACTTTTAAGAGCAGGTTCTTTTTATTAAATCAATATATATACAACAGAACCAGATTGATTCACAAGCAAACAATGGTTATGAACCAGTTTAGTGTATCAAAAAATGTAGTATGACCAGTGTAGTTTGATTTATAACCAAATTACTCTTTTGAAACATTTCTTTTTAGTGAATCAAAAACATTGTAGCTCAGTTTCGGAGAACAAATGACTCTTATGAGCCAGCTCTTTTTGCCAAAAGCCAAGTTACTGATTTGAATAATTCTGAAACACTGCCCTGTATAATTTACAGCATACATATGTTTTAGCAAAATGGACCCTACACTAACTGAACAAAAAACAACAACAAATGAATCAGAATCAAATTGAAAATAGAACTTGTGAATCCGATTGATTTATTAATCAATGAATTGTGCAGACAGACTGTGCATAGCCTCTTCTGAGTATTTTTAAGGAAAAAAACAGAGGATGGATGTTACATATTCCAAGAGTGAGACATGCAGCTTGAGTGTGCGGTTATGTTGTCTAATCAGGTCTATGTGGAACACTTCAAACATTCCCTCTCTCTCTCTTTGTAATCCACTCGCTTCATTGATCATCTGCAACGTGACAGTACTAAAAAGAGGAAGGGGGTGAAAAGTCTTGAACACACATTTTGCCAGCTCCCCATTGCGTGTAACATCACATACACTGCAACTGAACAAAAAAGCGACTCAGCCCGATGAACTTCACATTTTAGGCTGTAGTCGTCCAATGCTCAGCAAAATCACTAGGGTTACAGTATGCATAGAAATCCCATTCCCTCCCCACTGTAAGCTCCTGGGCACCAGGCCCGAATGCACGGACCTCTGCTTCCTGATCCGGCGTAATGGATTTTTTGATGCGTGCAGCGGCAAGAGGATGTGCAGCTGCCCTCAGTGGTGATAAAAACAGGCAATATGGAGCCACAGCGATGATGAAAAAAGTCCATGCGAAGAACATGCACACACCAACAATCACGCAAACAAGCACGCATGAACACCGGTGCAAGATTTTTCCGGAAAAAGTGAGTATGTGGGAGGAATGTTAAAGGCAGGACCAAACTGAGAGAGAAATAAAGCTAGGGAGAAGTACAGGAGCAAAGAAAGAATACAATCACAGGTAATCAAAGCATGCACTTCAAACAAGCCAAGACATTTGTTATTATTTGCAGGGTTCTTTTCATCTGTTTGTTTGATACTTGCAGGGTATTAAAAAATGATTCGCCTCAATCACCAAAGGCAATTTTCCCAACATACTCTTTTATTTCTGATGACTATGAAACCGCTCATCCAGTCACACCAGGGAGCTGCCAGGGGCAAATCTTAATGTGTAGGGTAAGACCCTCTCTGAACCCTTTGATTGGTAACAGCTATTCATACAGTAATCAGCTGCAATCAACACACAAAATAACAATGATTGCACAGCTTGACCCCCGAAAATCTCATTTCTAATGACTATTAGTAAATGGGCGGATTATAAATCATCAGCGGCACTCTCTATGCCATTTGTTTTAAATCATTTCTTGTGTTTACCTCATAATGCAGTATGTCACTGGAGAGATGCGCGTGGGCAGGTAACTCAAAGATCTGCATTTGACAGTTACAGGATATTGTGAATCACAGGGATGGAGTGAAAATGTGTGTGTGTGAGAGAAAGACTGAAACAGACAGATAGAGGGAGAAGGAGGTGCTGCTGGCATTTAATCAAGCAAGTGTTCTTGTGCTAATCTGCCAGCCCACCTGATCAATGACTGAACGCTCTGTGTCTTGTACCAGATGACCCACAGGCTGAGACACATATTAAGTCCCTTTCAATAACATACCACCTTAAACACACACACATTGTCATTGAATTCTATATGAATTCTGATACTTTTTGATTGGCTTGTCACGGCATTTGCTAAAATGTTGTAAAATTGACACACTATTCATCGGCCACTTTATTAGGTACACCTTGCTAGTACTGGGTTGGACCCCCTTTTGCCTTCAGAACTGCCTTAATTCTTTGTGGCATAGATTCAGCAAGGTGCTGGAAACATTCCTCAGAGATTTTGGTCCATATTGACATGATAGCATGACGCAGTTGCTTGTCAGTTGCACATCCATGCCTAATAACTGTCTGACAGTATATTATCCTTTACATATTTAATCAAAAACAGATGTACAGAGTGTCTTGCCTGTGTTTACATTCAATATGCCAAAAGATAGCTACTATTATCTGCTCTCTCCCTCACTCATTTATACTTTTATATCACTGTGCAGAACTCTATAACCCCAGATGCATTTCTGTAATAAAACACAGCGAGAAATTATCCTCTGTATTTTCACTCAGCCCATTGGGCATCATTATTCTACCCAGCATTCCCCTCGTCACCTGTGACACTAAGTGGAAGAAAAATTACACCCCTGAACCTCTCCTGTTTCTCTCCCTTTCTCTGTCTATAGACAAAAAAAAACAATTAATTTTAAGCAGCAACATTCAGGCCCTCAGAGTTCTTGATCCTTTTCCCCAAATTACCAAATCACAAACGCAAGCTGAGTCACCACATGCTGAAGACAGTGGCTGATCCCAGGGCATCTGCAAGCTCTAATCAGAATGCCTCTCTTTTTCGGCCTCAGCCTGTACTTTAAGTAAACCCCTTCATTATTTGTACCAGAGTATTCTACACAATGCCTGCTCTGACATGATAACCTCTTAGCACAGGTAATAACGAACTAATTGCTTGCCGAAAGCAATTGCTCAGCCATTATGGATATATTGATTTGTGGCGAACAGGACGAGGCCGAGGGCCTTGAGAGAACAGCGCGAGGCTGGTGGCGTGATTGATAATGAGCGACACCTGCGCGATGCACCGGTCTCGTTTCTCTCACGGTGGTCTAACCCCAGCTCACGTTCCCTATTAGTGGGTAAACAATCCAACGCTTGGTGAATTCTGCTTCACAATGATAGGAAGAGCCGACATCGAAGGATCAAAAAGCGACGTCGCTATGAACGCTTGGCCGCCACAAGCGACCTCCAGAGAGGACCTCCCCGGCTTGAAACCAAAAGCGCTAGCCCGCCGGGGGCTCGCCTCCAAGTGAGGAAACAATAACACTGGCCTGGACCGTCTCGATCTCTACTGTCGTCGCTCCTCCTTTATGCTTCCTCTCCTCTGTGAGAGATCCGAGACCGGTGCGTCATGCAGGTATTGCTCATTATCAAGGACGCCACCGGCCTCGAGCCTCTCTCTCACGGCCCTTGGTCTCGTCCTGCTCGCCACAGGATTTTTTTCTCGTAGTGAATTACATCCATTTGCTTCTAATAGACTAATGAGGTTTCATCTGGAATGTATCAAATGAGCCAGTAACTTTGTCTATTGCAATTAATTGATAATGCATATTTGTGTGCATATTTGAACTGTTTACAGGTTTAAAACAGTGATAGAATACCAGTTTGGATGTCAAAGTGGCCAAGGTCGATTTGGACTGGCACACTGCTACATTCACACCCACCGCAAAAGGCAGCTCTATTGGGGCGGCCTGTAGTCTTGGCCCTGAGGAATGCAAGACACTTGAACTGTATAGGACAGCACTGCAATAAGCTTCACAGTGTCTGCTTCAGAGGCAGAGCCACTCTCAGCTGGGCCAAGATTCCCTGCATTGGCCTGCTATTAATAACCCACCAACCCTCTAGAGGAACCGCACTAGGGACCACAGACAGAGATAAAAAAAGAGAGAGACAAATAGAAAAAAGATGGAAAGATTTTGATGGAAAACTGAAAGCAAGATGTTCAACAGTGTAGAGTAAGATTCTAACCTTGGACCCCACATGGTAGCCACTTTTGATGCCTGCTCAAAAATGTGCCACATTATCCCGATATCCTGTATACTTGCGAAACAAATATGTTTTTAATTTTATGATGTGGACATCATATGGATCTTGTTTTCCTGGCACAATTAATAAATAATACTAATAAATATTTAGGTTATTTTATATACACTTTATATACACTATCATTCTGGTCAAGTTTGTGGTCAGTTAGTTTTTTTCATGGTTTTTGAAAGAAATCCCCTATGCTCACCAAGGATTCTTTACTTGATCAAAAATACAGTAAAAGCAGTAATATTCCTGTGATGGCAAAGCTGAATTTTCAGCATCATCACTCCAGTCTTTAGAGTCACATAATCCTTCAGAAATCATTCTAATATGCTGATTTTGTGCTCAAGAAACTTATTAACATCAATGTTGAAAACTGTTGTGCTGCCATATTTTTTATATATATATATATATATATATATATATATATATATATATATATATATATATATATATATATATATATATATATATATGTATGTTAACAAACTGTTTGATGTTATTACAAATACAGAAGGTGAATTCAGGTTCATTGGGACACTTTTTACCCAGTCATCTCAATGGCAAAAAGTGTCACAAACAGCCTGAATTAACCCCTAACTAATGTTATAGGCTAGCAAGCTAGCAGTATACAGAGTGATAAATGGTTGAGTGGCTACCTGAAAAAAGAGCAAGGAACTTAAAATGTTTCATTTGGCAATTTAGTTTCATGATATTAAGTATAATATTTTTTTAAATATTAATTAGCATGTTCACATAAGACTAGGATTTTACCCATTAAGTTCCTCATTACGTTTTACTCATTAAGTTCTTTTAGCCAACAGTATCACTTTGCATTTCAATGGGGATTGGATTGTGCAGCACTGGCCTCCACCCAGGCCCACACGCTCTTCTCTGAGAACCCAGCAGGACCAGCTTAGATCCTGCCAGAGTCCAAGGTCATCTTCTCTCTTCAACCAGCACAACCGTTTACCTCTTTGTATGTGCTCCCAGCATCCCCCAAAAGAATAGCATTGATGGGCTGAGCATCCCTGCAACAGATACATTATCATAGCGCAGAAAACCACCACCAGATTTATATTAACATTTTATTACAACACATTTAATAATTGAGGACCACATGGCTGGTTTTCATTCACGTAATGCTCAATGAATCGAGGCTTCTCGTGCAAAGCGCCTTTAATGTGATCATTTCCCCCCCACGATGCTAAATAATGTCACTGTCGCAGCGTTATCTACTGCCATAAACTCAGCACTTCAGAACAGCATCATGCAGTTGTATTTTCCACTCCCTCTCTGTCGGGAACTGCTGTAGTGGAATAATTACTACCCTTCTTCTAGTGCACACTACAAACAGGACATCAGAAAAATGCCACACTCACATCGCTAAAACACGGGGCCGTGGCATCAAAGATTAATTTTGTATTAATTGAAAATAGCCTGTTGTTTGACAAGCTGTAAATGCAGCCTTGAATTAATCCTCAGAGGAGATCAAAACTTGCTTCCAATTAAGTTGATGATAAGGTCACCTGCGCTGTGAGCAGTGTGGGGTAAGACACAGGTTTAACTGTTAAGCCTGCGCAACCTGACCTCTGCAGCTGCCCCCTCCATCAGCCAGGGCGTGTTTAATTAAAGCGAGACCACTCCATTCTGCCGTAATTATCTGATTTCACACACAGATACGTCTACCTTATTACATAAGTGAGCGCCTTGTCGAAGGTACATTTGTGCACACTGAGTTTGGAAATTGATTTAATAGTCTTTGACCGTATTTAATAGTTAATTTAAATGTGGATTAGTGTTCCTATTTCCTATCCTATTTTATGGCCGGGCTTTTAGAGGAATTTGCGAACCGCCGTCATTTGTTCAATCGAAACCGTCTAGGACAAAGATGCATCTTGTAGAATTACTGGGAAGTTGGGTAGAAAGGTTTTTTTTTTTTTTTTTTTCAAAGAGAAATTTTTGCCACAGAAATACTTGCTTTTCCTTATTGTATTGGAAACGGTTCAAAAGGTAACACACTGAAAATTTATTGCCAGCTCACAAACCTCTAATGTATTTCTGACATGGTCTCTGTAAAAAATGTGCTTTGGAGTCCAATTCAACATTGACAAAATATCAAGAAAGATATGTATTTTTCCCCAGACTCCATGGCTGGATCCATTTCAAGACTTTTAAAACAAACCTGAGATCTGAAATACAAGATCAGCCATCTTCCAATAGCTCCTCTCCCCATCACACCTGCTGAGCAACAGCTATGTGAGTTCCCTCTCAATTAACACTGTGTTTGCAGCTCACACCACACGGCCTCCAGGGAAAGGACCGTCGTTCCATAAAACCATAGTAGCTGGTGCAGCATCCGCTCACAGAGCTTCCCGCTAGGCCAGCTAAACCACAACAACACAATTTTCTTTGCTATACCACCAGGCCCTAAGATAGCTAGCTGTGAATCTGACAGGTGCAATGCTGAATGATACCATCATGGAACACTGTCAGCTTTCAGCCCTCTTCTGCAGGTTTGTGCTCCATTCAGACCTGAACTAACAATGCTGTTTAATCCTGAACTTGTATCCTGAAATGGAATTAGAATTAAAATAAAATGTAACTGAACTTTCATATAATTTTCATTTATTTTTCCTGTTGGAAAATCCATCTTAAGCTTTCAGCAGTGTTTAAGAATGTAGTAGCTGGTTTCCAGGTCAAAGCTGCTTATCACCCATCTCCAAAAAACAGTTTGACCAACCTTGAATGACCAGATTCTAGTCGGTTTGTTGCTGGTCCAAATTACCATGTTCAAAAACAAAGCAGCCAGCCTGAGCTGTATTGTCCAGCAGGGTTATCTATAGCTGTTTTGTATCCAGCACCTGATTTCCCTGGGCATCTCTTTCTACTCATTGGGCTGGGAATGGGGGCAAAAATGCCTGAAAAGCAATATGATGATTAATGCTAACTAGCTCTCCTCTGCTACGAAGCTTCTTGGTTTTAATTGACCTTGGAAGAGTCTTCCTGTTGGATCTGCATTATGAACCCTGCAGTGGAACACCAGGTTGTTTCAAATGCAGAGAGTAGCAGTATTCTGTAGGTTGAAGAATAAATTATTTAAGCACCAGGTAGGGTCTAGAGAACAAGCAGAGCTTCTGAAAACCAGCCAGACAGAAATTAGAAGAAGCCATTTTAGCAGCTGGAGCCCATTATGGCATTTTATGCACTTCCTCCTTGTCATCCGTTCATCCGGTATAGCCATTAAATGACCCCGGGAGGCCCGAGGCGGTCCCCTTTGGTTCTTCTCTAAGTATTGTGTTGCAGCACATCTCCGTGCAGGGTTTCATCAGCAGAGCTTATTAAGAGACAAAACGAACATGACCACTGCTACTGTGTCTCTCATCACAGCGCCTGTAGTCACCAGATCCTCATTGGAGTGTGCAAGACAGGGGCGTTAATGATCATCCTTTTGACTTGACAAAAGGCAGACAGATTGCAGAATTAAGCTCTGTTTTGATGGACTTAGACACAGCACACTGTCCTTCTTGATAACTTGAGGACATATAGAGATGAGACCAGAGAGTCTGTCAGCCTGCACCTGGTAGCTACAGTATTGTTGCAGCTAATGTTGTTACATGATATTCATTTTTCCAATATGTGAGATAAATAAAGGGAGCGAGTGAGAAATGGAGGAACTGATACCAGCGTATTGACCAGCACGACTGCAAAAAGAGAATTAAACACTCTCCAATAAGCGTAGGCTCTATCTGTGGAATGCGTCAAGTCTGCATCTCCTGAAAGTAACTCGGTAATGAGAATCCACATTACCTGAGCAGGCCAATTGTACTCTGCCAGTCCAGAATGCCGTATGGTCGGGCAGTTTGTTGGGCGAGTGGATGAGAGGCTTAAATCTGATTCCATCTATTGCTATCCATTGCACCATTCTGACTGGCACTGCTTCTGAATTCAAATGTCTGGCCCAGCATTAGTGCAAGGCAGCATGCCAAAACCAGCCTTTTCTCCCCATTAAGATTTGGCCCCCGAGAAAGATTGTGCAAGAGAGAAAGTGACAAAGCACACACAACCGGCGGCACTCAAGACACAGTTTGAAGCGAAGAACAGGCCTATTCTAATTTTTTCCTTTGTTTATGTGCTGAGAAGTGGGCTTGAATCCAAAGTGGCAAGGGTGAACGTGCTAATTGTGGCTAATACAACACGAGAATGGTGTTTGTGTGTTGCCTACTTAGATAACAAAAAGAGTGGGCTGGTTTTTGCAAAGCCTGTGGACTCTGTTGCCAGTTTTAAGGTGAGAAGTTTCTCTCAAAAATACCTTAAAGGGTTCGTTCACCCAAAAATTCTAATTCTGTCATTAATACTCACCCTCATGTTGTTCCAAACCACTAAGACCTTCGTTCATCTTCAGGATACAAATTAAGATATTTGTGATGAAATCCGAGTTTTCCAACCCCCCTATAGACAGCAACGTCGTAACCAGTTTCAAGGCCACAAGGTAGTCAAGACATCGTTAAAATAGTACATGTGACTTGGTTCAACCTTAATATTGTGAAGTGATGAGAATACTTTTGTGTGAAAATTATGACTTTCTTTAACAATTTCTTCTCTTCCTGTTGTAGTGAACAGCATCAGAAAAAAGTTTTAAAAAATCTTCGTATGTGTTAAGCTGAAGAAAGAAAGTCATTCAGATTTAGAACAACTTGAGGGTGAGAACATGACAGAATTTAAATTTTTGGGTGAACTGTATCTTTAAGATAGCATGTCAACATAAAATGAGTTCAACTTTGTCTTGCACTCAGGCCACATTTACACATAGCCGGGTATTTAGAGAAACTATTATTCCCCCCCTCCGTTTTCAATAATAACATTGTGCACACAACATCGTTTTCAAAAAAGTTTTTCATTTACATAAACCCGCATAAACACGCCGCCGAGCGCCATCATAACTATGCCAAACTGGGCACTCAAATGACGTTAAGCATTTTCTGGCGCATAATTTGACGTTTGAGAACCTAAGGCCCCAACCACACTACTACGTTTTCGTTTAGAAACGGAGACCTTTTGCTACGTTTGCACCTCTCGTCCAGACTAAAACAGCAAAAACGAAGACCTAAAACGGAGAAGTTTAAAAACGCTGCAGACCCGTTTTGCGTTTTGAATCTCCGGAGGGCGTTTTAGTGAAGACGGGTCAAAACGGAGGACTTTAGAAACGATGACGCAGACGATCGCGCTCGGCTCTCTGATTGGGTGTCATCAGTCATGACGAATCCTTCCCTGATGCTGTAACGTTAACCGCCTACATGCGCCGGAGGCAAGCTATTATTCCAGCGATCTGTGACAATTCCCATGCTGTGTGCAGCAGCGGTATCGACCGTACATGGAGCGTCGGTTTTGGGTTAAGCCGGGAAGAGCCAGCTCATGGTGGGATCATTTTATCAATGAAGTTGTGTTGTGTTTACACCGGCACGCGCATGCCCAGTGTAGGTGAATGGTCACGTGATCCGCGTTTTCAGTCGTTTTAATGTGGACAGAGATCGCAGCTAAAACGCTGGTGTGGACGGAGATCGTATTCGTTTTAATTCTCCGTTTCTAAACTAAAACGCAGTAGTGTGGATGGGGCCTAAAACCCCATTTCTCCCAGTTGACACGGCAACACATATAACCGTTGTTATCAGAAATCTCCACTTTGACTGGAGTTTTTAGAAATAATCGTTTTCTGTGATAAAAACTGAGTTTTCGTGTAAATCAAACCGCAGAGAAATATCTGCGTCTTGCCTTCGTGTAAATGGGGCATCAGTGTTAAAGGTGGGGTAAGTCGTTTTTGAAATATGCTGTTTGGAAGTTAACCGACACAACAACAAACGTGTAACCAATCAGCAGTAGGGGGCATATGATGGCGGAGAAGAGAGAACAAGCAAGAGGGAGATTTGAACTGAAGAAAGACTACAGAAATAGAGATTAGACACAATACAAAGAGAAAAGTTCAGAAGAAATTACTGGAAAATAAAGGGTGATGTCGGGGCAAGAGCTTTAGGACCCGTGTTAATATTAGAAACGCTGTCCAGCACTGGAAGTGGGAAGGCCTGAAAACAGACGAGGATGTTGCTTTGATTGGGTCCACACGTGAGTAACACTGGGTTTGTTTGTCTAGAGCTGCTGTGCTGTTGGCAACTAACTACCAATTCTTGTTTGTAATTACTATTGTGTACTGTACATTTTTTTGTGCTTCCTTGTCATTCGTTCATCATCTGCGCTTTTTTTCCGTGAAGCATTATTCTTTTGCACTTCTATGATAAACAAACATCCTTGCGTGCGTAACAGAGTCCAGTTAGTCAGAGTCGCCTTGGCGACAGTTACTGAATGGGGTGTAGTTTCCTCGACTCAAGACCGACTCAGAGCAGGGCTGCAGGATTGAAGTTTGAGTTTTGGAGGCGGAGCAATCAAGAAGCGGTGTTTTTGTTTGGGTTGATTTCAAACATCAACATTGGCCAACAGCATATTTCAAAAACGATTTACCCCACCTTTAATCTCGACAACAAAATCAATGCAAGTTAACAAAGTTTATTTATTTTTTGTCAACAAGAAACGTTTTAGAATACTGTTAAAATTGTGACAAAAAAAAAATGTATGCTAGAATATTCAATTTAAAGGGGCTATGTGTGGCTTTTTACTTAAAAAAATCTTTAAGATAGAGTTTTCATTTGTACATTTATGAGCCAACCATAATGTAATAGAAAGAACGACACCTTGACTGTCCACCATGTTTGCCTCTATCAGGTTGTATAGTCCATTGTGTGTGTAATAGTCGGGTTCCGAATTGGCGCGAAAATTCACAAAATGCGACGTCACGCGCGTTCTCGTCTACTTGGGCTTACATCCGGCAGCCATTAGTAAGTAGCGGCAATCGCTAGCAGTAGTGTTTCAAATGGACTCTGTGGACGGAAAGAAGCGACCAGCCTCCAGCACAATCCAGACACCCACGGAAACTCCTCATAAGTAAAAAAAAAAAGCCTTATCTAGTGCGGCTAACGAGCGTGCGCACCGAGAATGAGCATGAGACTGGCTGCAGTTTTTCTAAAGGCCACTGGTGTCAGTAACGGTTAGAAATTTCAGAACTTCAGCAATGCTCCTTTAATTTTGCACTTTTTGTAAACTAAAATTAATTAATTTGACCTGACAAAATATTGACTACACTATATTTGTGTCAAAAGACTAAACATACGGTGTAAAAATGAACACAAATTCACACACATTTTTGAAGAAACCTCCTAAGAAATGCATCTGATTAGGGCCAAGTGATTTGAAAACAAAAAAAGATTTATAAATATTTTTCTTTTTGTGCTTCCCTACACCTGGCCAAAATAAGTTCAGGCAGTCCCTTATGCAAAACCCTTGATAAAGAACACAGTGCTGCAGCCAGCACGTCAGTGTTGGGATATGTGGAAATAGAAAGAGAGCGAGTGAGCATGAGAGATCTCTTTCATCTCCTCCTGACATCTTCAAAGACAATGAGAATCACTTTACTTTGGAGTGAATTAACATGCAACACACACACACACAAACCTTGTTCAAACACGAACGCCACGGCAACTGACACCAGCCTGTCTCTATATCCACTCCATCAGCAGTCTATTCTCCACGTGCCCTTTGTTTGGCTGAATGTCAGCTTGGAGACTATTAATAACAGTGGCAGTGCTGGGATGGCTTGAACTGATCTCCTCTCCATCAACACCCTGACTGCTCTGCACACACATCAAAGGGGTGACGGGGTTGTCGTGCTCATGAAAGCAGGTGGTGGATTCGTGAATGTAAGCTGGCAGGCGGAACAAATTCGGCTAATGGTCTTTTTTATCTTTATTGTGGGTTTAGCTTCTGTCAGAAAACAAAAGCTACATTGAGCATTTGGCCCTTGTGTCGACATGAAAATCTTACCCCGAGTGTGTCTCGTCCAATGTGAGGAAAAGCTACTGTATTCTGAACTCCGGTCAAAATATAGTCAAGTTAGTAGCATCGCCTTGAGAGTTAGATTACGTCTGCCTTGGGAATTACCGGATGCTGAGTCTGTAATGGCTTTAACGTGAACTAGACAGTCCAGTTTGACTATGGACTTCTAATAGAGCCTATTGCTTAATAGGTTCGACCCACACTGTGATAATTGCACAGGATGGAGTCAGAGTGCTCTGCTGGACTGTCTTCTCAGGCCTGTATGGTTTCACATTTCTTCTTTTTTTCTATTTCTATTGAAGTCAAGTTATTTATATGTCATTGTTTCAGTTTCAGAGAGAGGCTTACAGTTTTGTGGCATTAGCCGCAGCTCAAGGGCCTGTACACTTGGCAGCTGAGTGTGCTCATCTGAAAACTTGTTTTTCTTTGAGCGCTGTTTCAGTGTATGCTGCTGTGATAGACGGTAAACGCTGTCGGGCAGACCGCGTGTGTGTGGGGGAGGGTGGATTTTAGTAGGCGGTGAATGTATGTGTATCACACACAATTTGAAATGCATCAAGTCAACACAACAGCACTATTAAAATAAACCCTCTTTTATTTCTTATTCTAGCAAATTTATTACGAAAACGATGCAATTACGATGCATTCGAAAAAATGAACTGTGCATGATTTCACTTTTTGGAATGTGATTATTGACATCAATTTTAGAAATGAAAGAGCTCCACTGTGAAATAGTGCCTTGCCCCTTACATACTGCACAAGTGTGTGTGTGTATTCATCCAAGTGTGTGGTCTATGTAATTACAGAGTAATCATATGTAGCCATTATCTAATAAAGCGAAGAGGCTGTTTTGACTGTATCTCTTTAAATTGAGCTTTCTGAGTGGTGAACAACACTTGTATTTAAAGGAATATTCCGGATTCAGTACAAGTTAATCTGAATCGATAGCATTTATGGCATAATGTTCATACCCACAAAAAAAATTTATTCAGACCCATTCCCCCAAAAAAGCAAGAATCAAGGTTACGATGAGTCTCTTAAAATTAAAGTGAATAGAGACAGTTTTTGAAGGATTTAAAAGCAAAAATATATAATTTGCTAAACAATTTACATAAACTCGAAAAGTTTTCTTCTTTTTTTCTGAGCTATTGAATCAGCTATTTTTGCCCATATTGTTTACTCAATGAGACCCAAAACGAACAGTCTTGTGAAATTAATCCATATGCCTAAACTGATATATTGTACCTTTTCTGAAGCAACACAACCACTTGATAAACAGATTGAAACTGAAACCTTTATTCACTCTAAAATCAAATCAAAACTTTGATCAATGCAACACACATACATAGACAAACCACTCATTTTGGGAGAATCATTTATTTTTTATTTTTTGTCTTGCATCCTACATGTAGGGCTCTTTTGGTCATCTAAAGCCAAAGTAGTTGAGGCATAGATACAGATACAAATGTACGCAGATACAATTTCAGATAGCCAATATCTCAGAGCGTCTAAAAGCTCTTTTTTGCCCTTGGGATTGGCACAGAGTGTATTTTTCCATGCAGAAAGATATATTTCAGAGATGTGTATTTGTTATGGATGGGTGTGTAGCAGTTTGTCATGCTGGCAATGGTGGCATCAGTGTTATCTCTGCCTTTCAAAAGTGTATGTGTGTGTGTGTGTGTGTGTGTGTGTGTGTGTGTGTGTGTGTGTGTGTGTGTGTGTGTGTGTGTGTGTGTGTGTGTGTGTGTGTGTGTGTGTGTGTGTTGTGTGTGTGTGTGTGTGTGTTGTGTGTGTGTGTGTGTGTGTATGTGTTGTACCTGCCTAAACCGTGGGCATTGGGGCAAACATGGCCCATCTGTACCTTTGGTTACAGCAGCAAGGTTATTTCAAAACACACACATGGGTTTGTGTGCTCATAAACACATGGGATAATTCACTAATCAACAACTTTTGCACAACTTTTCATCACAAACCTATCACAAACCCCTTGCATCATTTCTTCATCTGGGGGCTTGATTTGTTCAGCAAATTGTATCTAACATTTAAGGACAACTTTCTGTGATTAGGACTTTATCAAGTCCCCAACGAGATTTAAGTCCACAGTACCTGATAGTGTAGGTTGAACTGAAAGCCCCCCCACACAATACAGAGCCCCTGGGGTCCGATAGTCATCATAAGCATGTGGTCTCTCTCTTTCTCTATCCCTCTCTGGTGGTGAAGCTGATCAGAGAGCCAGCCATTCTCAGTGTGATCAGCCTGAAGGCTTTGTCTGACCTTTAGCAGATTAACAGCGCTGGCACTGCAGACTGGCTGCTGTTGATATTCCACCACTGGCTCTGATCTCCTATCATCTCCATTCATTGTGAAGATAAGCCCAGGCAGACACAGGTGACTGTCTGTCGGCACAGCAGCGGAGACAGAACTGTCAGAGCGCTGCCAATTTGTAGCCGGTAATTTTACCCCTCAACCCTTTCACAGGATCTCCGCTATTGTCTTCCAGTTGGAGTCAGAGGTGTTTGGCTTGTGGTGCTGATAGAAGGGGAGAATGAAATGCTGAACGTCGTGAGTGTGATTCTGGCTCTGGCCGAAAATGTGGCTATTACGCCATAAAAGTGCCTCTCCTAAAAGTGTAATCTTGAGAGAATCGCATTTGTTTTAATAGATGTTCACATACAATTTGGCCTTGCACATACAGTTCAATAGCTGGCCTTAGCTACTGTATATAGAGTACTATTAAATAGCATTTCAAGAGTCATTCATTACGAGTTTGGTTGAACTACACTGGTTGTATTTATGGACTTGATTTACTAAATAAATAAATTAATAAATTGACTCTAGTCGTTCCTTAACTGGCTGCACCATATGTTTGTGATTCACTTTAAAATTGGCTCATAAGATTCATTAGTCCGGCCATTGGGCTACAATGGTTGCCCTTCTGGTATAGATTCACTAAAATAATTAACTCATACAGCGCAGTCTCATCCCAAGAAGTCATATACTGACGTCTTGGGACGTCTTTTGACCATATGTCAATATCCGCCTTTTTAGGGTACCCTTAAACGTCGGTTAGATGACGTTATCGGATCCTAACTCTACCCCAGACCTAAACCTACCCCTAAACCTACCCCGTCACCTACTGACATTAAAGGTAAAGCGTCAGCTGTATGACGTCCCAGGTTCGTAATTTACCGACGTTTAAGGGTACCCTAAAAAGGCGGATATTGACGTATGGTCAAAAGACGTCCCAAGACGTCAGTATATGACTTCTTGGGATGAGACTGTGTTAACTCATAACATCAAATTGCCACAAAGCCATGCAGTACAGTACATTTCAGTACGGTACGCAATTTTTGTCATTTTCATTGTCAGAAGTTGTGAATGGCATACTAATTTCGAACTGTATACCACTGTACTGTACTGTACTGTAAAGTCATGTACCGCTCTGTGGAAACGAGTCATTATTTTGTAAAGTGAAAAACAAAGAAAAGAAAGAAAAATAATGTCTGCACCACAATTCCTAACTTTACATGACTAACCCCAATCCTACAACCCAATGTCTACAGCAGGTTTATATGCTAATTGTTGTATTAATGTTGCCACCCATCAGGTTACAGTTCCAAGTAAACGACTTTGAGTTCCAGCTACATCTAGCATCCATGCTCTTGAAATCACTTATGGTAATTGGCCAGAGATCCGGAACTCGGCAGGTTAAGGATGTAGATCTGACATTTTATGACTAATTAGACATAAAACAAACACAAAACAAGAACTGTTAGCAAGGCACCACGGTGAAGTCCAAAGAATCAGTGTTATCTGCATTCACAGACAGAATAGACAAATCTTTCTACACACACAGGCGTGCATGATGCAACAAGTCCAGGGCTTAGTCAATTTGTTTTGCAGCCTAAGCACGTTGGCCATGCCAAACAGGAAGCATTTCAAACAGGAGAAAAAAAACTTCCATGCAGTTTTCCCTAGTACTTTGAAGCCCACTACAGAGCTTGTGCTTGTCACTCTGGCGCATACAAGGGGAACTGGGAGAATGTGATTGGATGGTGGCACAATCTGCTCACCGAGGGAATAAAACGAGGCAAACAGTGCTAAGAACCAGAACATTTCTGTTTTTAAGGACACTGCTGTTAACCAACATCCATATCACAGGTGCACAGCAGGCCCCACTGAAGTGCAGAGCGTACGTAATGGCAAATCCAAACTGATTACGGTCTCCCGATTGCAGCCGAGCGATTCAGTGCATGCGAGTTTATGTGAAAAGCGTGTGCGCGTGACACAGATTTTCCATTACCACTTAGACAACAGTAATTACTCTCCTCGCGTTCAGAGGGCCAGGCACAGGGGTCAGCAAAGTCGACTCGAGCGATTTAAGGTGCAAGGGGTGAATGCATTTAAACTGTGATGGTCAATGTGCTGCGACAGTGTATATAGGCGCAACTTAAAGCAGACTGCTTCTCTCCTGCCTCGCTGTATAACACTGCCCAGACAACTCTGGTCCGATATGTCACACAGCCACCGATGTGAAAGATTCATAAGAGGGACAGATTAACAGTGCCAACCGCGGTGGTGGGGGGTATGGCGTAATGGCCACTAAATGACCAATCAGTGTGCAATGGCAGCAAATGCTAGATCTTCAGTCCACACAGCTTCCTCCATCTCATTAAAACAACACAGCACCTGTGGCCCTGCTGCAGCCCACATCTGTCAAGCTTAACACTTCTCTGTTTTCACTATAGGAACAAAATATGACCCTATAGTGTCCTTGTTAGAGCACCCACCACCCATGCCAGAAACAATGAATCCAGCTCAGAGCTGTGCGAGTAATCGGAGGGGTTAACTTACATTGGTGCCATGACCTGGATGGAAGTGAGGTTTAGGGGGAGAGTGTAACTGAGGCCAGCTAGTAAGAGCTGTGTGAGTAAACTACAACTTATAAAAATGTCAACTTAACAAATGCTCTAAATTACATTAAGTACCTCTCGGATGATTTAATTTGATTTTTAATCTAAGTAATCTAATATATTAATTTAAATTACATTACATTCAATTTGAATTTGTAGAAGAAGAAGTTTTATTTATATAGCGCCTTTCCGTAGCTCAAGGTCGCTTTACATTGTACATTACAATACATTTACACACCTGCAGTGCACACACATTACAGTCACATAGGATGCATACAGTCACATTATACGAAATACATGTTAAATAGATATGTTTTTAACTGAGTCTTGAATGTCTTAAACGTTAGAAGTAATACCTTAAAGTGGATACGTGATGCCACGGGTAGCCAGTGAAGGTCATGAAGCAGAGGAGTAATGTGAGCAGAACGCCTGGTGGAGGTGAGAACTCTTGCTGCTGAGTTTTGAACGTACTGTAATTTTGCAATACGCTGTTTAGGCAGACCAAGAAATAGAGCATTGCATGAATTAAGGTTTCAGCAACAGCTAAAGTGAGAGAAGATCGTAGACGAGGAATATTACGAAGACGGAAGAAAGAGTTTTTAACAAGAGAAGATATGAGAGCCAAAAGATAGAGTTGAGTCGAATAAGACACCATGGTTGCGAATCAATGACGAAGGCTTAACATGAACCCCATCAATATCAAAGGACTGGTCCATCCTTTTGACTGAGGCAGTAGAGCAGTAATATATCAGTTTTTTTTATCATTAAATTTAAAGAAATTAAGAGACATCCAATGCTTGATGTCCTTGATACATGCAATGAGTGAGTCAGGCTGGGATGGCCTATCAGAGCATAGCAGCATAGCAGTGAAATTAAAGTCCATGCCTGCGTATGATGTCACCAAGTGGATATATATAGATGATGAACAATAGTGGGTCAAGAACCGAACCTTGAGGAACACCCTGTGTAAGTGAAGCAGTGGCAGAACTATGACCTTGTATGCTGATGAGTAGGAAATGAGTCAGGAAAGAGCTGAACCAGTGACGCCGATATCAGAAAGCCGAGAGATCAGTATTTCATGGCAGACTGTGTCAAAAGCAACGCTTAGATCGAGGAGCATCAAGATGTTTATCAATCCTGAATCCATGGACAAAAGAATGTCGTTAACCACACGAAGAAGAGCAGTTTCAGTGCTATGAGATGGGTGAAATCGTGACTGAAAAGGTTAAAAAAGACCATTTAACATCTAAATAAGATCGCAATTGTGAAGCCACAACCTTTTCAAGGATTTTGCTTAAAAATGTTAAATTGGATATTGGTCTGTAATTGTCCATATTTAGATGGTCAAGGCCTGTTTTTTTTTAACACAGTCTCATCCCAAGACGTCATATATTGACGTCTTTGGACGTCTTTTGACCATACGTCAATATCCGCCTTTTTAGGGTACCCTTAAAGGGTTAGTTCACCCAAAAATGAAAATTAAGTCATTAATTACTCACCCTCATGCTGTACCAACCCCGTAAGACCTTCGTTCATCTTCGGAACACAAATGAAGATATTTTTATTAAATCTGAGAGGTACATCACTGCTACATAGGCTGCCTAAGGGAATGAAACTGGACGGCCCAGAAAGTCATTAAAGAAAATGTTTAAATATTGAATGTGCCTACAGTGGCTCCACTATAAGTTTATCAAGCGACGAGAATACTTTTTGTGCAGAAAAAAAAACAAAAATAACGACTTTATTCGTCCATCTCTTCTCTTCCGTGTCTTTCTCCTAAGCTGTTGACGTAGTGTAACAGCGCAGCGCTTCTGTGTTATACGTCACACGTAGGCTCACTATTGGCCGACGCTGGTCATGTGTGTGATGCGTGTGACGTTCAACCAGAAGCGTTGCGCAATAACAATGCCTGAAATCTCCAGGCCCAAAGAGAATACTTGGATAAAGTCGCTATTTTTGTTTGTTTTTTGCACTCAAAAAGTATTCTCGTAGCTCGATAAACTTAAGATCTAGCCACTGTAGTCAGTTGGACTCTTTTAACGATTTCTTTAATAACTTTTTTGGGCCGTCAAGCCTGGCAGCCTATGTAGCAGTGATGTACCTCTCAGATTTAATCAAAAATATCTTCATTTGTGTTCCGAAGATGAACGAAGGTCTTACGGGGTTGGTACAGCATGGGGGTGAGTAATTAATGACTTAATTTTCATTTTTGGGTGAACTAACCCTTTAAACGTCGGTTATATGACGATCCTGGGACGTCATACAACTGACGCTTTACCTTTAACGTCAGTTAGGTGACTGGGTAGGTTTAGGGGTAGGTTTAGGTCTGGGGTAGAGTTAGAATCCGATAACGTCATCTAACCGACGTTTAAGGGTACCCTAAAAAGGCGGATATTGACGTATGGTCAAAAGACGTCCCAAGACGCCAAACTACAGTTTATCATATGTGTTATGAAGGGTAATTTGTAATTTAAGTTAATCCAATATGTGCTTTATCATGTTAAATGTGTAGGCCTATGCCCTATGGCTTGGGGAGCAAAGTGCTTGTTGTCTTAAACTATTGACAATCACATGAATTATCATCACATGACACTCATAAGACATAAAAGATTTTAAAATGGCACTTACAAAACTCAACACTTGGTAACATGGCAAAGGTAAAAAGCAATCTGATCATTTAACTGATCAAGTACAGAAAAAATGCATCCTGACATCACATCTGACAAGATAAATCTAAATCTCACAACAAAATCAACTGTGTAAAATAAAAATAAATATTTGAACTTGCTGCATAGTATTTTGTGATGGAAAATCCGCATGAAGATGCATTACTTCTTGAAAGTTGTCAGAACTTTGGAATCGTTAGTGCATGAAAAAACTATAATAATCAGATAAATCTTTGGTCATTTTCCAGTATTATTTACTTGATGATGAATCATTTTTATAGCATATAAAGCATCTGTGTGATGGTGGAATCTGCTTTAGGAGTCTTTTCCCTGAAATCCCCATCTGAAGAGGTCTATCATTATTCCTCGTGCATCTCTGGAGTAATGAAGGCTCTCACCCATGAGAAAAAAAGCTAGGCTTTATTAAGTGCATGTCCAGTGTGTTATGAAAGCAAGATGCATGGCTCAGCAGCATGAGAAAGAGAGGGATGGAGAGTGAGAGAGAGAAGCGGAGAAAACAGGAGGTGAGAACGTCTCAGATTAACCTTTGCTTTCCTGGCATCAAAGAGAGTGCTGTCCACAGCAATCATGTCCGGGCCAGCATGTATTTTCAGTCCCTTCCCCGCTTTTCCCCCATAAAGTGCCTCTGCAGCCTAGTTGTGTGATCTTGCTGTGAGTCCAACTCAAAATAAATAAGACCAGCTGCTTTAACCAAAGCCATTCACACAGGAAGTCAACGCATACTGTAGATATGGAAGCCTGTTTAAAATAAGAAACAGTCACATTGTTAGATGTAAATTGTAGATTTATATATTGTGATATTTAAAGTCGCATTGCAAGATTTCAATCTATAATTATGAGAAATAAAGTTGCAACACTGAGAATGAAAGTGAGATAGTCACATTGTAAGATATAGTCATTTTGTGAGATATAAACTCATAGTGAGAAAGTTGTAACTGGATCAATAAAGTTACAAATGTGAGAAATATGTGACATTGTCAGATGTCATATTTTATGAAGTAAAGTCACATTATAAGATATAAAGCCACAATTATGAGAAATTCTCCATTTATTTTTTCCTCTAAAACAGGCTTCCATAAATGAATTGTTTTTTGTTATATTCTTAATGAGTTAATGATAATACACATTTTTTAAGAGAATTCGTCTTGAATTAAGTTCTTACTTTCTTACCTCATTGGTAAACCATTTTTGCATTTTAGCATTTTTTTTAGATTGTTTTATGCCTTGTAACAAAACTAAACAATTTGTCCTCATGGTGTCCTTCTGAATGGCCGTATCTTTGTTTTAGTAGGTGCCTTTCTTTGTTCTTGTGTATTTGTATTTATGTTGGTAAGAGAACTTTGGATCAGCTTTGTGGCGACTGCACTTTCCCAGTCACTTTGTGAGAGTGCTGTTGTGTGTGTGTGTGTGTGTGTGTGTGTGTGTGTGTGTGTGTGTGTGTGTGTGTGTGTGTGTGTGTGTGTGTGTGTGTGTGTGTGTGTGTGTGTGTGTGTGTGTGTGTGTGTGTGTGTGTGTGTGTGTGTGTGTGTGTGTGTGTGTGTGTGTGTGTGTGTGTGTGTACCTGTCACCTGTCCACCACTGCCGGCTACAGGGGAGAGACCGGTCTGCTCTGAGTCAGAGTATGGCAGGCAATGAGAGCCTGTCACTACTATCTCAGTGCTCACCTCAAACACACTCCAGTCTCTTTATATACCTGCTCTCTTCTCTGTGCTGCCCACTCTCTTTGCTCTGTCAATCCTGCTGATCTTTTAACTGATTTAGATAGATCTTTACCATTCAGCTCAGTATGTGTCAAATGATCTGCTTCTGTTTTATAAGACTAACTACTAATACGCATCTCATGCCAGTTTAACCACTAACTGCAGTTTGTGGCTTTAATGCTAATGCATGCTATGGGATTAGATTTGCAGAGATATTTTATGGTACCAATATTTCAGTAGGCCATTCTAACAAATTACATTACAAATGATGACATGTTGCTTTCAAGCATATCAATAATTAAACATTGTTTCAAATAATTATGCAACCAGTAATAAATAAATAAATGAGTGTTTGTAATATTAATAATGTAATTTATTAATATTAAGGACGTAATAGATAGCAACAGGTCTATGAAACATCCAGATCTGATATGTCACACATGTGACAATTGACACAATTTATATTATACTTAACTAAAACATTATATTTTTTTAATCTTACTTTTGACTTGGTACAGAATAACTGATGCATTTCACATCTATAGACTGAAGTGTTGTAATATACATATACATTCAAAGAGAAATAAGAAACAATTTAAAGGGGGAAAAACAAACCTCAAAGTCAAATCTAAAAACCTTCATTTGTTTCCTGATTTTAGAGTTTTCATTCCAAAGTTGTCATTTAAATTAAGCAGTTTCATTCTCTCTCAAGTCTCCATATGTGTATAATATATTTTTAAAAATGCTTTAGTTACGTTCAGTACTTCTGGCACAAATCTAATCCCTTTCGATGCTGTTTCCTCTTTAATGCTTGAACTTCAAAGTGCTTGCTAGTTTCTTGATAACATTTAATGGAAACTATTAACTGAATGCACTGCACTGAATAGATTACACGTTTTTTGGTGTCTCTAACCACTAACAACCAAACTTTTACTAACAACTAACTACTACTTTGAACATGTTACTGACCCACTGATACTAACAACTATATTTGGCTTAATGGAGCTCTAAACTTTTACTTGACCAATCAATCAATTAATTAAAACAGTTAATTTGGTATCTTCTCCAAATTCACCTCTATTTCTATTCTATTCTATTAATTTGTATTACACAGTGGGTTCCACAAGACCACTAGTCCAATGTTTTTTCTACAGTAGTTTCATACAATGTTTCTTCGTTGTGCATTTTTCAAAATACTAAAACCTTGTTTACTTCCAGGTTTAAATCAGATTTTGATTCACAGATTTCCAATGTAGCCTCAGAATTTTGGAGCCCACTTCATATTTGATATGATATTAACTTAATTAAATAGTCTGGAGGGGATTTAGAGCTTGACTCAACCCAAGCCTTCATCACAGATGGCAAGCCAAATATGTTTACCTTCATCTATCTCAAGGATTATATGTAGTGTGAACTCGTGAATTGCATGTTAACAGCCGGCCTCACCTGAAACTAACAAAAAGCGATGTGATCTGCATTCTGATGGTGTGATGTGCTTTTCTTTCTTTTAGCCCTAAATGATCATACTTGATTAATCCACAGCACTAATCAAGATGCTTGTTGATGAATCAGCTGTGACCATTAAGGGATAAAACAATCTCCCTGCAGATCATTTGCAAAACACCGGATTAACACACTGTCGGATCATCTGTCACAATAGGGGTTGCTCTGTTCCAAAACCTAGTGAGCTGCCTACGGAAGCAGCATTTTATGGCATCATTTCACTCTTAACGAGAATTTTTTTCCAAAAGATTGGCATCTTAATTTGTGCTATACCTCGTTAAGTCCAAATTTTAAAGCAGCCTTCCGCATTCAGTGGGAAAAAAATCAAGATGCAAGATTCAAGAGAAAGTATAGTATTTTTTTAAATATATAAAACAATATATTGTATAAATAAAAGTATTACATAAATGTTTTTTATAATATTTTATTTAATTAAATACTGAAAATAATCTACACAAATGTAACTAAAAATGTACTATTTACACAATATTTGTGTATACTATGCATATTTTATACTTTTAAGAATCTTGCACGTTTAGCTTAGCGACATGTTAATCCTAACTCTATTGAAATTATGAGTAATATCTACAGTACCATGTGAGGCGCATTTGTGTGGTATGCAGAGTTGTTTCACATGTAGACTGTTCTAAATTGATCACTCATGAGGTTGCATTGCAGTTTGAAGGCAGCCTTTGGAAGTAGACAAGAAAACAACACACTTGGTTTTTGAATAGAGCTCCCATGACTTCCTTAAAACATTTTTAAGCAACTTTATGGTCCTTTTTTA
This sequence comes from Chrosomus eos, assembly GCA_036326025.1. NCBI lineage: Eukaryota > Metazoa > Chordata > Actinopteri > Cypriniformes > Leuciscidae > Chrosomus > Chrosomus eos. Next base: position 25,032,947 of record CM070825.1, on the reverse strand, counting down.
ATATATCTGCATGAATGCGCTGCTGCTCTCTGATCAGCTGTGATGCTACATCTTCACTTTGGCACTTCCTGGGCTCCTGTTGTTTCTCTGTATGCTAATAATAACACATTTTATCTTTGCACATTCAGACTGGCAGAGAAACTTTGCTCTTACTGAGCAACTGCGTGCAGTTGACATCACCAGTGTGATAATTGCAAACTGCTATTCATGTAAAAGACTTCTTAACACCTGCATGAACGTCAAGAGAACATAAGTCCCGCCCCATCTCAATGTAATACGTTGTTCACTGCAGGATGTTGAGGGCAATGAGCGTCCTCACAGTTGTTGTTTTTTATGTCAATGCAATCTGGCCAACTAAATTAACCTACCTGTTCACTCTCACCTCACATCAAGAGTTCTGTGGAGCTTATTATGGTACCAAAGATTTTTAATGATGAAACTGATATAATAGCTATTTTGAACCCATTGCAAGTAAAAAAAAATGGTATGCATCACCGGCAGAATAGGGTCTATGTGTATGAGAAGGAAAGATACAGACTGTAAAGTACAGCAGCTGTCACGGTGCCATCAACGGTGTGAGGTAAAACCATTGAAGGAAAATATATATTTCTGAGGCAGCTATAAAATGTCTCTCAGAGCTGCTCTATAGGGAGCAGGGGGTTGGAGCCAATGACTCCAGAGTGGAGATAATATAACTGGAAATGCGACAGGATGGGTTAGGAGCAAAGCATCCAGCATTTATGGCTATGCGTCATGGTGCAGACATATTTGGCTGTTTTGCTTCGCCTGACATTTGTAATGGCTTCGAGACTGTTTGTTTAGACTACAGAGGGATCAGAGAGGGAAAAACAGCAGCCTTAACGCATTTCCTTCCCATCAGCCTGTGGATTACCCGACCGCCATTAGAGTCGATTGTAATGGCATAAACAGAACTTCATAAGATGGAGAGCAAATGCATGCTGCTATTGAGTTGATTTTGCCAGTTTCTGTGCATCACCGAACACAGCTGCCACGAAAGCTCTTGACAGTCACGCTTCTGCCTGAACTATGCAGGGAACTGTCCTACAGCTGACACAAATGAAAGCTGAGCTTTGGCTGTTAGGGGGCTTCAACCAAGCTGAAGCACTAGCCTGTTGTACCGTGATGGCATCTATTGCGAGCACCGCTGATGGGGACGTTGATAGCCGGGCTCTCACTCACTTTCAGTTGCTCCAACAGTACCTGTCACTGTCAGTGGCAATAAAACTAGGTTTGGGGGTAACACACTCAGACAGAATGTGATCAATTTGGTGGGCAAACAAAGTTGCTTGCCTTATCGAAATGGCTGCCAACTCGACAGCTGTCTGCATGTAATTTACGCAAGAGTCATAAGGATGCGATTCACAAAGGCTGACAGCTTGCACCTAATGTGCACCTGCAGACATATATATATAGCACATGTGTCACCACCGAATGAAAGTCTTGAAGATTCACATTATTAAATGTACACTGCAATCTATGTGAAAAACTTGCAAGCTCACAAGGAAAAATTGCATTGCATATTAAATCTAACTAAAGGGCAGCGGTTTTGAATAATATATGAGCTATGTCTCTATAATGACGAGGGGACAAAACAATCAATTTTCTTTATGAAAGAAGGATGAAAATGAGTTAGATTTATCCCTGTCATTATTGCAGATCAAATTAGGAGAAGGCACACAAACTGGCAAGGGTAATTATGGAGTGAAAAGAGGAAGAAGGAAGAGGCTTTTGGGGGGAGTAACTTAAAGTTTATTAAAATGAAGATTTTGTCTCCATTATCGCTTTAAACAAGTGGGAAATAAGGGGGGTTGTGCTCACAGAGGCAAGGCATTGTGGAATTTTTTGGGCTGGAATGAGAGAGACAAATGAACAGAGGAAAGGAAGAAAATAGAAGAAATATCTGCAGGGCCCTCAAGGGAGAAGAGAGAGATGAAAAAAATGACAGATGGACAAGCTCTTTCTTTAAAGCTATTAGAGTGGGCCACAGCCATGCAGTGAGTAAATGTCAGAGAGGAGTTTGATGAAGATAAGCTGAGGTAAGATTTACACAGCCAGTTGAATAGGGAAGGAACCAATGTCCACTTCTCATCACTGAACCCTCTTGCTATATATCTCGGCTTTCTGTATCTATATCGGAACCAAATTACGTATCTCACAATCTAGCCTCTACCTCCCTGACTGGCTAGGAGACCAAAGAAAGTGGTGAGATAAAAAAAAAGATCCAGACATAAAATGTTATGCTAATGGTTCCTGGTACAGTAAAACAGGTTTGTACTGTCAGCGTAGCAGCAGGGAAGGGAAACGATTTTCCAAGTAGTTGGAAGTGACAGCAATGATTTATCAATCAAAACACACTAATTATGTGATTTTATCACTTTAAAACACTTCACTTTTAATTTAATAATGAGTTACATGTACGATTTGCATTTGATACAAACGTAATCTGTCCTAGATCTGAGAAGTAAACTGCTATTGCTGCTATTGGTGATGGCGACACTCATTATTTGATGCATTTCTCATACTTGCTTGTCTCAGAATAAATAGCCTTTGGTATGGAGAGCATCTTGCATTCTTTGCATCTCTTGCAATACATTCACAGCAGGAAAAAGCAAGTGCCTGTACCTGTAATGTTTAAGTGGCACATACAAAAAGTGACAAAAAAATAAGTAAAATAAAAGAGAGTTAAAGTGGTAAACGTTAGGAGTCATGGCAGTACTCACATTAGGTGAGTCAAACAGCAATCAATCAAACCAAATGTAAAAGCAGCTTTAAACTATTATATGTGTCCTGCAATGCACAGGTTTGGCTGAGCTATAGATTTAGAGAAAATTTGGTGTGAACATTGTTGACAACTTAATCAAAATACTCTGTGTTGGTATTTTTGTAGGGCACAAACAGTTGCACTCTGGGACTTTCAGTCTGTGGCAGCAATAGCACTCAAAACTCTCTTTGAAAACACAGAATATGCATTTTTAGATTAAAAAAACATCTAGATGGAGCACAACTGATTGAGTGGAGTGCAACAGAACACAGGGGTCTTTAAAAGTTTAACTATTTTTAACTTGACAGGCACTCCTAAAACATGGTGTGGTGAAAAATGCTACACTGAAAAAAGGTTACAACAACTTGTCACTGGAGCAATACCCTTAAAGGGACAACTTTGTACATTATATACCCCAATTTGTGCATTTTTTTAGTACATGATTATATAAGAGTAGTATTACAGCATATACACTTAATGTAATCCTATGAACCTTTTAGAGGTAAATAAGGTAAACAATAGAGCAAACAGAACTCGCTCCATCACCCACCATCTCGCTCAAGTACTCAAGTTCCCGAGCAGTCAAATTGACCAGAATTCACAGTGGCAGCTGCAGTGAAAGCATCAGTTAGATGCTCAGATAACACTAAATAGTCTTTGTTGGGTGCAGCAGGTTTAAAACTATAATGTATGGACTGTATGGTAGTTATTGTGCAGTGTGAGTTTAGTATCTGTCTTCGAAACACCATTAAAGGTCACTATCCGGGCAGTGGAGAGAGCTAGAAGACTACTGGCATTTAGGAACAAAACAAGGGTGTTGGGAGAGTGTTGCGGGGCAGGGCTAGAAAGTAGAGAGCTGATGGGTTGACCCTGCGCGTGCCTGGCTCTCCATGCGCTCCCTGGCCTCCTGCTGCAAGGAGGATTGATGAGAATGGTCTGGCCACCAGACACTGGGCCAGATTACAAACACGGCGCTTTGTCTTTGTACACTACAGCTTCTCAGAGCATGGAGGCCCCACATTAATTGGTAGCAGTCCCCCGAGAGTCCCCAGCTGTGCGGTTCCCTTTCTTTTCTCTCATTCACTGACTCCTACTACAACGGAGTGTGTGAGTAACAGAGGGAGGCAGTGTAATTGTGTGAGTGTACATGTAGTAGAGATGAAAAATAGAGAACAATTAAGAAACACTTGATTATTTTCAGAAATATTGTTAATCTTCATTGCTTGAAATTTTGAGGGATATTCGCTGTGGGTATACCATTGTTCTACTAGCATTTTTTACAAAATAACCAAGGTACTAAATTTTGACTGCTGGAATCCTAAATTTTTGTTGTAATGCTTGCTTTTGTGCTGCAAGGGTTATTGTTCTCTAATTTTGATCGCTGTGTTTTCCACAAAATAAAGGTTTTTGTTGAAGTACCTTGGTTATTTTGTAAAAAATGCTAGTAGAACAGTGGTATACCCACAGCGAATATCCCTCAAAATTTCAAGCAATGAAGATTAACAATATTTCTGAAAATAATCAAGTGTTTCTTAATTGTTCTCTAATTTTGATCTCTATATATGTGTGTAGAGATACGGTGAATACATCTCTGCATGCAATTTTGTGAATTGTTAACATAACATTGTCAATGTTAACAAGATGTAATAAATTACACTGAGCATATCTGAATATCACAAATGACAAAATTATTCTTAAATGGTTGGTTTGACCAAAAATGAGAAATTCTATTATCATTTACTCACCCTCATGTTTTTACCATTTACCACAAATGTACCATTGTTTTACTTCAGTAACTATATTTTAACATCGCTATTTTGTAGTACAACAATGGTAATAAAAATGCTAATCAAACACAAAAACATTCTAGTAGTTCATAGTTCATTTGCATAAGGCAGTCTTATTCTAGAAGAAGTTATAGCAAAACAGCTAACATTGCTCACAGTAGTTTATATTCGAAGCTGGGATTTTGGACTGATGATTATTTTAGCAGAAGTTAGCAGAATGGCTAACTTTGCTAAGCCTTTTCTTTCTTTTTTTCTCCATACAATGAAAATTACATTGACTTTCAGTTCAAGGACAAAAACAATTGAAACATTCAAAAATGTCTTTTGTACTGTACAGAATAAAAAAAAAGTCATACAGTTTTGGAACAGCAGGCTGAATAAATTATGACATAAATTTCATTTATCTCTGAACTATCCCTTTAAAAGTATTAGCACATGATTTTTAACATGATTTTAGTGTGAAAAAAATAACCTACTATGCCACAAATGCTTTCAGTGGAATTTAATATGTATTAAATCTAGAATATTTCTAATGCACTATATGGGGAGGCAGAGAGGGCGAAAAAGGGTCCATAGACTGTGATTAGAGCCAGAGGTTTGAGAAGGATTGTGCTGCCTCATTCAGAGCCAGAGCTGGACTCAGCACAGACTATAGTCAGCTGTGGAAATCATAGATGTGCCAGAGCAGCAAGTGCTCTCTGTGGTTTAGGGACAAAACACACCTTGATGCTCTCTATCCGCATTGGTTCTCGTGTCGCATTCTTCTCTCACGAGCGCCAGCTTTCAGCGCCATCCAGGGAGCCTAGAGAAAGAAAAACGCCTTTGAGCGAGAGTTCTCAGCAGGAACCCGTCTGTGTGCGCGAGTGTATGTGGACTCTAGAGAGGCCCGCCACGTTTATTATGCTAAATGTGATTCTTGAATCACAGCGAATGGCTGCTAATGAAGCACACGGGGTGCCTGGGCTACAGTAGTGCGACCTGCTGATTATTAGTGGAGTTGCAACTTCTCTTTCTGTCGCTCTGGCTACATATTTTTTAATTATTTTGTACTTCATAACGATAAAGAGATGATACAGATCTGTATATGGGCGGGAGAATGGGCAGGATCCATGTTTTCATACAGAGGCTTGTGCAGATGCTTGCTCTCAGGCAGATTAGTACTCGGCCAAGAAAAAGCATAAATTAAACATATATTGATTATCAACAACAGGCGAAGAACTAGGATATAAACAGAGGCGGTATGGAAAACGAGACTAAATGTGAAGACGAGAGAGAGAAAGAAGCGAGGCAGAGAAGGAAAGAAAGAGGTTGACCCAGTTTGCAGACACCATGCTGAGCTCCCAGCCAACCCTGCAATAAATAACCGGCTGCAGGCTGGCAGAGTCTAACAGCTGCTTGGTGGCTGTCTGTTCCTCCAGTGTCTCCTTTCGTCCCCTACTGCACCTGCCCTCACCTGCAGAGCATGTGTGTGTGTAGTCATGTGGTGGTCTGTGGGTCGACAGTGATGCTAAGTACTTTGTCACCCAGCCTTAGACTGATTAGGATGTAACCTGGAAACAGAGATGTTCATGCATAACGACCACACACATCAATGTGACCTACAGAGAAATACAGAGTCTTTCTCACCCTAACCCTAACAGGCACAAACAAGAAATGAGCAAAGCTTTGAAGATACTGATAAATAGTATGAATGTGATAGAGTCATCATTGCAAAAAACAAACAGAAATTTTAATAATGTCAGACTGTCTGCACATTATTTTACTTAAAACACGGCTACTTACTATACAGTCATGCACAAAAGTTTGCATACACCTTGCAGAATCTGCAAAATGTTAATAAGTTGAACAAAATAAGAGTGCAATGCATCAAAATGCAATTTTTTTTTAGACTTTTTGAAGATCAACTTTAGATTTAGACTTTAGATTTTTGAATTTGAAGATCAAGGTAAATTGTACTTAATTTGTCTTCCGGGAAGCATTTCATGTATCTTCTGTTGCTTCCAAAAGACAGTACTAAATTTAAAAAAAATTGACATTTAAACAAAATAAGACATGTTTTGACATCTTCATCCTGTTCAAAAGTTAGGTATAAGTTCAAAAACATAGGTATATGTAGATAAAGTCGTATTCCAAAGAGTTTAGTCATAAACAGAGAAATAACAGACATTAATAACAGACAAAACACAGGGGACATACGTGCAGTGTGAGTATGATTTTTTTTATGCATAGCCGACAGATAAATATTCATAAAAGCTCAAGGACAGCTCGCTCATATAATTCCATGTTGCATGTTGTCACTAGACTATCTACACATTCTCCCTCCTTTTCAGGCCTCGTTTCTCCTGCTCAGATGAGCAAGATGTGATGGTATTCTCAAAGTCAAAGCTACTATTCACCAGGGACTCACAAACGGCGTGACAGGATTCTGTATGCTACGTGTGCCTATGCATTCAGAAATTTCTGTTCTGTGTGCACACGTGTGCTGGAAGGTCCTCTTGCCTTTGTTGAGGGTCATGCCCCACCACAAACAATCAATCAATGAGCCCTTGAGCTTAGGGGTTATGCAGCCCACATTCCCTGTCTCCTACAGGGAAATAAGGACGCATTGTTCCCAGAACAGAGGTACACAAACACAGCATGCCCAGCTATGGCATTCAGTAACACCCACCAACGGTCAGTGCTTCTAAAGTGGCTGCATGCATTACAACTCACCTGGGCTTGATGTTGCAGTAGTGGATTCATGTTTTAGTGCTTGCTAGAGGTCTAATGTTTTAGAGTTCATTAGAACTCTAATATTTTAGTACCTACTAGAGGTCTGATGTTTTATTGCTCAGCAGTAGTCTAATGTTCTGCCGTTTTAGTACTCATCACAGGTCTGGAGTTTTAGTGGTCACTAGTGGGCTAGCGCTTTAGCACTCGGTAATGGTGTGATGTTTTAGCATTCAGCAGAGGTTGAATGTTCAAATCAACTTAAAAACACTGTCTACATAGTGTTTGCATCCTTTTTAGAAGTGGACAAGAAATTTAACATAATAAATTGTAATTACGTTAATGTTTTGCATAATTTCCATTATGGCAAGATAAGAGTAGAAAAATTAGAACAAAGGAGAGTAAAAACCAATATGTCATTGAGTATTTTATGTTGCCATTCATCATTGTGGTGGAGGGCTGCACTTTCTGAAATGTCAAGCATGGCAAAAGCAGGTGGGAGCTGACTGTGATTAATCAGTTTTAACCAAAGCAGTTTTCGTCATTGACCCTAAAGCAGAGTGAATCACAGGCTTTTAGGCTGTTTTCACACTCAATTTAATTGCTTGATCCAAACTTGAATTCAATTCCACCTCCGCAGGTCACTTATCACAATGTGTTATTTGGATTCAATCCATGACATTTGCATCATCAGTAAGTACAACCATGAGTTCTAACAGCTGCTTCCCACAACTGTGGCTATGCATCTCAAAATGGATAAACCTGAATCTGTTGCTAGCTATGGCTGGGCAATATGCAGAATCTTAAATATTGCATTGATTTTAATAGAAATCTTTTTTTATAGAAAGCATCTCTGATCTTTTCAGGAATAAAAACATCAAGTTCAATTCATTTCCTCAAATCAGTTTAAAATATATATATACACACACACAACAGCAAATAAGTCAAAACATTATGAGGATCCGCCTACTATTCTTTTGGTCATCTGCATTCTGCTAAACAGCTCCGACCTGCCGATGCATGGACAGGAAGGTGTCCTGTGGTATAGCAGCTGATCCTTTAAGTTCTGTAAGTTGCAAGGTGGACCTACCATGGATCAGAATTGTTAGTCCAGCAGCAGGGTGTGATATTGTTACACATAATACATATTTTCTTTCACTTTTGCCACAACACGCCTTCTATCAGTTTGGTCCAGACGGAATAGCCTTTGTTACCCTTGTGCATCAGTGAGCCTTGGACGCTTAAACCCCTGGCACCGTTTTTTGATTTGTTGCTCCTCGGACCACCATGGTCCTCCATGTTTTCACCATCGCTGTCCAGGAGCATCCCACAAGGCTTGCCCTGTCAGAGTTGCTCTGACCCCAGTAATCTGGCCATTACAATGTGGCCCTTGCTAAAGTGGTCTTTACTCCAGCCCATTTCTGCTGCATCCAACACATTGACTACTAGAACGGTTGTTGACTAATCATTAAATCTACTCAGAACTTGACATGTGACCTTGTTAGGAAATATTTTCAACATTTTTCACTTCAATAATGCACAAAACATCTGCGCGTGCATCCATCTGCAGTGGTTGCATTGCAAATGATGAAAAAAAAAAAATCAATACAAGCTGCCAGTCCGAAGCAACTTCTGCAGAGACAAGCAGCACTTAATATGATCATAAATTAGTCATCAGTAGTGGTTCACTTTTACAAATTATATCTGATTGCTTTCACACCAATTACAAACTAGATTGGATCACCAACACTGAACCAACAACTGTGAAAATCCCCTGGAGAATATACAAATAAACACAATGCCACACAGTCCCATTGAATGAAGAGAATACACACACTTGTGTTCCTTACGCTTGTGCGATGTAGTACACTCCTAATGAGGAGAGAATGTAATATGGATCCAGATGTGCTCATTATCAACCTCCGTGCATGCCAAATATACTTATTGGAGAGCCGACAGAGAAAATATTGTAAGCAAATGAGGACATTGATAGCATGCATCAGAAGAAATCTTCACGTGAATAGTCCGTTCCAGAAGTGCAAATTGTAAACGGTCTGTTTAGAGCATTAGATGTGAACATGTATATTTGCTGTGTGTTTATGTTTCAGCTCGAAACATGACCCTTCTCTCAAAGGGCAGGCTGGCACTGCTCCTGTTTGGCTACGTTCCACCGGCAACATAATCAACATACTTTTATCTTCTAGCCACTCATCTTGATGGAGGACTCTTTAATGAACCCTTTGTTGACTGCTTTATTATGTTGATTTTTGTCTCTAAAACATTAAGGATATTAGTTTTCAGATTTTTATATTTTTATTCTATTGTAAAATATAATAAATATATAATATATATTAATATATCACTACTTTCTATACCCACTGGCTTTCATTGTATGGACAAAACAGTTGAAACATTTAAAAATCTTCTATGTTCAACAGTAGAAAGACAGTCATACAGGTTTGGAGCAACTTGAAAATAAATAATTGTGACAGAATGTAGATTTATGGCTTTGTATCCCTTTAAAAGTACTTGCACAGAGATCATAAATACATGTAGCATAAACTTACAGCTGACAAACATACAGTCATGTAGATCATTTGCAGTCTGCATCGTCATATGCTCAATAACTCACCGATGTATATGCTAGCCGGTATGCACACCTGAGATAGTGAGATAGTGGGTAGAAAGAACCATATGTGTTGTGACACCCTGTCGCCTCTGCCTGCCTGAAAGCAGGAGATAAGTGCGGAAAAATTATGGCGGGAGCTAGCAGAGAGACTGGCGGAATGGAGAGAGAGAAAGTGAGAGAGACAACAGTGGCTAAAGCCATGAAGACACAGACAGATCAACAGATAGAGTGTAGCGTGCCACCTGTGTAATGCTTGGCAGCTGAGAGCTGTATTGTGCTCTCTCTTTATTTGTTTCCTGAGTTATCTGGAGAGCGGATTTTGGAAGTTCAATCTTGCTGATAATAAAGGGAGGTAATGAGGACTCCAGCAGCAGACAGCTGCAGAGCCAGCAGTATAGAGCACATGGGAGCAGCCTCCTTAATGCTGTCAGACACACACTAGAATAGTAGCATGCATAGTCCTCTCTTAGTCACTAGTGTTCAACTGACTACTGAACTATTGGTGAGTTGTGGTTTACATTAATTTCTGCATTCTGAAACATAGTGTGAGGTGCTTCATGGCCCACATAGGAACTTTTATTCAGCAAGGATGCATTCAATTGATCAGAGTACCAGTTAAGACATTTATTATGTGTTTAACATATGCTTCTTTTGAACTTTCCAGTCATCAAAGTTTCCACAAAAATATTAAGCAGCATAACTGTTTTCAACATTGATAATAATAAGAAATGTTTCTGAAGGAATTAATTTCTTTATATAAAATATATTTTAATAAAATGTATAATTTGCAATTATAATTGAAGACCAGTCCAGATATTGTCCAAAACCTCAATTTGCCTGGGTTTCCAGTCTTTTAGAGGGCAGTGTATATTGAATTTGTCTCATAATGGAAGAAGCATCGATAAAGAAATTAGTTAAATGTATCTACATTGGACTATAAAACATAGAGGACTTCATGAGTTGACTCTGAAACCTATATAAACACAATGGATCTTAAATACTGTACTATGTTGTGTCCGACATGACTAATTGGCTCTTTTGGATGCTGGATGCATTACTTGGTCATATTCAAAAAGCACTGCCTTAATGCTGAGAGCAAACGTCTTCAGGCTAATTGTAGGCAGTATGTCTGTACAGACTTTCTAAAGGGAGCAGGCATTAGTGAGGCTAAGAGTCTCCCATCGCTTTAATGCTGGACCCGGTCCAGCCCTCCTACCCCTCTGACCGGAGGCTTTGCTCCACTTCCACTTCTATATTTAGAGCTTGCTTAAACAGCAAGATGGTGTAGCCTGGCCTCAGTGAAACGGCTAATATGCCCAAAAGCCCAGAGTATGTTGTAATGATGTTAGCCAGGCAACCTTTGCAGATTGTGTGTGGTCCTGTGCATGGTTTTGACAGCGTTGTCGGATGAGTGTAGACGCCACAGCTGGACTCGCATCACATGTCCCGGCTAAGTGAGATAAATGGCACGGTATTCTCTACTAACTGGGAGCTCCGCTAAAAGGCCTCCCACATGCAATACACTATGTAATGATCATAAACTCTCGCCCCCGCACAAGTACACTCACTCGATGCGCTCACTGGTGTGTGAAGGCTCTTGGAGTGTAAAGTTCTTTTAAGGAAGCCCTAGGGAGACAGGTTCATCTAGAAAAGAGATCACATCTCCCATCATCCCTAGCCTCTAATGGACTTGTTGTGTGACGGGTTGAGAGAGGCTCTTGGAAGTTTCCTAGAAGCATCTTTTCCAAGAGCTGAGGACTTCAAAGGTACCCAGAGCTGTACTGGTTTTTTCTGTGGAAAGGTTAACGCTGTTGATAGGTATAGATGAAGGAGAAGACAGATTAGTGGATGGGGAATAGGAATGCTAGGAGGACTGTAAGTACATATAGACCGTAAAGATTAGATGTTGGGGGAAGAAGGAGGAGGGACCAGGTGAACATTCAACAACTTTAATAAATAGAATAAACAAACAACAAATGAAAGTAAAAGACAGCAGCCCCTCACGGACGACTGCTGTCACATATAATAAAACAAACAAAACACAAGTCCAGGCCTGTCCTCTCTTGATCTTCACTGTCGTCGCTCCTCCTTTATGCTTCGCTCCTCTGTGAGAGATACGAGACGGTTCCGGTGTGTCGCTCATTATCAAGGACGCCACCGGCCTCGCGCCACTGTCTCACGGCCCTCGTCCTCATCCTGCTCGCCACAAGAACCAAGTCATGGCATGATAAGTTCATGTCCACTTTTCCAGTCAGTGGTGCGTTCAGCTTTATCTAAAACACATAAATGTAAATGAGCCTGCAATGTTGTCTGTTGTACTTTATGTATCGCAGCAGGGCAGAAATTAAATGTCTGGTGAGTGGCACTAAAAGGTTGCAAATGCACTATTGCATTTGAAACAACATACACCTACACTTAACCGTACTCTAAACCTAACCGATAGTGTTAACAAAAGCAAATGTGAGATAAAAACACATTTTTTAAAGCAACATGCCATTTTAACTTGCTTCAACTTTTAACTTGCTAAGTCTTTGAGTTCTTTAATTGTGACACGTGTTTCACGGTACAAACACAAGTGTAAAGCTGGGTGCACAATGTGCGATTTTGGCTGCGAATTGGACGTCTGAGACCAATTTTGCAAATCCTGAAGGAATCCTCTGATCTAAAATCTGAAGTCTTTGAACGTTAGCTTGACATGTTCACCGACAGCCGATTAATGACCGCTGCGATTAAATTTTACCTCAGACGAAATTCTGGCAGTGTCAGACGATTTAACTCATAGTCGTGCAGTGTGGCTTCTCCTAAGACAGCCGTCAAATTGTCTTCGTTTTACAAGACAAGCCGTGACCAAAATTAACATGAGTGATTTCTTTGTAGCCACCATTTCAATCGTGCAATACAGCTCACTGTCACTGAACGTCTCATTGATTGATGATGTAAAACTCCGGACAAGTTTTCTTGCGTGCGTCCGTGTTTAACGCGTCTTGACTGTCGTACAGTCTGACATTTATGACAACCGAGATCTTACAGTGTGTCATGGCTTACAGCGAGGATCATGTCCGTACAGTCTGACAAGCAACAATGTAAAGGACGATAATAAATCGCGCAGTGTGCACCCAGCTTCAGACTGGACTTCTACTAAGTCTGAACCTGAGAAGCCTAACCTGTAATAACTGTAATAAAGCAATAAAACATCTGAAGAAGAGATCTCAAAGAAAGAGCACAGAACTCCATCTGGCCCAATATTATCTCTTCCTCCCAAGCTGAGCCCCCGTCACCCCATTCCCTCTCCTTTTCCTCAGGCAATCAGTCATGCATATCTCACAAATCTACTGTCTCAACTTGTTGATGTGTTGTCAATATAAATATTTTTGGCTCATGGTCTCACTCCCCCATCAATAGAACAGGCCAGAATAAAGAAAAAAATACTTGATCTTCTGATGTGGATGATGATCAAATAAAGATCTTTCATAACCATTCCTTTTCATCCCCCCTAAAAATGGTGATGGAATGGGGATTTCATGCCCCAAAACCTTTTGGGGCACAACATATTTGGTTCTAAATGTTTATAGTTAGGTGTGGGACCTTTTAATTGCTGTCTATCACTGACTTAGCAAGTTGTATGAACATGACTATGAAAATTACACGTTTTGCTATAAGCAAGCATGTAGCAGCAGACTTAAAGTTAAACAGTTAACCCTGTATCATATATCTAAGATCAGAACTGGCAATTTTTCGTTCTGTGAGATCATGACTAGGCCGAAGTAAACTCTGTGATCACTGGCCCCGAATAATGCACAAATAACTAAAAATTATGGGATACCTTATGGGATAATCTAAAGTAAACCAAAATCTTATGATTAGCTGCTAAATCAGAAACTCAGTACATTCAAGTTTACTATGCAAGGAAATCCATATGGACTTGGTTGTGTGATGAATATGTCAAAATGTATCAGTTTACAAATCATACTCTGTGGTAAAACCATTTTGAGGTCATAACATAGTATTGTACCACATGAAAATAAGTAATTATTAATGATAATCTGCCCATGTAATCATCATTTGTGTGAAAAGGAATACAAGTTTTTGGTGTTTTATTCAACTGGAAACCGCAGTGAATTGTAAATATAGGTATGATTTTGGAGCTTTGCAATAATGTAAGTAGAGGCATTTTATTTCAATGAGCCTGTATTGCTTTAATTGTACTTACAAGACACTAAAAAGACCAGCAGGATATTCAGACAGAAATAACCCATCTGGTTTTCCATTAGATACAGTGTTTAGAGTGGGAACACTGGAGAACGGGAGCAACAGAGAGAGGCAGACACGTTGACAGAGACCTGGATTGAAAAAGAAGCGTGTCGGAGAGGCAATCAAAGACGGACAGGGAGCGTTTGAATTGTCTATTTGAAATTTCATTCGGTGGAAATGGGATGACGGAGCAAAAATGTTTGGAGAAAAAGAAAGACACTTACAGATGGACAATGATGCAGCAGTTTATGTTCTTGAATTTTGGATTTCTTCAGGCATCCAGCTGCCTGGCTATTTAGCATTAGCATCTAAATCAGCCCAGCAGCACTATGCAAACTCACCACATATGGCTGCCGACACCCCTTGAACCAGCTACTTGTAGTCGCATAGCGCACCCCATAATTAAGGGATAATAAGTTTGCATAAAAAGTCATGCAGCAGCATTCCTTCAAGGAAACGCGATGTCTAAATGTAAATGTGAAGATTTAAAAGATGGTTAAAAATATTTATGGATTCATCTCAGGTCAATGAAGAACGACACACACACACACACACACACACACACACACACACACACACACACACACACACCACACACACACACACACACACACACACACACACACACACACACACACACACACACACACACACACACACACACACACACACATACACTCACAGAGGCGCTGAGCAAAAGGGTTACTGAGTGCAGTATTTCTGCAGCTTTAAGCAATTCCCAGTCCTCTGTCATGCTTAAATACTTTTTCCATGTACCTACTCCCTCATCCTCCAGGCACTTCTAGGAGAAGGACAAAATAAAATGACAGAACATTCAGATCCAGTGAGCTATTTTAGACCGCTAATCCAAAGTGTTAATGTGGTGTAATACACCGGCCTCTGCCCAATGCACATTTATGCACATTTATGTTTGGCATTTAGCTTGCAGGTGAATTTGTTTGTCTTATTTAGTTTTCCATTTACTTATTATATAATATAATTTAATAGATTTCATTAATAGCTTCAGTTGTTTGCATGGAAATGTGTTTTTCATCTCTTTTTTTGTTGTTGTTGCATTTATTTTGTATATAAGAGAAACAATAAGAGTATGGCTAGCAAACTGGTTCATCATCACTAAGTAAGTAAGGAAGGAAATAAATGCATGTCTCTGTTGTCGTTCCTGTGCCTGCATGGACAATAGACTGTGGTGGTAGTGGAGTGGCAGTGATGATCTACATCTCGTCTTTACAGGTGTTACTATGAAAATTTCCCAGGGGGTCACAGAGTGGGGTTTATCTCTTCAGGAATCTGTCTGTTATAGATGTCAAGGTCAGGGTGCTAAGCACAGGTCTTTGGCCAACTGTACATCATTCCGAGCAGGCATTGTCAATGGTGGCATTTCTTCTGCCTCGTTTGCCTAATGCAGTCATACAAGGACATAGCATTGCACGCAAGGTCGAGAGAGTGTACTTATGTTATCCTGGGGACCCTAGAAATTAGTACACTTGTGAGTCTATGACAAATACGAAAATCCAAGAATATGTCAAGGAAAATTCCTTTAAACATTAAAAATTAGGGCTGTCAAATGATTAATCGCGATTAATCGCATCCAAAATAAAGTTTGTGTTTACATAATAAATGTGTGTGTACTGTGTAAAATTATTTTGTATATATAAGTACACACACGTGCATTTATATATTTAAGAAAAATGTGTTATTTATATATAAAAAATTAATATTTATATATAATATAAATTATATATAAATCTATATATAGTATATACATGCAAATATTTCTTAAATATATACAAGCATGTGTATGTATTTATATATATATATAAATAATTATACACAGTACACACATTTATTATGTAAACACAAACTTTTATTTTGGATGCGATTAATCGTGATTAATTGTTTGACAGCCCTATTAAAAATACATGTTAGGTTTTGATTTAGGAAAAAATATCAAACATTATACAGCCATCAAGTAAAAAGTAACATTTTCCTCACACCAGAAATGTTACAGCAGCTCAAAGTTTCGGACAAAAGGTTTCTGAATCTTTTAAGGACAAGCCTTCGGTCAATTCTCAAGTCAATTTTTTTTTAATGATCCAAGAGTTTCCATCTCTGCCTTAAACCTTGAATATATATGAGACTAGAAATCTTCATCTTTATTTTTAAACATTTTACTTTATGTCCTTCAAAAACATCAACATTTATTTTAATTCAGAAACTACCATTTTCATCAATGCACAAATAATGCAATATTGTTTTTAAGAAAAATACACTACTCAAAAGTTTGTTTAAAAAAAGTTACAGATATATATTAATACCTTTATTAAAGGTGAAAAGATGCATTAAATTGATCAAACTTGACAGTCAAGACATTTATGTTACAACATTTTTATCTCAATTAAATGCTGTTCTTTTGAACTTTCTATTCATCAAATAATCCTGAAAAAAGTAGCATGGTTTCCACAAAAATATTAAGCAGCACAATTGTTTTCAACATTGATAATATTAAGCAATAAAGTATACATTCAAAAACACAAAAAAACTTACTAACCCCAAACTTTTGAACTTTTTTATTTTATTTTAAAAGTCTACAAAATGATTTTAAATTAAAATCATTTTTTATTTAAAAATACTTGGGCACAGCACAATTGGTAATTAGTTAAATACATTTTTTTACCACATGCAAACACATACTGAACTTTCCTCCAAGTACTGGATTTTTGGATTTTCTGAGTGTATTTAGCTTCAATGACTGTAATCTTTCTATACATCCAGCATGATCTGAGTGCATCGAATCTGTTTTCTGGCTGTCTGTAAACGTCACTAATATAGTGTCTAGAGCAAGGTACTGCCTATCTCATCAAAGCCCATCTAAATCCGCCCTGCTCTTAAGTACTTGGCTCATTTCGCCCGAGTTGTGCTTTTCTTCGCTGTCATTTCGCTCTGCTCAATCTAATTCCCTCCTGGCTTCAATGTCTGGCATATGACTCACAGGCAGTTGGCACAGAGCATGTTAGTCGTTATTGCCCTCCTATCGGCCCCCGGTGCCCTCGGAGCTCTGTTCTCTTTATTGGTGGCTGGTAAGCGTACCACTAGTGTTTTAACTATGATTTTCAGCCCAATACCACTGCCCGCTTGGTACACAGACACACAAAGGAGTCAAAGACACTCGTAGTTCTGCCTTCTTGTCAGGATGCACTGTAAACCCCAATGCTCGTATGAGTAATTGGTTTGAGTAGGGTAAACTTAAATTAAACAAATTAATTAAATCAAATGAACCTTTTTGAGTATTTAGAACTTTCTTTTTATTTTGAGCTCACAAAACTGACACATTTAAAGTAATCTGAATTAAATTGAACTGAAACTGAGCTGGGACTTCTATTTACCTGTGTGCTTTGCCATTACACTTGAAAGGGAGAGTAAAAGCTAAAATTAAGTGTTATATGAAGTTTTTTTTGTGTGTGCAAGATTAATGTTAAGTGGAGATTTAGTACTGTTTAATGTTTTGCTATGCTAATTTAGAAGTGTTTATGTTATTTAGGGTTTTTGGGGGGGTTTCATCATGGTGAGGAGTGGAGCATGAGCATAAAGTTTGAGAACAGATTATGTTAAATGTTCTATATTGCCCTACTCATTTAGCAATTGCTATGCTATGCTAATGCTATCAAAGCATTGTGTCACCAATTAGCAATTAGCATTTACTGAATTATCTAGTTTATCTACTAACAATATTTGAGCTGAGATTACATGATAATTTTAAGTTAAATGAATGAATTAGCTTACTCAAGTTTAGTGCAATTAAAATGTATAAAATACAAATCTACTAGTTCTGCTTACTTAAACTTTGAATTTCTTAACTTAATCATTTTGATGTAACTGATTACCTCAATTTTTTCGGGTTTACACTGCATTTGATTCTTCTCAAACAGCCAGTATGTACACTATTTCATTCATTCTCTCAAACCGCCTGACTGCGGCGTTCCCCAGGGCTCTCTCTCTCCGCCATAGCCTGATCTCATTTTCTCTCTGTCCTAAAGCAAAATGGATGATAATTAATTGATAACAGATGGATGAGTTAAAACAATGGTGGGTAACAATAAAGCACCTCTGCGTCGGTTGCTGTCGCAGGCAACACAGAAAAGTGGAGTGGAGCCATAGCTCCAAGAGAATATGATCTTATCACGTCCTGGACAAATGACTGCACACCTCCTTTGCAATTCCATCCAAAAACACACATGTCCTCGTATTTCACATAGAGTCACTCAACATGGCATTCTTCTCCAAGGCTACTTTATTTGTCTTTGTTTTACTCAGTGATTGTGTTTGCCTGCTCATTTAACATTGTCAACTTGCGTTCCCCAGTCCTCGTTATTTTCGATGTGGGCCGAGTGTCTGCACTTATCAAGCTCGAGAGCTCATTAGATACATTTGGCCTTTTTCACAGATGCTGCTCTCATGGTCCGAACACCGTATAAACAGTGGGCCATGCCAGATCTCGGTAGGCATTGTTATTTATAACAAAGGTCACTCGAATCAACACAAATGCTACTGCAAAGACAAAGTGCCCTCCAGTGCCAAAGGTTGTAGCTACAACAGATTTCACCAGATATACACATAATACCCATCATGCCCTCTGCTCCCTCTGAGTTAAAAATAATAAAAAACTGATACATTTTATTTTGCACACTGGGAGTTTTTATTCACAAATATTAGTAAATGCAAATTACTTTTAATCTACTTTAAAAAAAATGCTTTATTGTGCTGTTTTACTGAATTTGTTTAGCTGCTGTTTTTGTTTTTGTCATCCCAGTTAATTGTTTGCAGTGTGGTGATAATAATGGGAAAAAGTTCACCCAAATTATTTTAATTAATTTACTCACTCTCATGTCGTTCTAAACCTGCATGTCTTTATTTCTTCTGTGGAACACCAACAGAGAAATGTCATGCAGTCCAATGTTGTCTGGACCCCCAACCCCCCCCCCAAAAAAACAGTTGTGTTAATGCAATAAATATTAGTAAACTTTTATTGCAATCGAAAAATTTGCTGAACAAGAAATATACTAAAGTTTAAGGTCAGTTCGAACACACAGTATACTATAGATACAATAATAAAATTGCGATCACTTTCTGTAAATGGATGAGATCCATTATTGAGGTCTCGCTCCTCTGATCTCCAATTCCATCCAGGGCCAACCCACCCTGCTGTGGCGGCCAGTCGCAAGGAAATTTAATCACGAGAATCAGTAGCTATTGGATTTTTTTTTTGCGAGCATAGTTACAGTATCATGCCAGTATGATGAGTTTTCTAAGAGGTCCATAATGTGGAAAATGTGAAGCATTTATATTGTTTAAGTGTCATTATAGATTGCAATATATATACATAGACGCAGACTGTTGTCACCCTAATATTTCATAATATTATCTAATGAGGGTGCTTAATGATAAATAGAGCCTATTATATTGAGCTATGGCTATAGAACATAGTTTCATCCAGCAATAAATATCTTCCCTCGTGAGTAGACTCTAATGGCACAATATATACTGTATATAAGTCACGTCACATTTTTATATAGCGCTTTATACAATACAGACTGTTTCAAAGCAGCTTCACAGTATTAAACAGGAAAATAATGATTACTGCAAACTTCATCAAATATGAGACACATTCAAATTCTGGAATAAATCAGCTCTAAAAAGACAATGTTATTATTCAGCTCAAGTCAGTTCAGTGTTGATTCAGTTCAGTATAATAACTGTGTAAATTTCAATTAGGAAATGAGTTCAATTTAGCTATGAGCAGATCTGCAGAATACAGTATAATATATACCATGTTTTTTACCCTCAAGCAAATATCAGTGAATCACATTTTTCTTTTATTGTTGTGCCACTGAAAAGACAAAGTATGGTTAGGGACAGAATCTGTTACCACATAATCTGGGGTAATAGAGCAATGTAGCCATTTATAACATTTATAGTCAAGCATCTATAATACTACATGAACACATATTATGTAATATAACTCACATCATATAGTTATATTACCAGATGTTCAACATTGCATCCCTAACATCTATAATTATAAGACAAACTACTTCTAAATGATTCTACAGTTTAGAGTAATTAAAAATTACTTTCTAAATTCTCTAATGAGAAAAGCTGATTGAATTCAGATTTGTGATCTATTAAAAAACAAGACAGCACAGACATTTCTGCCAGATTCTGAATAATGTGATGGCTTTTCTAAGTGAAACATGATCATAAAATAAATTTGAACATATTTAGCCTATAAAATAAAGCCATTGAACGTTAATAAGGCACATTGTTAAATGTTTGTGCTGCACCAGCAATGGATTGGGGGACTGGTTCTAACGGTTCTGGTTCGAAGTTAAACTTTTTGCATGCCGGAAGATCTTTATTAACGCTGCAGAGAAATTAGCACATGGTAGTTTTAGATGAAAAATACAATCACAGTAATTATGACTCATTTGAAAGCTCTTTCCACTTTCCCTTTCTGTTCTGACAGTGCTGAATAATTGATCACTTTTCTCACTGAAGTGGTGCCATTGAACAGGTACACTGAGGGAAATGGGTCACTGCTACATTCATAAGAAATAAACGTAAACTCTGCCTCTGACTTTCATGTGCGGCGCTCGGGCACAGAGAGAGAGAAAGGAAAAATCATTCACCTTAATTCTGATTTCAATAAATGATGAAATGTTTCATAATGTTTTTTTTTTTCTTCTTCCATCGGTGTCTGATGAATCTTTCATCTCTGGCTACAAAAGACTGCCACTTGTATTGCTAACATTGAGCCTGCGAAACATGGGTATTCTTCTTTTCAAAACAGAGTGCAGTCTGAATCTCAAAGTTGCGACAAACCTCCCAAGGTAAGGTCAGGCAAAGAATATAGCGAGACATTCTTTTGTCTGCAAATCGTGCTTTTAAAGCCATTTTATATTCCCTATCTATACTTCATACTTTCATCATTGTTATTCTTAATAGTAGGCCTACATTTGTATTTTATTATCTTTTTTGATCACAAACCAAAGAATGACATAGAAAACACATTGTGGTTCAAGCGACAAATTTGTCTTTTTGGCACATATATTAATCAAAATATGTGCTGCCACGCTTGCTCTTAATTTGGGTATTGTACAAGGGCAACAAATGGCTTAATTACAATTTATTATATCTTTGAATATTGTGTAAAAAATAAAAATGTATACAGTATATGAAGTGCTGTTCATCGTCTTAAATGAAGTAAATAAGACCGTTTAGACTGTTATTGAATGAATCATTGTTTTGGATGAATCAGTTGAATGGAATGGATTATGAATGGAATAAAGTCATAGAATCAGTCACGTGTTTCATTCCTGAAACGGTATTTGGAATGGTTGAACTGTTGATTACGCTTCACTTGTTTCGTTCCTGAATGAGTTTTGAATGATACAATTGAATGAATAATTTAAAGACTTACTCATAAGACAAACACTTGTCTTCACCTATGGGGTATATGTATGTGTGTGTATATAAATATACAAACAAATATATTTATAATCATTATAATTACTCATAATGGGATGTTATACTGCATTTTAGCGAGATCTGAAACAGAAACACAGAGACAAACATCTTACCTAACCTATAACATAATACATATGCACTCCAGTTAAAGTCTTTCATGGTGATCAAAAGTCAGCAGTTCCTTGTTGTTGCTGGTTCGTACCGAAATGGAAAAAGCCCAAATATTAGCATTCTAATATTTCCAGATTAACAAGCAATACTCCAGAATTCTTTATTGCCCCCAGGCCAGTTGCTTTATTTTTTTAAATTAGAGTTGGTCTCATGGTGTGTGACTCTGAGCAGAGAGTGTGTGTGATTAAGGCATCCATTGCTAAGCAGACAGAAGACCTCCAACTAGCCAGCAGTGGCTCTCCTTAAAGATTGCCCTCTCACATACTGAGACATAAGCCTTTTAGTCTCTAGCATTTTATAAACAGCCTAGCAGGTTTTTGTCGTGTGGTGCTCACAATCACCCCTCCCTCCTTTTCTCCTCTGGTCTATCCATTGCTCTCTCTTTCTCCTCTCCTCCATGTTGCCATGTGCAGCTGTCAGGTATTCTATCTCTATATTGCCTTAGGCCTTCTCACTGTTACTGTTCATTACTGGTCTTCCAATTTCTCTCTCTATTTTCTTCTCTCCCTGCCATTATCCCTTCATTCAAGTTTTGGCCGGTTAGCGTGGCCCTGTTAGCACCTGCTGGTAGATGCAGTAACTACACTGAGAGTCCGGTGGGGGAGGGGGGTTGGCGGGGGATTCTAATTATCAACATGGCATTTACAGCACAGATTAAGAATTGACCATCCATGCATTCTAATGGATATCTTTCTTCAGGTCGACCTATTTTCCTCCATTCGCTATACCTGTGATCATGTTGGTTATTGCATATTAACATACTACGGCTAGCATCATGCTAGGTATTGAATACTACCATATTACATAGTACCAGTATCATATAAAGTATGTGCATACTATGCAAAGTTTTTGGTATGCATGCAATATACGACTTTTTATATTTGCAAAAATATGCAGTATACATGCAGATGTATACATGCATTCTAGAGTGACGAATTAACGCTATCAAGTATCTTTTTTCTCATTTTATTGTACTGCCAAAAGTTACTTAATAAATTGTACTTTATACATTTTTATTAGCAAGACATACATAGCTAGATTGCCTGGATACTAGCTACATACATATTACTAGCTAGCATGCAAACTTAGTTTTTAACATACTATGTTTGTCCATAATAGTAAGCAGTATGTGCCAGTTACGTGATACAAATCTGTGGGGCCCCAACACAAAATATGAGATGTGGCCCCATGTGAATATTTATAGCGGAATGTAAATAGGCACACTCATATTCAGTCTCAGCCCATTCTCACCCCAAGGCGTCATCTAACTGACGCCTTGGGAATCAGTTTGACCATGCTTCAATATTCGACGTTAAAGGTACCCTTTAGCGTCAGTTAGTTGACGCGATCCCAGGGCGTCATCTAACTGACGCGTTACCCTTAGCGTCAGTTAGATGACGCCCTTCTACCCAGACCTAAACCTACCCGCGTCATCTAACTGACGCGTTACCCTTAGCGTCAGTTAGATGACGCCCTGGGATCGCGTCAACTAACTGACGCTAAAGGGTACCTTTAGCGTCGAATATTGAAGCATGGTCAAAATTGTCAGTTAGATGACGCCTTGGGGTGAGAATGCGTTGTCAGTCTTGCCTTTTTTAATTTATTTATTTATTTATTTTTTGACTTGTCACTGCATCAAGATGGCATCTTTCATCTTTGTGGATTTTTGTCATTAAAATAAATGAATACATTTGGCTCTTTACAAATTTTTCCATTGTCAGTCAGCATGTCGTGATTTCTGCCAGCAAGATGTAGGTTTTGCACACGGGATACACGGTTGCCCTTAAAAGTTATTCTATTGTTACCTTTCAAAGTATTCAGAGTAATGTACCGCTGCTTACTAAGATTCATCGTCCTTGTAATACAAAGATGTCTTTGTATCTTCCTGCATGTTGTAGTGTGGTTCAGGTAGAGTGAAACCCCTCCTCTCCATTTCTGTTTCTCTATATCTGCTTTCTTTCTTTTTTCTTTTTTCTTTCTTTTTCTTTTTCTTTCTTTCTTTCTTTCTTTCTTTTCTTTTTTCTTTTTCTTTCTTTCTTTCTTTCTTCTTTCTTTCTTTCTTTCTTCTTTTCTTCTTCTTTCTTTCTTCTTCTTTCTTTCTTTCTTTCTTTCTTTCTTTCTTTCTTTCTTTCTTTCTTTCTTTCTTTCTTTCTTTCTTTCTTCTTTCTTTCTTTCTTTCTTTCTTTTTTCTCCAGAAAGTATTCAGATCACACTTGCCTGTCTAATTAGAGCGAGGCAATGAGAAAGAAAACGAGAGGCAGCTCTCCCTTATCACCATTCCTATCCTCGGTCTTCTCCTCCTCTTTTCTTTCTCTCTCTCCCACTCATTTCATTCTATCAGCTATATCACAGGCCGATTTTCCTAATTGATTCGTTAAGAGCCCTTTAATTTCGCATGGCTTTCTGTTTCACATCCATTGTTCTGGGAATGTGTCAGTTAGGCTATATATAAATATATGTTCACTAAATGTATACTGAGAAAACATCAGCTCATGATGTCACTCTCTCATCAATGATACATAAAATGAGAGATGCTTTTGATATCAAGAGGAATATTTATGGAGTGGAGTATGCAAAGTCATAATCTCTGCTCCATTCATATATCTACACTCATGATGACTCATGTTTAACTCTATAATGATTAAAAAACTATTTATACCAATGTACATTTGAAAGAAAAAACACAATCATACAAATGTTTCTCCTATAGACAGCAATGAAATAAATGCAGAGCACATGAAGAAAATGAAAATTCAGTAATTTACTCACCCTCATGTCGTTCCAAACCAGAATGACTTTCTTTCTAATACAAAATTAGATGTTTAGAATCATGTCCAAGCCACTATATCAATAAAGTGAGGTAATATGTGACTATGACAAGATTTTCACTGAATAATCATTAATATTTCAGACAATTAATCATCGAAAGCTAACATGTCTTTATATTTTAAACAATGTTGTTAACCAAATATTTTTGGTATCTACTTCCATTCATTTTTGACCTTACAATATTGGAAATCGAAACGGTTTAGTCAGCAGCATTCTTCACAATATCTTTTTTTGTCTTCCACAAAAGAAATTCATTCATGTGGGTTTGGATGACATGAGGGTGAATAAATGAGAACAAAACTTTCATTTTAGGGTAAGCTGTCTCTTTAAGTCTCCAGCTTTTCTCCTGAGAACTAGACCCTTGTAATTTCACTTTCTCTAGAGTATCATAACAAATCAACAAGGTTTGAGATTTCACTATGAACACTTAAACACTTTTAAACATTCCCCATCAAAATCACTCAAGATTTGCTATCCACATGAATGTTATAGCTCTATACCCTCACTGTATGCAAACGATTGCCTAATTTTTATAAAATAAGTTTAGCAGAAATACGTGAGGCAATGTTAATGAAAAATAACTAAGAACTCGATTAAGAACGATGATTCCAAGATATGCTATCGATCACAGAACAGGGATTCTGACACAGAGAACAGACCTTATTGGCTGCTGTGAAACAGAGACTTTCCTACACACTCGCAGCAACAACACTCTTGCTATCTCCTGTTTTATTATCCATCTCTCTCTCGCTCGCTATTGTGCAGGTTGATCAATAATTGAGCAAAGTTTCATCAAAACCAGGTCTGTTTTTCATAGGGCTTGTCTGTTTGAGTACACACTGAGAGGCGAGAGGAGCGCAAGCTTGTGGACAGAGTCTCCCGGAAGTCTCTTTGATCTACCACATACTGCTACAGGGGATTTTACAGCGAAACACACCGCACAGTATTTCGATCACACAACCCCAACATACAACATGTTACGCTTTCTGGACAGTTCCACACCCACCGACCAGCACTGCACATTCGCCCTTCCTTATAAACGCTACACCATATAATGCACATCCTTCAGGGCGTAGATCATCATACAACAAACTCTGTTTAAAAGAAGTAGCCTACACCCCTTTCAGAACAAGTTCCCAAAATGGTCTCTGTATGCTGCTGATCTTAGGCACACACACTTTCTCCCGCCCTTTCTTTAAAATCTCCGTTAGAAGGCTCCCCAGGCCTCTTGGCTCATTCATAATGGAGTCTGGTGTATGACGAGGCCGGATGAAAGCCGCGGTCAGGACCGCGCACGCGCTACAGTCTGTTTCTCCTTTTTGTCTCCGTCTTGTGAAGACCAAAGATGTGACTCGCTGTGATCAGTCAGGCTTAATATAAAAAATTCAATCATCCCTTCGCAGGATGCTCGACTTGGCCATGCCACCTACTGACAGCCATGCATGCAGAGAGACGAGTGGAGGTACAAAGAAAGACGACATTAATGAATCCATTATTTCTCTTTTCAAACATAAGCCTTTGAAATTTGGCAGACATGTTAATCCAAAACGACTTAAGGTACATTCAAGGTATATTTTAGCAACAAATGAGTCAGGAATCAAACCTACGACATGAAAGGCTATATGAAACATTCATGAGCTGATGCAGCATATGACGCTAGTTTGTACATGCCAACATGCTTTAGCACTTAAAACCAAACAACAATTACAACAAAAGATCAATTCAGATCTAATACAGCAAGGTACTTTTGCAGGTTGAGCTTGTTATGTGTTGTATAATGTGGATAAATGATTCAGGTTGTTGATATGTTAAACTGACCTCCTTAGGCAAGCAGAAGAGAGTAAACACTCATGTTTTATTTCATAAGTTGCTCTATCTATGAAATCAGTCAAATCAATTTGGTTGCCCTATCACATCTTGATCTCCTCCCTTTCTTGCTTCACACATTTCCTTCCCATCCTCCCTTTCTTTCTTCTGGCCCCCTCCCTCTCGTATTAATTGATGTTGTCTCACTTCATTAGAGGTATGTTGTGCTGCTGGAGAATTTCGAGCTCATTTTCTCGGCTTGTTGCATAGCTGTTCATTTCAACCTCCACTGTCACCCATAAAAAGCAATTCAATTCTAAAGCACGAATCAGATTTTCCCCCAATACTCCGGCCAACATCCTTGGCAAAAAACAAGAGACCATTAACACTGCCTACTATTATGTGCACCACTAATGCAAACCGCTAATTGCAGGGCTACTTCTGCCCATAACTTTAACCTTAATTGCAGTTTCTCATCCAAAACGTCACCCCTGACCACTGTGGAATTATATATTGGGTTGATGAGGTCTCATTCCCTGCGATTACCACTGAAAATTACATCTGGATAGCGCTTTGTTGCATAAATATGTGGAAGGCACTCAGTCAAAGGTCTATTATTTAGATGCATTTGTTTGAAATAACCGTTTCAAGCAAATTGGACACTAAATGAAATGATCAAAATTGTTGAATGCCTACTTTTGATCTTACCGTGCAGGATTCTGGGACTCTGCCATGTTTCCACTCTGTGATTCAACTTTGGGAAGTGCATAATAAAGGTAATGGGTGCGTTTGAATTTCATGCAGAGCACGTCAAAGGATTCTCCTCACTGAGAACGTTCTTGGACGAATTAGGACCCAGTGACTCCATGTCAGGAAGATAGTTATTGATAAATTGATTTTTAACAGCAGATGGGTCTCACAGCAAAATAATCATTGGAGGGAAAGGAAGGAGAAAAGTGAAACAATTGAGGATGCCACATGCCGTGAGAAATATACTGAGGTTCCCCCCTCCCCCCCCCCCAAATTCCAGTTCATTGTCTTAGTCTCAGCGTTGTCTTTGGGTTTGAATTCTGTGAGAAGCATTCATCTGCCCACAGAGATAAAAGAGTGGATTGGTATATCCTGAATCCGTATTGTGCGGCATTCAGAATTGAATTAAAAATGTCTGTGTTTAAATTTCTTGAATTTTAATCTAATTGAGGTATCAAACATGATTGCAATTTAGAGAGGTCATGACATGAGAAATCAAATTTGCCTTGATCTTTTGACATATAAGAGGTCTTGTACCATTAAAACATCCTGCAAGTTTCATAGCTTAAAAAATCCTCCTCATAAACAAAGCATTTATTTAATCAAGCTCCAAAAACAGCTCGTTTTGATATTTATTTGTGATAGCCTACTGCCTCCAGAGCCAGACACTGACAAATAGTTATACATCATCGCACCATAGGCCCCGCCCACTGGCATTCAGTAATTTAACAGCTGACATTTGCTAGTCTGGATGCAAGTGTTACGTCAAAAACAAATATAACCTTTTATAGTAATTGACACTGTCTCCTCTGGGTACAGTATCCAGATATGTGTTCTGTTTCTGACTGTCGACAAAAGGACGAATGGAAAAGTGAAAGATTGTTCGCTTTGACACGTCCAGTTTAAACAGCTCATTTGCGACTTTACACACTTCAGAAGGATCCCAGTGTCGGGAACAAGTAGGCAAGTTAATATTATTATTATCACGTCGGAGGATTAAATGTTTGTTCTGAGCATTTTGTGATACAGCACAGTGTAATGGAGAGTTTACAAAGAAACTTTTGTTGAAAGATGAAGCAGCCAACTGTATTGGATCTGACAGCAGCTGCATCACAAACCACAAATAAATGATTTATTGTAGACAGACACAGACAGACAGACAGACAGACAGACAGACAGACAGACAGACAGACAGACAGACAGACAGACAGACAGACAGACAGCGACAGACAGACAAGATAGATAGATAGATAGATAGATAGATAGATAGATAGATAGATAGATAGATAGATAGATAGATAGATAGATAGATAGATAGATAGATAGATAGATAGATAGATAGATAGATAGATAGATAGAATAGATAGATAGATAGATTAGATAGATAGATTGATTTGGAGGAATTAAAAATAATTGAGTTCATATTGATATCTTACATTTTTATGGCAAACTTTGATTTGTCCCTGATCTTTGTTTATCTCCTATTATGTCAGATTCACACCAACTGATAGATGCCAAATGGCTCACATTTAATTTGTTTTCAAACCCCTGTCCTGAACCCAAGCCTCTGCTGGAGGAGCGATAAGAGAGGAAAGTTGCGCGTTGAACAAGATGGTTGGAGAGAGCACAGGCCGGAGTGGCTGGGGAGGTGTCCTGACGGCCAGCTCGAGCTGGTTAAGTGATGGAGTGGAAGAGAAGGATCAAAGTACTGAAAGCTTTCACTGGCAGGGAGAAGCAGCCCTGTCCCAGCGTGTGCATGTGTTTGGAAAAAAAGGAACACGGCTCACTGATGATGTTGTTGTTGTTGTTGTTGTTGTGGAGCAATCCCACACAAGCTGCCCCTCCCCCTCCCCCCTCCCCCTTCTCCCTATAGCATCTTACGGAGAACCTATCATCCACCTCATAATTATTTAAAGCTACACTGTGTAAGATTCTCTCCCATCTAGCGGTGAAATTGTGTACGAATACGACTACCAACTGAATATTACTTTCTAGCCCCTCCCATTCCGAGGGCGTTTTAACTCCTAAGGTGGACGTATTATTCCAAGATTAACATGGCTTCTAGTTCGACTTTGTCCATGAGTGTTTCCTCAAGTGATGAGGTTACTTCAGAAAACTATTACAAATTGCATTTAGTTATTTAGTCAGTTAACATGTAGGTTATGACCTCTATGTAAAACGATAGTTTTACGTTTTCGTTATTTTGGTACCATTTCATTGCTAACATCAGCTATCAGGTTCCCAAACGAATGCAAGCTAATGTTAGAAAGATCAGTGCTATCGTTATTCTGTATAGTGTACGAGATTAATAGTGTAAGGCTAGTGCAGCGTAGGCTACATAATTTTCTCCGTGAGCAGATTCAGAGATCAGTTGATGTGATGGAGGTGCGAGGGAAAGGTAAAGGTAAAGGAAAGGTAAACATGGTGACTCTGTTACATATCCTCGAGAATAGGCGTGATCCTCCATCTTCAACAGGCTTTCAAATCTGCCGGCAGTCGTGAGTAATCTCCCCCTCACATTCATCAAGGTGCCACTGACTGTAAAAGCGCGAAAGGTGAAGCTTGAATTTCCAGGTACAGTATGTCCCTCTTTGGCTAATGTATTTTCAAGATGGAAGCGCAACATGGCTGCCGCCATTTGAGCGGCTCACTCGTATGTATTCTGAATGGCAGATTCTACGTATTATAAGTTTTCCCCAAACTTTTGAATGGTAAATACAGAATAAGTTATTTCTGTTAATTTTCTTATTCACAACCACATCATCAGGCTGTCGACTTGATCATGCTTTGCATTCTTATGGGAAAAGGAGTATCTAATTATAACTTTCTTGGAATAAGCATGCAACCAAGACTGACTTTTGGGTTTATAATTTATTTTTTATTTTTTTATCATGAGTACATTATTATTGAAAAGGTAAAGTTTGCTGGCGATATGATTTCGCCCTGCAGCTAAGGCTGGAAACCTGTACATTCTTTTATCCTGCTTCCATTACAATTTTTCAGGGACCAATCACAAACTGGCTTATCCACCTGGTGCGCTATTGGCAGGTTTAATCCAATCCAATTCCTTTTAACCTCTCGGCAATGCTCAATGGCTTCTTTTTTATTCTTTTTGTAGCTGTAATAGACTAGAAATGTAAAGAAATGGTCATGCTTTTACTAACATGCGTTCATATTTCAGCAATAATGGCTTCATGCTAAAACCAGCATTCTATTACATTCCAATGCAATAGAGACACCCATGCAGGTAATTGATTCATAACTTGAAACATTTGCCAGAGCAAATACAATATCAGAGTTCTGAAACATGACACCACTAAAGCAAAGAAATGCACCCTGTCTTCCTCACTTATTAATGCCATTTGTCAAGTCAACCATGCAGGGCCCTAAAATATGCAGCATAAGCAAACAAGTGCTTCATGTGTAAGGATCAACTAGAATAAAGTTTGTAAGATAAAGATATCCTGAATAAGATTTTGCTGAACAGGAAAAAAAACCATTTAGACTGTTAGATAGCATGAAAGATCTTGATTGAGAAGCAACTAGCCAACAATGTGCCAGTATGTACACAACACTAAGTGTAATTTTAAGAATCTCCTCATTTAAAAGGCATCTAGAATTGACGGTCTGTGTTGAAAAAAAGTGTGAGAAAGAGAGAGAGAAAATAGGTACTGCAAAAAGAAACTGTCAGACACGGTAACGGTTTTTGATGAATTTCCTCATCAGAGGTTCGTCACGCAGTGTGGCGGATCTCTATTTTACACCTGACCTTCCCCTGTTAAATACCTTGTTTCACAGCCGCAAGGTAAGCCGGTAAGTGCCCACAGTTGCTGTGCTAAAACAGTAAGAGCTTATCACCACACACACACCACACACACACACACACACACACACACACACACACACACACACACACACACACACACACACACACACACACACACACACACACACACACACACACACACACACACACACACACACACTGCTGACTGTTCTCAGGAATTTCCAGGGACTTTCATTCAAGACCAAAAAAATGCAAACGCACTTAAATAAGCCTCAGTAGCTTTGCAGAGAGTAAAAAATGTCCTTCAAAAAAAGTCCTCCACAGACTGCTGGCTAATAAACCCAGACTTAGATATCCTTGAATTTGACTGACTGGGCAGCATTCCTAATATACAGTCAAGCAGCACTGAGACTTTTTATTGTTTATATCAATCAATATTGTCTGTTGCACGTTTGACTGTCAGTCTTTGTGCTAGTAGTGGGGATTTTTCAGTGACTCTTTCTGCATGTGACTCTTTGATTAGCCTGTAGGTGGCGACAATTGACAGTCTTAAGTGATTCATTGACCGATTCACTCAACAGATTCATATATATATATATACATTAATTTATTTAGGAATTAAGCAAGTGACTGGATACATTTTAATTAGCATATACCTTTACCATTTCTGTCATATAAATATCTAGCAGAAATAGAAAGCCTAGTGTAACAGAGACCAGCTAGTAAGAGCTGTGTGACTAAACCAAACCCCCTTGGCCTCGAGTGGAGCACTAGTTACTAGTCTTGTTAGTGTACCGCCTCCCTAGCCTGACTTCAGCATACTCATATTCTAGTCAGAATGTGAGTCTGATACTGCTCCATAGGGCTTTGATTATGAGGCGTGTCTTATCCGAACCATGTTTCGGTCACATGTGACGTTTCTCAATGCCAAGCTTACAATGCAGGAGCCATCTTAATTTATGAAGTCACATGGTTACATAGATCACATGATCAACCAAGCCAAGCCAATAAATGATCCAAACACAGTGTAGGACAGCATGCTACAAGAGAGAATTACAAAATACATAAATGAAAGAGAAAAAAAGTAAATTATATATAAAAAAATGTATATACCTTCTTTGTTTATTGAACTGTTGCATAAAAGCAATACACACTTGCACTAGTATATGCACTTGCACTATATGCAATGCAAATGTTAAAAATCATGCAGAGTTGTGAACATTAAAAAACGTCGTTCGAAATCTTTTGATTGTCTTCCCTCCTTTTTTGGAGCTCTGGCCGAGGATGAGCAGTTTTTAATTCAAGATGTAATCTTTTTCCATTAGAATAAATGGCAGTTCTGAGATATCAGGCCAAGAGGGGATAATTTTCTAAGTTGGTTAAAAAAAAGTGGAGGGAAATTAAATCCCTGGGCTCCAAATGAAAAACTATTAAAAGAATAATTTTTGCAGAGAGGGTGGCTGTTTTTTCCCCCGTTTCACCCCGGTGTGCGTAATGAGAGTGTGAATTTGAATCATGCAAGCAGATGGGCGCGTCTGATGGATGGAGGGATGCGAGCAGTTGGATGTGACTGTACAGTCTGTGAGCTGTTTAAAGGCCTGAAAAGTGCTGATGAACGCCGTGTGTGGAAATCTGTCTGCCTTAATTCAGCGCGGAGTCACCATGCTGATGGTTTTGATTAGAGGGGCGGCTCTGAATGCCATGTGGCAGGAGAGCGCATGAGAGAGCAAGGGCAGTGTTCATTTGGTCAACAAAATTACTGACAAAAATATTTGTTAACTAAGAGACAAGAAATACACATCCATAATCCTACTTTAAACATTGTTGAGGTAAAACTAATTTTAAAAAAGCATAAATTTTCTTTTAAAACAAAAAAATCTTACTGACCTCAAACTTTTAAACAATAGTGTGTGTGTGTGTGTGTGTGTGTGTGTGTGTGTGTGTGTGTGGGTGTGTGTGTGTGTGTGTGTGTGTGGTGTGTGTGTGTGTGTGTGTTGTGTGTGTGTGTGTGTGTGTGTGTGTGTGTGTGTGTGTGTGTGTGTGTGTGTGTGGTGTGTGTGTGTGTGTGTGTGTGTGTGTGTGTGTGTGTGTGTGTGTGTGTGTGTGTGTGTGTGTGTGTGTGTGTGTGTGTGTGTGTGTGTGTGTGTGTGTGTGTGTGTGTGTGTGTGTGTGTGTGTGTGTGTGTGTGTGTGTGTGTGTGTGTGTGTGTGTGTGTGTGTGTGTGTGTGTGGTGTGTGTGTGTGTGTTTTGTGTGTGTGTGTGTGTGTGTGTGTGTGTGTGTGTGTGTGTGTGTGTGTGTGTGTGTGTGTTGTGTGTGTGTGTGTGTGTGTGTGTGTGTGTGTGTGGTGTGTGGGTGTTGTGTGTGTGTGTGTGTGTGTGTGTGTGTGTGTGTGTGTGTGTGTGTGTGTGTGTGTGTGTGTGTTGTGTGTGTGTGTGTGGTGTGTACACGCAAGTATAGTAAATACCAGTAAACCAGGACATTTGTTTTGGTCCCCATGAGGAAACAAGCTTATAAAATCATGCAGAATTATCTTTTTTGAAAATCTAAAGTTTTCAGAAACTTTTCTCTGATGGTAGGTTTAGTAGTAGAGTTAGTGTAGGGGTAAAGAATACATAGAATGTTGAATTTTGATCCAAACCATCATTTTGGTTGAGATTGACATTTCAATGTTTAAAGTGTGTTGGATCAGCATTGAAATTTGTATGAAAGCCAACAGCACACATGGGTGGAGACATTCACATTAAACTAACAGTGATTTGTAGTTGATGAGCGCAAGATCATTCAGGCATGCATCTCTGCAGAACACTGTGGGTGTTTAACGTACACCGTAATTTCGGTTTACTTACAAAGTTTTTTGCAGGTTGTATATCTGCTTGTTACCCCTTTATTACCCAAAACTTAACATATTGTTCCCTTATACCTACACGGAAGTATACACTATAATTACAGAAACGTACACCGTAATTTCGGTTTTACTCAGTTGTTTGCAGGTCGTAATATAAAGTTTTACCCAAAAAACATCTTGTGTTTATTAAGAAAGTGACTGACATGGCTATTTTGTGATATCTAAAGAGATTAAGGTCTACATAATGTGAATCTGTAGCCTGGATGCCAGCCCGAACCCCGCCCACAACATTTTTTGGTCGGGAAGTTCGGTCTGGACTCGATCCATTGAGGAGTAATTATGATCAGCCAAAAAATGGTCGGACCAATCAAATTGCCAGGGCGGGCTTTATACGATGATGGACAGATAATCCATCCAATAACGTAATCATCACGTCCTCAAACGTATTTCTTTCAAAAATGCTTTTCGTGTTTGCATGCAAGTAGGCCTACTCCGCGAATCCTTAAGTTCTTTTTGCAACACCGGCAAAGATCGTTAACACTCATTATTTTTTTCATACTTTTTCCAGAGTTCTGTTTGATAACTATGCGTTGCTCAACATACGTCACTTACTGCGTTCCACTGATTGGTTGTCGGTCTATCCAATTGAGTGCAGAGTTGTTGTTTTTCCTGGTTGGGTTAAGACACGCCTCATAATCAAAGCCCTATGGAGCAGTATCAGACTCATGTTCTGACCAGAATATGAGTATGACGAAGTCAGGCTAGTGAATTTGCAGCTTCAAAGGGATAGTTCAACTTCAGCCTGAAATGAAAATTATGTCATCATTTATTCATCCTCAAGTTGTTCCAAACCTGTATGAATTTCTTTCTTTTGGTGCACACAAACAGTTTGTGGAAGCCAATTTACTTGAGGGTGAGTAAATGATGACGGAATTTTTATTTTGGGCTGAACTTTTCATTGAAAAAACCTAAGCTCTTTTATTCTACAAGATAAACTTGTAACTTGAATGCTATGTAGTTTCACAGAAAATGAACTGAGATTAATGGCTATAGCTCAGATGTGTTTGCTCCTCTTCATGAAGAGTTTAGCTCCAGCACCTGGAAGTTTTCATTGATTCTAATGACCTTGATGATCTGCCTCAGGTGTGTTTAATTAGGGCTGGAGATCAACATCCCTGCCATAGTGCTTTCTTGAAGCGTTAATAGATAGAAAAATAAATTAAATAAACTGAATTTAACGATACTACAGTCGTAGTTAGAATATTTTGTTCCTCCTAGTGAAGTTGAAATATTGAAGTGTAGTTGAAATATTAATGTTGTTTCAACATTAACTTGGTACATCAGATGACAACATTGTTTGACATTCCTTTTCAGTGTTTCAACAAAATGTATTTAGAATCAACATCACATTGTAACATTGATCAAACCATATTACCAAAGATTATTTTTGTTAATTTCAGTGTTAATTCAACAGCAGTCATGTAGATTCAACATCATAGTGTAACGTTGATTCAACAATATTACCATTGATTATTTTTGTTAATTTCAGTGTTGATTCAGTATCGGTGCTGTAGAATCAATCATAAGCCCTATTCGGACGGAACTAGTTTAACATGGAGAGGTGGGGTAAAGTAATAATTACCAGTGCTTTTCGTGATTTTAGTCCCGTCCAAATGTGCCATATTGACTATATCCTTTCACTATCCCCATCACACAAAGGTTTAATCTCAAATCTCTATAATAGTATAGGCAATATCTCCCCGCATTCTTTGCAGGAGGTCAAGAGACTTTGGGAGGATGATCTTGGGGTGGAATTTACAGATGATCATTGGAAGGCTGTACTTGATTCAGTTTATAAATCTTCTCCGTGTGCCAGACATAATGTGATACAACTCAAAATAGTTCTGAGAGCACACTTGACCAAGACAAGGCTGGTGAAAATCTTCCCTGATATAGACCCTACTTGCCCTCGCTGTAAAGGCCAACCAGCGGATTATATACACATGTTCTGGTCCTGCCCTAAACTTTATACATTCTGGGCCAACATCTTTAGCGCTTACTCCAAGATACTTCAAAAAAACATTACCCCCAACCCAGTATGTGCCCTATTTGGATTTACCCCTGAAAATTGTCCCCAAACATGCCCCATTACAGCATTCACTTCTCTGATTGCCAGACGTCTCATTCTGCTCTCCTGGAAGGAGCAAACACCCCCTAGCTTCACTAGATGGGTTAAGGATGTGATGCACTTCCTGATGCTGGAGAAGATCAGGTATACCCTTAAAGGCTCCTTGCAAACATTCAGGAAGGTTTGGAGCCCCTTCTTAGAATACTATGAGAGCTTACAAACACCCTTAAATACGGATGAATAAGAAGTTATCTTCAGAGTGAAGCGGCAATCCCCCCCCCCCCCTCCCTCCCTCCCTTCCTTCCTTTTTTTATTTTATTTATTTATTTATTTATTTTTAATTTATCTTTTATCTTTTTAATTTATATTTAATATAATATATAATTTAATTTTTTTTTTTTGTATATATGTGTATATATATGTATATATATATATATGTATATATGTATGTGTATGTGTGTATATATATATATATATGTATGTATGTATGTGTATGTATGTATATATATATATATAATATTTTTTTTTCCCGATTATTATTATTTATTTATTTATTTATTACGTATTTGACTGGACTTATTTAGATATCTTATTTGTATTATTAATATTCTATTCCCCTCTTATTTTTTATCCACTCATTCCTTTACTGTACTGGTAAGGTTTATTATGTATTGTATATGCTCCTGCAATCCTTAGTTGGATCAGCACTTCAAAGGACAATCATTCTAGGGGAGATCTGGATTTAAAGGGACAAATTGGGATGGGTGGTTGGGGTGGGGGGGTATCTTCATAGGAATTAATATTTGTATAACACAGCAACATTTGGTTGTATACATTTGGTCAAATATGTGTTGTAAAAAATGTTACATGGTTTAATAGAAAATCAATAAAAAATATAGCTGCAAATGTGCCATATCAGTAATCATTACGGACAATGTCAGGAGGCTGACGGCGATGCGCAAATCGAGTTACCTCTCCCATTCCTGCTAGTTTTACTGAGATATCTTATCACGTGCGAATTTGCCATTATTATTACAGACGTCATGGGGTAAAATTACATTACTCCATCTACCCTTGTAAAGTTAATCCATCCGAATAGGGCTTTAGTGTCATGTTGTTTCAATACCATTACCATTGATTTTTTGTTCAACATAGTTTCAACATTAACTGAGGGTGCAAAAGTGATGTTGATAAAATATTGCTTTGTAATGTTTGAATCAATACTATTACCGCTGATTTTTGGTTGAAATCTCAACATAGTTTCAACATTAACTGAGGGTGCAAAAGTTATGTTCAGAAATTTTCACTTTGTATTGTTGAATCAATGCTATTACCGTTGATTTTTGGTCTCAACATTGCTTCACCATTCACTGAGGGTGCAAGAGTGATACTAAAGCAACATCACTTCTTCCACTGCTCCATCTTCAAAATTTGTTGTGACTTGTGCCACAGTAGACCTTCTGTTGGCTCAGACCAGACGGGATAGCCTTCATTGCCCTCATGCATAAACTTTGGGCTCCCAACACCCGTTTGGCCATTTTGTGGTTTGTCCCTCCTCGGACCACTGTTGGTAAATTCTCACCACTGCAGACCAAGCGCAACAACCTTGCTGTTTCAGAGATACTCTGACCCAGTCGCCTTGCCACAACAATTTGGCCCTTGTCAAAGTCACTCAGACATTTTATTCCTGCCCATTTCTCCTGCATCCAACAAATTGGTTATAAGAACTGATTGTTTGCTTGCTTACCATGTAATCTACCCAGACCTTAATATGTGGCCTTGTTAGGAGATGATATTTGCTCATCAGTGCCATACACACACACCCACACACACACACACACACACACACACACACACACACACACACACACACACACACACACACACACACACACACACACACACACACACACACACACACACACACACACACACACACACACACACACACACACACACACAACATATACTGTACATACACATTCTGCCTGCTTCCCTTTGTAAATATGTTCTCCTTAGCAAAGCACTAAAACACAAACACTAAACAACTTAAGCATTAACGAACCCATATTGCAAGTGTGCTCATTATAAATATCTCAGGAGCTCAGGTAAAAAAAAAGCACAGTTTTTTAAAAAACAATCTAAATATTTAAGTTAATATAGAAATATTTTGAATATTTAGTTACATTTTGCTTGTTCTTGTCAAATAATTTTTTATCATCTGAAATTAGGCACGCTTGACTAAAAATCAAACTAAAATGAATGTATATGACATGAAATACTGTAGTAAATCTATTTAAAGGATATTTTCACCAAAAGAGAAAAACTTGAATAAAACATATTCTGAGAAAGAATTGAAGAGGTGGAGAAAGGACCAGGTCACCAGAAAACTAGTTACAGGGGGCTTGGCTCTGCATGGATGCATTTAATGTAGCAGATGTAAGACGGCGAGAGGGGAAAAAGATTAATCTCACCTTTCCTGGGCAGTTGGTACCATCTCAGTTCAGCTGTTGACCAAACCTGTTCTCTCTTGCCTAGATAAGGGAACATGAAATATTGCTTTGCAACCAAGATGTTCTCCTCCAGCACATGCAGGGTCAGAAGTTACAATCTTACACCTTAATACATGCAACTAATTTCGGCCTCCATTTATACCTCAAAAGTTTCTTGTTCTTGCGAGATTTCGTATTTTCTGCAGATCGGACATGTTTAATTATTTGGTTTTGTTTAGTCTCTTGGCTTAAATAGATAGTTTTTCATTTGCATGTATAATTAAATACAGTGACACCAGAAAATTCCTTTTGGGGAACATAATCCTCTAAGCCCATATAAGTAGAGAGTGCTGATAATAAAAAGACTAAGCCTTTTATAAGAACAGGTGTGGAGTGAGGATGAAGAAGCCATGAAAAAAGCAAAGAAGAATAAAAGGAGGGCTTGGAGGAAGATAAACTCCAGAAGATGACAAACCTCCGAGAATCTATTGATGACATGCGTAGAGGAAATAGAATCTGCTGAACATCAAGGTGCAAAACTCAAGATACACTGCAGTTGTACCCAAAGGTACCATGTGTCCCTCTTTTTTCCTGGTCTTTATCCCTCTCCCTGTCATTCACAATACATTGGATGGGTTGATGTGAAGGATGGAGTTCCATAAAGGTTGAAAAGATTGGGACAAAGCCTCAGGGTCAGGGAGAGCAAGATTTACAGCCCTTTTGTCCATTGTAGCCATTTACTTCATGGGCTCAGGTGTTTCATGGTATCATTTAATGTGCCCAATGCCATTGACGATTTTAAGTTTTTTAAGGGCTTTGGATGAAGTGTATAGATCCACAGGTGGAGAAACATAAAACCTAACAGGTGTACAGCGATCAACATTGTACAAGTTGGAGCTCTAAGAAAATTCATAGTTTACTGGTCATACAAGCACGTGAATGCTTACAGAAATTTCGATAATTACAGTAATTCTGAAATGGTCTGAACCCACCCTAATATGCTGATTTGGTCCTCAAGAAACATTAATATTAGAAATGTTGAAGTTGTACAGTTGTGCTGCATAATATTTTTTGTGGAAACCACATGGTACTTTAAGGAATCTAAGGAATCTTCAGGATGCTTTAATGAATAGAAAGTTCAAAAGATCAGCATGTTTGAAATAGAAATATTTTGTTGATCTAAACTTGACTAAAGGATAACATTTTGGTTTGTTCTTCACACAGAGCTATAATGTGACTTGTGACTTGTCTTTTATTGTAATTTTAGAGCGCACAAATCCCTATTTGTAATGGTACATTCTTTAAATTAAATTTTGTGAAGAAGTAAATCACACTGTTTTGGTACATAAGTAAAGCAGGAAATTATTTCTAATTTTGTTATTATAACTTTAACTGGGTGCAACCCCAAAACAAAAAATGCAAGGATGTCACAGATGATAGAAAATGACAGAATCCATGCAAAATGCAGCAGGTATGAGATGCCCCCAATGCCGGAAATGGGATTAAACCATCGGTTAAGGGTTAAGAGAACATGTCAGATTAACATGACAGGATTAAATGCTAAAAAGTGAGTTTGTTTATATGGACTATTGCTGCTCATTTTTTTTAAAAAAAAAATTGACATTTGTATGCCGGAACAAAGCTCAAGCTTTTTGTTAAATACGCGAGTTCCATCAGAAGTTAATTTAGCAAGTGTTATTAGGCCAGAGGGTGCGAACAGATATAAAACGTTAATAAAGAAATTGAAGTGCTCGTTGAGAAAATAGAGTGTAATTGAGCCCAAAGAAGGCTGGAGACTGAGTAAATTGAGCAGCCATTGCTGAGATGACGAGATTCTAATGTTTCCTCCTCCTGGATTCAGTTCATTGTTTCTCTCCCATCATTTCGCTCAGTGTGTTTGCTTTAAACCTTTATCAGAAGCAATTATGGAAAGTTCCACAAACTCCCTTCATCTCCTCATCGCAACACAAAATATCTTGCACACATCTGGAGAGAGAGGACGCAGGCTGCTCCTCCAGGCTCTTCATTACTGCTCCACACATGATTGGCTTATTTGATCAGATTTCTCTTCTCATTCTCTTCCTCTCTCTCTCTCTCTCTCTCTCTCCTTTCTCTCTCTCTCTCTCTCTCTCTCTCTCTCTCTCTCTCTCTCTCTCTCTCTCTCTCTCCTCTCTCTCTCTCTCTCTCTCTCTCTCTCTCCATTAATGCATCACTCGGTCTGGCTCTCTCTTGTGTGGAGTGGGCTGAACAGGTGAGCTTTGAGATGTCTGGCAGAAAAGAGTCATTAGAAATAATGACAGGAACACTTCATAATGTGGAGATTGGGATGATGAACAGAGAAAGATGGGGAGAAGTAGATGAAAAATGTTTCACATACTGTACGTTGCTACGGGGTCAAAACTGTATGCTCAAGTCTGTATAGTGGCTGCATCTGAGACACTTGATGTCAATAAAATGCTGAGGCAAACATGTGATGAGATGTTTCCTATTCCTAAACAGTGTTGTTGTGATGCATTATAAGTAACAAGTGTTGCTTTTTTTTAATTAAAATTTTTTATGATAATTTTTAATAATGTCTTGAAACTTTTTGAGTATCTCCAGGGCATTGTACCGATGACAAAAACAGAGTTTGTAACAATACGCCAATGTAAAATATCCATAAAATATAGCATTTAACATCAAAATTTAAAATGGCCGATATGAGAAAATTGTGAATTGTTCAACTCAGCATGTTGCAACGAATAAAAAAAGACCAGTTTTGTGATTTTTGGCCAAAAATAGGCATCGACACTGCCGAAACTGTGCAGGTATCCTCAGGTCATGGTTGTCATAACACGTACAGTAAGATTGGTCTGAATATGCTAAACCGTTGCAGAGATATGGCCTCACATTCATTTTAGAGAGGTTTTTGTTGAATTTGTTGGCGAGTTATTCAAGAACGGTTTGATGAATCAACTTGAATTCCATGTTTCTGTGTCGGCATGGTCTGAAGATGATCTGTTAAAATTTTCATGAAAATCGAAGCAACAGCCTTGGAGTAGTTTGAAAAAGTAGGTTTTTCAGAAAATTCATTGGCCGAAACATTTTAATGATGGACTGACAGACTGTCCTCTATCTGTGAGCCAAATTTCACAACTTTTTACCATAAGGTTCTATGGGCTGCCACATAGTAAAAGAAGAAGAAGAAGAAGACGGATACAATGGGTGCCTCAAACCTTTGTTGCTTGGCCCCTGCAAGCCATGACGTAACATCATTCGTTACTTTCAGTTTTTTCACGAGTAAAGAAAGTATATAATTATGGCAATGTGACAGGTTTGTGGGAGATGGTGTAGGTGTTTTTGGCACCAATCCTTTCCATTACTCCACACACAGCACTTCTTGCTCACATTTTTTCTATTTCACTTCCATTCGTGACAATCGTGTGTGTGTCAGTTGGACTGAAGTTTTCCCTGACCTTTTCTCCAGCCATTCTCCTCCTCTTTCCCCTCCATAGCTTTCATCTCTGTGAATCTACCAAAACAAAGCTTTTTCATGCATCTGTGGCACTAAATATGTCAGCTCTCCTCTGCCGGACGGATGCTGGCTGCCTGGACTCGGCTTTGAACTGCTGAGATGACAAATCCACCTCGGCTATAAGCTTCTGCAAGAGGTTGACAGACAGAGATAGAGGTAGAGAGAGACGGAGAGAGATCAACCTGCCTTTAATATTTCATCACAAATGCGATATGGCAGATGACCTGAAGAAGTTTCAGGCACGGAGCCCCCTGCTGTGGCAGCATCGCTGAGCTCAGTCAACTTCGTCCACTAGCACGCACTACAGACTATAAAAGACTGCCATTTTGTTTCCACCAGCCCTAAAATGGGAGCCAAACTTATAAACAAGGGGTATGTTCAAATCACCTTATTAGAAGTGAAGTGGACTTCACACGGTATTCATCTCATCTCAACAAACAACATAAAGAACAAGAGTACATCAGAAGATCACTTTACACGATATATAGATAAAATTTAATCTGAGCACTGTATTTAGGGTTTATATAAAATAACTTAATAAATCAATGTTCAAAACAGATGTGTTGCTTAATATTTTTTGTGAAAAACCATGCTACAATCTTTCTGAGGATTATTTGATTAGAACAATCAAAAGAACAGCATTTATTTGAAACGGAAACCTTTTGTAGCATTATAAATGTCTTATGGGAACAGGGGGAAACACACTAAACCAGGGAATGTCCATTCAACAACTGCAGAGAACAAGTGAAACAAAGGGATATATATA
The DNA here is from genome assembly GCA_036326025.1 of Chrosomus eos. Lineage (NCBI taxonomy): Eukaryota > Metazoa > Chordata > Actinopteri > Cypriniformes > Leuciscidae > Chrosomus > Chrosomus eos. The sequence continues at coordinate 24,990,158 of CM070825.1, read as the reverse complement.
TTCACATTACACAGGCAGACAAGCTTAACAACATAACAAGGGGGCGTGGCTAATAAGAAAAACCTGGGGATACTAATCAATATTAAACCTAAAAAGAACTGCAAAACATGGAGTAATACAGGAAATAACTTGAAGTCCAAGAACACACAAGACAGGGTAACACAGGTTGAAATCATAACAGTAGGAATAGTGTGAATCAGATCACGGCTACAGTCTTATTAGCATAATGAACCACAAGTATATCACTAAAGTCATATGTCATTGTTACAGATGCTATACCCCCCAACAAGACTCCAAATAATTTGCAAGAACTCATATAAAGGGTCTACCATGAACACCGCAGGTGGTCTTCATTAAAAACGTATTATTCTGAAAGTCTCAACCAGCCTAAAACTATGGGGTTCCACTGGTGCTTCTATGCAAGTGTAACAAATCAGCACTGATTGACCAAAGAAAAGCTTTTCAGTTCCAGCTTTTTTAGCACAATGTCTTTGGGGACCTGAGTTCCACAGGCCATTCAGCTTTAATTCAGTTTGGATAAGGTGGGCTATCAGTGCATGGAAGCTGCTTTGTCAGGCTAAACAATGCCTAGATTTTGTCATCATGTGGAATGTTGAGAAAACACAAAATGTATCTGTTCATATGAATATGTGTGCATACCTAGTGTATTCTTGTGCCTACGCTAATCTATTCTGAAGCACAAAACAGACCGTGGCAGTACGCCACTAAAATTAAAAAGAATTTCCAGTCTGTCTGTTTAGTTCTGATTGGTCTGACCAATGTTTTGTGATTGGTCAACTGCTTCGGAAATGCTTGAGTTCCTAACTCAGCTCAACCAGGCCTTGCGCCTTTATTTTGCATATGCCTTGGGCTGGAAGTATTTAAAGGAGGAATATTGTGTCCTACATTCCTGGAAGAAAACTCAAGACTATAATCAAAGTTCAGAAACAGTGCTTAATATGTAGAGAACAAATTCCTATTTGTGTGGACCAGTGTTGTAATGTAACGGAGTACAAATACTTTGTTACTGTACTTCAATAGAAATTTCACGTATCTCTACTTTACTTCGCTATTTAAATTTATGTCAACTTTCACTTTTACTCAACTACATTTCCTAGATAAAATGTATACTTTTACTCTGTTATATTTCCACTGAGCATCTTCGTTACTCGTTACTACAAAATAAAATCAGAAGAAATGTGTGCGACTGCAATAAGGGAGGTTTGGCGAATCACTGCTCCTAGATTGCATTGCGCATGCTCCGCGCACTATTTCAGCGTAATGCTTGTTTGTTGCCAAAGGAGGAGGAAGCACAACTGAAACCGCCATGGAAGCACCTACTGGAGGACCGCCAGAAAACTCCTTTTCCTCGATTTTCTGAAGCCTGTGTAAAACGTACTCGGTTACTAACGTAACCTCGGTTCTCTCTAGAGAGGGAACGAGTACTGCGTAATATCTTACGCTATGGGGAAACACTCTTTCCTCGAGATATTGAAGCCAAAAATTATCCTTAATTTTTTTAATCATGCAAAACGCTTTTGCAGCAGCAAGCAGACAAGGGCGAAACAGCTCGCGCGCCCATTGGCTGCCTCGCTGGAAAAGCTGCAGCCTATCGAGTGAAGGCACTGCGTGACGTAATGACGAATGAAGACGCTTCGCGCTCATTTCGTCATGTCCCGCCAGTATAGGCGTGGTCTCGCCCTGTAAATACCCCTCGATAGCTGTATTTCTCTGATTTTGTACACCGAAGCGAACCAGAGCATAGTTCAAGCACGGCAAGATACGCAGTACTCGTTCCCTCTCTAGAGAGAACCGAGGTTACGTTAGTAACCGAGTACGTTCTCTTACGAGAGTATCTCTCGTACTGCGTAATATCTTACGCTATGGGGACCCCATACAAAACGCCGTGCGGACAGGGATCCAACACCAGAGTCCCGGGGCCAAGCCCGGGGCACATCTAGTGCATAATCACCATAACTCACATAGAGTAGAGGAGGAGAGGCTAGAAGCATCACTCCTTCATAAAAGTCCCGTAGGGGTACCGACCCGTAAGGGCAACATAGCCGCATTGGCGGCCGATAAGCCCGAAGTTCAGACCGCCAAAAGCTTAGCTTGTAAGGCGGGCACCTCCAGGTTATAGTACTTGATAAATGTCGACGGCGAGGCCCAGCCCGCAGCCGTACAGATATCCTGCAGGGAGACCCCGCTATACCATGCCCACGACGAGGCCACGCCTCTTGTGGAGTGCGCTTTGACACCCAATGGGCACCGCAGGCCCTTGGAAGTGTAAGCCAGCGCTATGGCATCCACTATCCATCTGGATAGGCTCTGTTTTGAGGCGGCGAGTCCCTTAGAACGGCCGCCAAACAAAACGAAAAGCTGCTCGGTCTGCCTGAACTCAGGCGAGCGGGACACATAAGCCCTTAACGCCCTGACAGGGCAAAGGAGACTCGCGTCCCTCTCCTCATCGAGAACCGGAAGGGCTGACAGGGAAATTACCTGGGCCCTAAACGGTGTATTGAGGGATTTCGGCACGTAGCCGTGCCTCGGTTTGAGTACGACCTTTGAGTCGTTAGGCCCAAACTCCAGACAAGACGCGCTTACAGAAAGCGCCTGTAAGTCCCCTACACGCTTCACTGAAGCGAGAGCCAATAGAAACACCGTCTTAAGGGACAGGTGCTTCATGTCCGACAGCTGGATCGGCTCAAACGGGGCGCCTTTCATGGCCTCCAAGACCGTGGAAAGGTCCCAAGCCGGGACTGAAGGGGGCCTGGGAGGGTTTAACCTCCGAGCTCCTCGTAGGAAACGCACGACTAAGTCGTTTTTCCCCAGTGACTGGCCAGACACCGGTTTAGCAAACGGTGCTACGGCCGCCACGTAAACTTTGAGCGTGGATGGGGTCCTTCCCTTATCCATCAGCTCCTGAAGGAAGGCAAGCACTTCCTTAACCCCGCAGTCCACAGGTGAAAAGCCACGGGCTCGACACCAAGTAGAGAACACCGACCATTTCGAGGCATAGAGCCGTCTGGTAGACGGAGCTCTAGCCTGCGCGATCGTGTTTAGCACTCCTTCCGGGAGGCTAGCGGGTACCCGTTGATGGCCCATGCGTGCAGGGACCACAGTTCCGGGCGAGGATGCCAAATCGAGCCCTCCGCCTGAGAGAGGAGATCTCTCCTCAACGGTACAGGCCACGGGGCAGTGCTGGCCATCCGCATCAGGACCGGAAACCAAGCCTGGTTCGTCCAGAGCGGAGCTACAAGCAGCACTGGGCATCCATTTTCCCTGATCCGTTCCAACACCTGAGGCAGGAGCGAGACAGGGGGAAAAGCATACAGGGGACCGCTGGGTCAAGCATGGGCCAGCGCGTCCCTGCTTTTCGAGAAGAATACTGGGCAGTGAGCGTTCTCGCGGGACGCGAACAGGTCCACCTGCGCTCTGCCAAACGTTTCCCACAGCAGCTGGACCGTCTGCGGATGCAGCGACCATTCTCCTGTCGGGACGTTGTCTCTGGACAGCTTGTCTGGACCCGTATTCAGGTGCCCAGGCACGTGCGCCGCTTTCAGAGAAAGGAGGTTGCGCTGGGCCCAGACCAAGAGGGGTTCCGCCAGCCTGCAAAGGCGTGTGGACCCGATGCTGCCCTGGCGATTTATGTACGCCACCACTGACATGTTGTCCGACCGGACCAATACGTGGTGGCCTATTATCTGGGGACAGAAGCGCCTTAGCGCTTTGTCGACTGCCATTAATTCCAAGCAGTTTATGTGAAGGAGCTTCTCCCGTACTGACCATAGGCCAGCTAGTGGTCTGCCCTCGAGCAGCGCTCCCCGCCCCGATGTGGAGGCGTCCGTAGACACCACCTTCACACCCGAGGCGATCCCCAGACTCACACCTGACTGATACCAGTCGGTCACTTTTCCACGGTTTCAGAGCTGAAACGCACTGAAGGTCGACCCTGAGGCGAAATAGACCCGCGGTCCACGCCCTGGGGGAACTCGTGCTTTTAGCCATAGCTGCAGTGGGCACATGCGGAGCAGGCCCAACTGGAGTACGGAGGCTGCTGAGGCCATCAGACCCAGCATTTTCTGAAACCTTCTGAGCGGGACTATAGAGCCGTGGCGGAAGGATCTCGCGACGTGCTGAATATTCAATCCGCGCTCCGGTGACAGGCGTGCTGTCATGGATAGCGAGTCCAACACTGTTCGCAGAAGGAAATTCTCCGACTGGGGAGCAGTGAGCTTTTCGCCCAATTGACTGTAAGGCCCAGCTCCTCGAGGTGCTCGAGTAATGCGGCCCTGTGTTCTATGAGCTCCGTTCGTGAACGAGCTAGAATCAGCCAATCGTCCAAGTAGTTCAAAACTCGCATGCCCCGAAGTCTCAGGGGGGCGAGGGCCGCGTCCATGCACTACGTGAACGTACGGGGTGCTATGGACAGGCCGAACAGCAGGACTGTGTATTGATATGCCTGGCCCTCGAAGGCGAATCTCAAGAATCGCCTGTGATGGGGCGCTATTTGTATTTGAAAATAGGCGTCCTTCAGATCTGTTGACATGAACCAGTCTCCTTGGCGCACTTGCGCGAGGATTTTCCTGGTCGTAAGCATTCTGAACTGGCGCTTCCCGAGCGTTCTGTTCAGCAGTCGCAGATCTAGAATGGGTCTGAGCCCACCATCTTTTTTCAGTACCAGAAAATATCTGCTGTACAAGCCCCCTTCGCCCTGAGATAGAGGTTCTATAGCCCCTTTTCTCAGTAGTTTCGCTATCTCGGCTCGAAGTAGATGAAACACTTCGCTATACACCGTAGTTTCGACTCGCGCCGTATAACGGCGGGGCGTCGAGCGAACTGTAGCGAACAGCCTCTCGTTATAGTGTTCAACACCCATTCTGATACCCCGGGAAGCCTTGACCACGCATCTGCGTGAATAGCTAGGGGTAGAATGAAATCTGGGCTCTGGCCGCGGCAGGACGGCGGCTCGAGAGCCCCTGTGTACTGGGAACACAGCACCGTGTTTACAGCGTTCGAGGCGGGGGGCGCGCTGATCACAGCGGGCAGCCTGGCCGCGCTCAGCTTCTCTATGGCGGGACGCGCAGAGAGCGAGCGGGGCGAATCCTGTGGGATTCGGCGCGTGTGAGGGAATGTGGGCACATTTACTAATGCGGCACATTTACTACACTGAGAATACTGTCAGCTCGCGCGACTAAATCACTGCTGTGTATACAGCGTGCGAGGCGCGCGCTGATCAAAGCCGGCAGCCTGGCCGCGCTCAGCTTCTCTGTGACGGGTTGTGCAGAGAAGACGAGCGGGGGTGAATCCCGTGAGATTCGGAGTGTCTGTGAGAAATGCGGGCGCGAGACAGCGGGCACATTTTCTGCACGGAGAATACTCGGCTCGCGCCGACTGAATCAACGCTGTGTTCACAGCGTGCGAGGTGCGCGCTAATCACAGCGGGCAGGCGCGCGCTGATCAAAGCCGGCAGCCTGGCCGCGCTCAGCTTCTCTGTGACAGGTTGTGCAGAGAAGACGAGCGGGGGTGAATCCCGTGAGATTCGGAGTGTCTGTGAGAAATGCGGGCGCGAGACAGCGGGCACATTTTCCGCACGGAGAATACTCGGCTCGCGCCGACTGAATCAACGCTGTGTTCACAGCGTGCGAGGTGCGCGCTAATCACAGCGGGCAGCCTGGCCGCGCTCAGCTTTTCTGTGACGGGTTGTGCATAGAAAGCGAGCGGGGGTGAATCCCGTGGGATTCGGCGTGTCAGTGAGGAAATGCGGAACAGCGGGCACATTTACTGCACTGAGAACACTGTCGGCTCGCGCCGACTAAATGTGTGTTAGTTTCGTTTTTACAGAAACCAAGGGACACGCATCGTGTAGTGTAAGCGGGCATTGTATGGGCGCGTTCACTACATTTTCTGCACAACCAACATGAGTTGGTTTTATTTGTGCTAGCCCTGCACCGTGGCGGGCTGTGTCTGGGTGTGGGAATGGGCACTGGGACGTGGGCATTCTTACAACACTCGTAACACCATCGGCCGTGGCCGGAACACCAGAAAATGCACTCTTTATTGGATTTATCTGGGTAGCCATAGAAACGGCTTTTGTGCGCAGGCAAGCGGGCTGAGACACCGGCTGCTTCACTGCGAAATACACTGGGACAGTCACAACGCATGGAACTGAACGAGCGAGAAGTTTTGGTGGAAATCCGGCCGCAGCGGGATCTGAACACCGTCACTTTCCTAGAGAGACTAGGAAGGCCTTGAGACCTCGGGCTTTACCTCAATCCTCGGCCGGGGCCCGCGCTGAGGGGGGCGGCGTCCAGCAGAGCGAGAGCGCGGTGTTTGATCTCGGGCCTGGCGGCGCTGCTAGTTAGCCGAAACGACGGCCTTTGTGCGCAGGCAAGCGGGCTGTGGAACCAGCTTGCTCACTGCGAAATACACTGGAAAAGTCACATTGCTTGGAACTGAACGAGCGAGAAGTTTTGGTGAAAATCCGGCCGCAGCGGGAACTGAACACCGTCGCTTTCCTAGAGAGACTAGGAAGGCCTTGAGACCTCGGGCTTTATCTCAATCCTCGCCGGGGCCCGCGCTGAGGGGGGCGGCGTCCAGCAGAGCGAGAACGTCGAGGAACACGGAGCGCTCAGCTTCCGTCATCTCGGATAGCGTTAGCCACAAATGTATCTCACCATTCAGGCCGATGTAATCCACGGCTTGAGAGAGCGGACGCATCGGCTCAGTTTCAATGCCGTCTCCGGTAAGTTTGTCGAGCTCAAGTGCGGACGCGGCGGCAGACGGCGGCCGCTGTCCGTCTGGGAGCGACTTGAGCGAAGCCGGCGAAGCTGGCGGGCGAACCGGCGAGCTTTGGCGGGCTGGAAATAGCTCGGGCGCGCGCAGGGCGCGGCGCTTCTTGCGGCGCGGCATCACGGCGGGCTGGGATGCGGGCTCGGAGAACGAGGCTAGGCGAGTCCGCAGAGTCACCATGGGCAAGCGTTCAATATGATGGCATCCGCCGTCAGCGAGCGCGGTGGCCGCGTGATCCTCACCCAGGCAGGACACGCAGATGACGTGGCGGTCCTCGTCGCTGAGTGGGGCTCGGCAAGAACCACAGGAAGGCATCTTTAAAAAGACGCAGCTCTTTTAGAACAGTAGAAATGGGTGTTGCGTCACGTAAGCAAACACACACACACTTAGCAGAGTAAAAGGATATAGTACGCCGGAAAGCGCAGCAGGTACGGCAGTTGAAGGCGGCTGGGCCAGCGACTTCAGAAGATGGCACATCCCGCTGAGAAGGCTACAAGTCAACGGCGCGGCTTCTCACTCTGGATCCCGCGATGCGTGAGCTTCGCGTGAAGAATGAAAAATCAGAGAAATACAGCTATCGAGGGGTATTTACAGGGCGAGACCACGCCTATACTGGCGGGACATGACGAAATGAGCGCGAAGCGTCTTCATTCGTCATTACGTCACGCAGTGCCTTCACTCGATAGGCTGCAGCTTTTCCAGCGAGGCAGCCAATGGGCGCGCGAGCTGTTTCGCCCTTGTCTGCTTGCTGCTGCAAAAGCGTTTTGCATGATTAAAAAAATTAAGGATAATTTTTGGCTTCAATATCTCGAGGAAAGAGTGTTTCCCCATAGCGTAAGATATTACGCAGTACGAGAGATACTCTCGTAAGAGAACGTATTTGCAGCTGCACAGCTAGCACATTGAGCGTCTGGCTCGCTCATAGGCTGTGCTGCGGCAACTGCACATCCAATGGCGCGGGCGCCTCTGACGTGCGACCAATGAGCTAGCCCTACATCATTACACGTCAGAGCCCGCCAAGGGGGCGTGGCCTTAGCTTATAATAGTCCCCTGAATTCGCCATTATAGCAGGTTTAACCTATGGGTTTAAAGACTGAAGCGACAACTCGCCAGGTTACTATATAGTGCGGCTGGCTATGCAATACTCATTCCCTCTCTCAGGGAACTGAGGTTACGATAGTAACCGAGTAGTTTCCTTTTGAACTGCCACAATAAAGTTCACAATCAAAGTTCTAACCGCTTGCTTTAAAAAAAACAAAAACATTTTTTACTTTTACTTCAAATACTTAAGTACATTAAGTATCAGAAAATTACTTTTGATACTTAAGTACAGTATATATCAGATACTTTAAGACTTTTACTTAAGTAATATTCTAAAAGGTAACTTTCACTTCTACCAAAGTCTTTTTCTAGTACGATACTTGTACTTTTACTCAAGTATTGCTTTCTACCACTTTCTACAACACTGGTGTGGACTTTGTGCTTTGTAACTTTGCTGACCTTTTTCATGCTCAAACAGCAACATTACACACTAAATAAAGTTGAAAATGAAAAACAAAAAAGGTCCTCTTTAACACTACTTCTGATTACCTTTAACAGGGGCAGAGATGAATACCACAGCAAAGAACTGTAGAGCAGTTAGGTCAACTGGAGGAGGTGAGAGGAACAGACCCAGCTGTTAGTGCTAATGGACAAGATAAGAAAGAATGAGTTGCTACAGTGTTTACCACTGGCCGCATTAAACTAACATCAATGCTTCACTCAATAAGAAGACAGAGACCAAACCCAAAGCAGACAAAAGTAATTGTATTAGACAGAATCCTCCCCATGGACCATAGATAAAGTAAACATTTGAAAAGTGTCAATACTCTTTGTAAACAGAGAATGCAATACTCCAAGCTAAATAGCTCCACAAACAAGACTAAAACATGTCTAGTAGGAACTATGGCTCCCCCAAAGGGTGGTGTCTGAATATTTGCCATATCATTTTTTTTCTTTTAAACTATTCAATACAAACATTTTTACAGTTATTACAGTTACATTTGACACCAAATGGGAATTGAACACATGACCTTGGCATTGCTAGTAGTACCGTTTTTATTAGGGATGTGCAAATATGCATGGGACGGCAGTGGCTCAGTGGTTCATGTAGGTTGTCTACAAACCGGAAGGTTGGTGGTTCAATCCCCGGTTCCACCTGACCAAGTGTCGAGGTGTCCATGAGCAAGACACCTAACCCCAGCTGCTCCCGACGAGCTTGATGGCGCCTTGCATGGCTGCAGTCGCCCGTCGGTGTATGAATGAGAGAGTGAATGGGTGAATGTGAGGCAAATTGTAAAGCGCTTTGGTGGCCATTGGGTCTGTGAAAGCGCTATATAAATGCAGTCCATTTACCATTTACCAATATACATTCAAAATTGATTAGTCAGTGGGTTCCCTGACCAACTATTCAAGTAAATCAGTTTAATTCAGTGGTTCTCAACCAGGGGGGCAAGGCCTTCTAGGGGTCCTCAGGAAATACCCAAGGGGAAGCCAGGACGGTTAAAAGAATTTAAAGAGGACCAAATTGTCACAAGTATTGGCTGTAGTAATCGCACGACGCAGAATCCAAACAAACACGTCTTTATTGATCCACAAAGAACATACAGGAGATGACAGGAGCAAACTAACACACAACCACATAAAACAAAGATGATCCCAGACAATGAAACTAAGGAAACTGAGGGCTTAAATACACAGGGGAGTAATCGAGGTAAAATAATAATAATAATCAGGAATACAGCCAAAACAGGAACAGGGAAAACAAAACAAAACACAATTAAACTAAACAGAAATAGAACTACACATTACAGTATTATGCTTTTTTTTACATTTTCAACTTTATTTAGTGTGGAAATTTGCTGTTTGTAAAGTTACAAAGCACAAAGTCCACTCCAAAGGGAATTATTTTCTATATCAGGAAGCACTGTTTCTGATCTCTCTGAAACTTCTCGACTGTATTCAGGGTATGGAATATGCGTATTGGGGTGCCGTCCGAGGAGAGGGCTCCGAGCTCGGAATTAAGCCTGGATATATATATATATATATATATATATATATATATATATATATATATATATATATATATATATATATATATATATATATATAGGCCTCCTCTCATACTCATTGGGTAGATTATCTGAACGTTCTCCTCCTGAACTAATAATAAAACATCATGTCTTAAGTTTCTTCCAGAAACATACTTGTCACACTATTCCTCATTTCAATAATTTCCGTTGAAGGGAATTCAGACTTATTTAGACTAATTTGGACTATTTCCTACTATTTTTGGACTAAATGTTGGATTAGTATAAACTGATTTGGGTTCCACCATAAGCTTTAAGTGTCCATTGCTCTCTTGTGACTTTCTTGCCCAATACACAGATCTGGCCTGGTTTAATCCCAGTTCTGCCAGGACTGAGGAATCTTTAAAACGTTCATTGGCTCTTTCTCACTGGCACTCAGCTCACACTCTCTGACTAGAGGATTTGACAAGTTTTTCAAGGACACGAGGCTCTTTGGAGAAGGTGTCAGGGTTGTATGCTTTGAGATGGTTGGCAGGGTGGCAAAAGTGTTTCCCTTAGTTTTCACCATCAAGGTCATCTAGCACTCTTTTTTCCTTCTCACCCAGGATGCTCAACTGGCTGAAACAATAAGTCAGCTGTGACCACAAGTGAATCTGTCCATTAGAATCAGAGTGAACATGTTGACATGAAATTAATGAGAATGTCGGAATTGGGAAAATCACAGCTCACTTGCAAGTTAGCCATTCTTTCTCTGGCATTGGCAACAGGAAGAGTGTCATCAACAAATAAAGCCTTCCTCGCTTCCTTTCCCACCTGAGGTTCTTTGGAATTAAATTACTGATGTTTTGAGGCCTGACAGCAGTGTGTTCTAGAATTGTGGGAGAGGCTGGGCTCCTTACTGCCTCCTGCAGTGTGATGCCAGATCAGATCGATAAACAGATTCATCCTGAAATAAAAAGACGATCAGTGATACTCACTGATGTTTATAAGTTCGTGTTTATAGACGATTTGGTTATGTTTACCAAAGAAAGATTATTTTGCCAAGAAGGGATTTTTTTTAATATCATTATATTGATTCTTTTCGATGCTGAATGTGTTTAGGGATGTATTGTCCTCTCAGCATATTTACTATTTTGCGTTTATCATACAGATTGCAAATCAATCGCTGGACCTTTCTCATGAAGCCCGGGAGACTGTATATTTCACTTAAACTGTATGCTAACGACTTGATATAACTTCTAGGAGACATCCTTCTCAACATGAAAATAATTATCCATACACACTCACACATACTTCTCATATTAGGAACCCACTGAGGTGACGGAAACGTTCTACTTGACATGAGCAAAGGGAGTCAACCTGTGACTCTGATTCTGAGGGAAAATACAGTAATGACATTTTATTTTGAACATGCACACTCAGGCCTGTTCAGCTCAGCATGATGCTAACAACACCAAGAACATTGGGTTGATTCCCAGGGAATGCAGGAACCCATAAAATGCACGTATATTTTGCTAGCAGAATTGTAAAGTCAGCACTACAACTTCAAACTCAATTTTCTTCTATTATTTCGATATGCATTTCAAAGCACATTTTGAGGACATATGGATTTTATAGCCTGAACTGGAAGCCTATGGAATAAATTAGTTTCAGGTTCACCTGACCATAAAATGTTTTTAGTTTATTTAAGTTGGGTAGGATTAAGGGATTAAGGGATGGTATCATAAGTACTAATAAATGGCCAATATCCTAATACCTGAACCCTAACACTCAATTAGGGTTAACCCTAGAGTCAGTTGACAAGTTACTTAAGCCCCTTTCATACAGAGATTCCAGAAAATACCTTGATAATATGTCTTGAGATCGTTTGATTTTGGTTCATTCACACTGCCACTGATTTTCTGGAATCTGTGCATGCGTTCACACACATCCCTTAAAGACACGTGACATCAATTTTGCTTATGATCTTTTTTTTTTCAAGAAAACACGCTCCTGCATTTTTTTCTGATTTGATCATAAACTAAAGCATCGTGCTAAAATAATTGACTAATAAAGAATTAACACTACTTTTGAGATTACCAATCATATATAGACAGGCTTTATGCTCACAGAAGCTGCTGAGTTTGAATTCTAGCGCAGCACAACGCTTCAGTTCACGGTCATAAATATCATTTGACTCTATGTATACTTTCTTCACTGACACAGATGGAAATGAAAAGACTATTAGTCAAAGCTCAGCTTTAGGAGGGGAAGAAACAGGGCAAGGTAAGGAGACTGAGAGAAAGAAAGAGTGATGGAGATGATGAGAGAGCAGGTATTGACAAATAATCTTCTGCCCAATGACATGGTTTTAAAGCTTTTGTTATCCAATTTGTTTGGCATTCAAACGTCTTGAAGTGCACATATGTAAATCAGAGTAATACAAATTTTCTCCGGGGAGCATGCCCCTGAACCCCGCTTACTAGCTCAAATGTGGGACCTTGGTAAATATAAACTCTGCCTTCAGCCCTGGCTAGGCAGTGTGCAACATAATGATCTTGGACCACCAATATCCATTAAACACCTTTTCCCCCCCATTAAAAGCACATGCCCTCTATACTAACTGGGGTTTGCAAACTCCTGGTGGTTCGTGAGGCTAATAATTACTTAAATCATATAAATTATGAAATTAAAATAAAGGACATTTTTTAAATAAAAAATAAATAAATATAAAACACTTGCTGGACAATATAAAATAGGCTATGGATTTATTTACTTGCATTTCATGTCACTGTTAACTGACATTAGAGAACAATGAACATGCAAATATGTTGTTGTATTATTTAAATATTAACTTTGGCTATAACTTAAACTTAAAATATATTTACTTAAAGTAAATATTTTAGGTCAAAAGGGTTTGGCTGATAGAACATTTTAGGAATTTATGCTCAAAATATGACACATAATGCACTGCTGCAACAGACAAACAAAGGTTTTCTCCTTTCATTTTCCATTTTCCTTTCATGGAAGCAACTTCATTGACATCGTATTTTTTTGAATGGACAAATAATCTCATTTGTAGATGGCAACCTACTAGCAAACAACAAAATGGTGACCTCCAGTGCTAAAATCACCGTCAGTGACTTTAAAATCACTTTAAAATAAATGTAAATTTAAAAATCTCCACTGACTGTGTTAGCTTTTCTTCTTGTCAAAGCTAAAAACATAAATTAAAGACAATGCTATAACTATCATGTACCCGTCCTTGTTCCTCAAGGACATTTTTGTAACACTGCTCAGCTAAGACAGATAGTGAACTCACAGGGAGGGCAAACCACAGAAATGTAGATAAAGTCTTTTTTGACACTTTTGTACAAACAGATTCCCCCCTCGTCTCCTTGTAAATGCTCTGCTTCTAACTGTCTCCACTTTTATACACATGAAAAAATTTGTTCTTTACCTCTCACACATAAACATACACCCAGAGAGAGCAGAAAAGAGATGGCCAATAGGGAAAAAAGAGAAAAGGAAAAAGCGCATGAGAGAATCTGCAGCTCAGAGAAATGTGCATACTAAAATAGACACCTTCCTCTTTCCTAGAACTTTATTTTTTCATGAATGATTAAATATTAAACCTACATTTCTGCTCCAGTTAATTGCATGTCAACACACAGGCAGGAGAGGCCAGAACTGGAAGCGAGTGTGTCAAGGGGTGGATGGAGGGCAGCGCATGATCCACATCTACACGGAATATCCTGGCAGGGTCTGGGAAAAGATGGGTTAAGCATCAACGACAGTGAGTTTGAGAGCAAGAGTGTGTGCGTGTGTGTTCTGGAGAGTACAATTGTCAGGAAGAGCAACACCATCACTAATTCATGGGCAGCTTCTGCTCTTCCAGGCTGGTGTTGCTCTTCAAATGACCTTTCTTCTCCCACAAACACACTTCTCTGCAGTACGTTGTCATGGATGTTGCTGCGCACCACTCTGATAAATGATAAAAGCACATACAAGTTAATGGCGCATGCAGGGCTAGTTTTGCACTAAGTTTAATGTTGAAGAGTTCAGAGAGCTGGCTGACTCAGGGTCTGTATGATAGTGGGTTGGCACTCAATAACCTCCTGGCCTACTAGAAATAGAGGTGTCTACCTCTGTCTGAGTGGAGCCTTGGGTGAATCATCGATTTGTAATGTTACAATTGTATGCCGTCTAGACAGGCCGACGTTGGGAGGGTGGGAGCACATATTGTGTTCATTCATCTCAGAATGCTCAGTTTGCTCACATTAGAAATCATTTAGACTGACACAGGATGACTGAACACAGTCCTGCTTAAGACTTTATTCTTTTCTATTTCTATCCCTCACTATCATGCAAATGCCTGCCAATAAGTCACGTTAAGGATGGCATCCACACAGATACGTGCCACATATCCTTGAAAAATCTTTTAAAAAGGAAAACTCCCCTCTACATTATATAATTTCATGGTTTATGTTTTTTTTGTCCCACCACATGTTATTTTAGCATTATTTATATAATAATGTAGTATTTATTCATATTTTGAATTTGAAGTTTTAATATAAGTATTAGTATTTTTTTACATGCTTTTGTCATTTTTAATTAGAAATGTTGCCTTGGCAACATCTAATATTGATATTTAATTTTAGCATTATTTCAAGGAAAATCATTTTTAATTTAGTAAATAAACAACACTGCCTTGATTTTGATAAGTTTGTTCATGTAATTAATAAGTAGTGAAACTGTTGTAATAAAATTGTTGTATTATATATATAATATATATATTATATATATATAATACACACAATTTTATTACAACAGTATGCACACATATGCAAGAATTTCAAGAAAAGGCTTTTTAAATTAATTTTAATACATAAAACACGTTCATCAAAGAATGGGTGTATTGAAGTCATTGTATATATTACATTGCAATTGTAGTGTATTTTTGAATAAATAAATAGATCTGATGAGCATCATATCATTTACCTATCTCTTATCAGACAGCACAAGGAAATCTTCTTCTGAAGTTAACAAAAAGATTCAAATAGCTTAACAAAAAGTTTTAAAGCCTGCAGTATTTCAATAACATCACAACTGTTATGGGTTTCAGCCTTACAACAGCCACCTGTCCATCACTACTGGTGGTGACCTCATAACGAATCACAGACATGTTGGGAGAGAGTGTACCATGCCCTTCATTATCACAGAAGGTCGGATCCATCCGTTTTCTTCCTTACTTCCTCAAGATTTCCATTTGATTTGATGTAAGCTTTTTCTTTCATTTTTTTTTTTTTTTTTTTTTTTTTTTTTGAATGAGCAGGGACCCCTCTTTCAGGCAGCAATTTAGAGGGCCAAAGCAAGAGCAATCAATTCTTAAACCAGAGACTGCAAACTGAAAAAGAGCAGTGAGAAAGGCTGCAGACGTATCCATATCAAAAGCTTTAAGGGCTTCGGCTAAGAGTGGCGAGACACTGAATGGGACTGAGGGTGTGCGGATGATTAAAGCTAACCTGCTCAGAGCAGCGACGGCTGTGCTCGGTTTGAGAGTACGCCACTCTCTCTCTCTCTTACGGCTGACATAATTGATTTCCACCGCTTCCATCTTCTTCTGTGTTTGTCTGTCTGTCTTTCACTGAAATCAAGAGCAATATTGGACATTTTCTCTGGGCCGAAGAAGGATGCGATGGGAATTAGCTAGCAACTGGGTCAGTACAGCAAGCTTCTGCGACCTGAGAATTGAGAATACTCTTTTAATTCAGTTGAATTGAGGCAACAAATGGATGCAAATGCAATTTTAAGGGTTTTTGTGTTTTTTTTATTTTTTGTATTTTTTTACAATCGGTTAATATTATTATTACACACACACACACACACACACACACACACACACACACACACACACACACACACACACACACACACACACACACCACACACACACACACACACACACACACACACACACACACACACACACACATATATATATATAAATAACAACTAACATATATATATATACAGTTGTAATCCAAATTGTTCAACCTCCATTGCGAATCAGGTTTATTGGCAAATACAGACTTTCAGCTGTTTGCAATAAACAAATCAAACAGAAGTAATTGAAATAGCTCAACACAACAAGGACCAGAATTACTAACAGCTTGTGCCAGCGCAATCCCTCTTTTGCCATTAAAAACTACTATCAGGATTTACTAAAGACACTCATTGAAAAAAAAGCAGTCTTAAACCAGACGCTAACTGGTATATTGCATTGGTCATTATGGAAATGATCCAGCTGCTTCTGTGTTCTTTTATTTGCGCGTCGTCAGTAGATCACGCACAGAACTTTCCACAAAGCCTTTTTTGAATTGTGATGTCATGCTATATTGCCCTGTTTAGTAAATCTGGCCCAAAATGTTTTCCTCAAATTCAACTGAAAATGCAACTTTTAATGATTTCCGCAGTCTATTCAACTATTCAACCCCTTTATGGCAAGCATCTCTAGTACTTAGTAGAACACTCTTTTGCTGTTATAACCTGCTGCAAATGAGACGAATAACCAGACACCAGCTTCTGGCAGCGTTTCTGAGGAATCTTAGCTCATTCCTTATGAGCAATGGGCTCTATGCACAGACGTATTTCCGGTGAAGGTCTAAGGATGCTGGATTACTTCCGCCGATCGTAGAGTGTTATGCTATACCGAAAATTTATATTGGCTTCTATACTCTTTGGCTTTACTAAAGGAACGTTAGTCACAAAAACAGACAAAACAGCCACCCCTCATTTTATTTATGCTTATTTTATTTATTATATAAAACAATAACTATATATATATATATATATATATATATATATATTAAAAACATGAATCTAAAGTATGAAAGTTTTGTTTCAAAGACGGGAGGACAGCAAATTTTGGAAGATTTCATAATCCCGTTTTCCTCCGCTTTAAATCTCCCTACAGGAAACTGAAGAGCAGCCTTGCGTCAAAGGCGGAAGTTATGCGTGCATATAGCCTATTGCAATCAGTAATATTCTTGTGTTTGCGTGCTGCAACCGCATTCTTCAAATTCCAACGGAGATTTTCTATGGGGCTCAAGTCAGACTGTGATGGCCACTGTAGAATCTGCCAGGACTTCTTCTTCAACCAAGCCTTGGTGGAATTTGAGGCATGCTTAGGATCATTGTCCTGCTGAAAGGTCCAATGACGCTAGGCTTCAGCTTCCTCGCTGACGGCATTACGTTTTCTCCTAGGATTTCCTGACACATCAATGAATTCATCTTGCCTTCCACATGCTGCAGGTTTACAGTGCCAGATGATGCAAAGCAGTCCCATATATATTATATACTAACTGTAAGCAATTAGAATTAAAATGAATTGAAATTCAAAGAAATTCATAGATAGATAGATAGATAGATAGATAGATACTGTAGATAGATAGATAGATAGTAGATAGATAGATAGATAGATAGATAGATAGATAGATAGATAGATAGATAGATAGATAGATAGATAGATAGATAGATAGATAGATAGATAGATTTTTTTTACACCTTTCTAGCCATTTCTGCTTTAAAGTGGTTGGCTGATGTAAATCATTCATATTCATATAACAATGTTCCACATAAATCTCCATTATCAGGCGGAATAAGAGAAAAGACCCGCTCTCAAGTTCTTCATTGCAACTTAATTATGTAAAGACTATCTGAAGTCACGCCAAGGGAGCGCTAATCTACACCTTGAAATTGAACAAGATATATTTTGATGCCTTGTCTTCCTTTGATTCATAATAGGAAAAACCCTATCCTCCCACCTTTTCATCCATTCAGTACCCTCATTCGCTCACTCTTACTCACATTAACTACCAAATGCGCTCTTTACACCTTCTCAATCACTACTTGGGAGATCCTCCCTGTCCATTAGCATTCAGATTAGGAAAGAGAGGGTTACAAATGACTTCTCTGATTTCCTGAGTCCATGAGCTTTTAAGCAGCATCTAAAAAGCCAAGGCTCTTGAGCTATTTGCTTACCTCTTGTTGTTTAGATAGCATGCTTTTTCAAGTGCTCCTCATTGATTTGATTAAGATCTGCCGCTGCATAAAAACACCACGACTCTCTAATGTACTTTTCCTCGTCTTTTCTGAAACATAGCAGAGTGATTAGAGAGAGGCATTCATCACCCCTCATTACGCTAGCAGCTGCACTCTAAGAAACGTGATCTCTCTGTCTCTCCTCGCTATCTTTGACACATTACCTCATATGTTCTGTCATCCACAGATACTGCATCTGAAAGCTAGTTGCAGTGTATCTCCTCCTTCATCTCTGTTGCCATTCTCCCGTGTGTCTATCTCTCCTTTACAAACTTCAGAAGAAAACTGCAGTTGTTATGAGCACTTGAGCGATGTCAAGCATATTAGTGCAGGGGCATGCCAAGCAGAAGAGTCAACAAATTTGCCACATACAGTAGCCTAATACTTGACAGAGCCTCATTTCCAGCCACCTCAGCTAAAATGCTTCTGAAACCACACACTGCAGAAACATGCAAACTATGATAGCGTTACACATCTCTAGAGGCTTAAAAACCAAAGCAGACATAGGAAATTAGCTTTCTGATGTGTGGAGGACTGCCAGTGTGTCTCATATTATGTGTCCCTATCTGTCTTGTATTTCTTGGAAGCTAAATATAGGCCTACCTGTTGTTGCTGGCCATCAGTTCAGTGGGAATTGGTATTTTTTAGTACTTACGGGAATAGTTTAACTAAATTCCGAATTTAACAAAACTATAATAACCTTAGTTTGAACTACTACATTTTCAGAGCTTGACAACACTTGGTCATATTGAAAAAAGCACTGTTCCACAACAAAGAGAAACATATTTGGGTTTAGAACAACATGAGGGAGTGCAAATGATGACAGAATGTTAATTTGTGTGTGAACTATTTCTTTAATGGTACTACTACTACATTCTAGTACTAGAGAGTTATTAAAGCACAGAAGCCTGCAGTGGTATATTCAAGGCCATGCCTCACTCCAGCCTCAATCCGATTACCAATGACACTTTCACATCTACTTGAGAGAAGAGCTCTTTTGAAGCTTCCTCCTTTTCTTACTAACCCAGAGCCTGATTGTACATTAATGACATGGCACATATCACAAGAGCTCAGAAGCTAACGTTAAAGCCCATCGCTCAGCAATCCAAACTAGCCTAATTAGAGATGTGACACAGGGAAGGTCAGTGACTGCCTTTGGTGGGATTACAGCAAATGGACTCCAGAGCAGCCTAATGGATCATCAGAGAAAACCCCTGTGACTGTGGTCCGCTCTGCAGCAACAGGCGGCTTAATTTTCCCACCTAGCTTTTTTGGGAATCAAGCCACAAAGTTGCTTGTGTACTTTTTAAGTTTGGATAAAATCAGGTTTGTGTTACCTCTGAAGGACTTCTAAGTGCTCTCGGTGGTGTAGCTACATATTCATATTGGCATCTGATCATTCAGCCATGCTGCTCCATTAGCTAAATCACATGCTTTCCATCCATAGATTAAAGCATATCAGTGACCATCAGAGCTACAAAACATCAGCTCAGATCAGTCGTCATCAGGATTGAATAATTTATGGACACTGAGGAAAACCCTGCGTTTTCATCAGTTATCCACACAGAGATCTCAAGATGAAATCTGTGGATAGATGTAATGTTCCTATAAGCATATTTTATGCAAGATCAAATATTACTTTCTCGTTTCTTCTGTGGAAACAAAACAAAATATTTTGATAAACAGTTTTTTGTCTATATAATGGAAGTTAGCGGAGTCCAAAACAACTTTGGACCCCATTGACAGGTTTGTAACAACATGAGGGCTAGTAAATTATGGCAATTTTCATTTTTAGATGAATCATTATGGGGCCAGGGCCTACAAAGGGGCTTGAGCAAATGTGCAAAATTTAACTAGATTTTAATAAATAAATGAAAAACTTTAAATTAAGGCCTTACATTACGGGTTGTCATTTATCTGGTTAGTCTGGTTTTACAATTAGTTTTATTTTGTAAAAGCTTGGTTAGGGCCGTCATCATATGAGAAGAACCAGAATTAAGCATTCAACATTCTATCATGACAGCTCTGATATCGATATCTCAGCTAATACAAAGAGGTGTTTTTTTTTCCTATCATGGTTACAGTTAGATTTGGGTCATACGTTTTTTCACAACCCAACCATTTGTAGAAATTATTGTGAATGTCGAATGCTTCATCCTGGTTAAGCCTGGTCATGACCAAGCTTGTAAAAAACCAAAGCTTAACCTAAAAAGGGTTAGAAGCATTACATGATTTAAAAGGGTTACATTTTTACTGTTATGGAGACTATTTGCCATTCCAGATTGTTACACCCAAATCACACAATACAATCCTGCCTCTTATGGGGAACATATTTGATTTGACATTGAATGTGCTCGAGGTGAACAAAAAATAGTTCTGACTTCTCACCTCTGAGCTTACATGGTAAAAATCCAATATAGCAAAGCTGTAGCTTGGCAGGAGGTGTTAAACGGGCATCTTTTAATTTCGGTCTCACTTCATTCGCCACCCGTTCTCCTCTACTCTTCCTCTCATTCCCGCTCATTATACTTGCCAGTCTAGAAGGAGGAAGGAATGACCTCCAGGGCTGAGATTAAAGAGGGCTGAGCAGAGAGCTGCAGTGTATGTCCAACAGACTGGGATAGAGCAGCAGAATGCAATCCAGTAGTCCAAGATTCATAATTCATATTCCATTCCTCATGTTTGCTTCAGCATAGATAATTTCTCGCTCTCTCCACAAACACAAATCCTTTCACTATTCCCTGCCGCCCATTTGCCCCCTTCCCTGTCACAAGCATCCCTTTCCAGATGGCTGCCACTACGTTTCAGTGTTAACTATGGTCAGCACGTCCTCTCTCAGGGGTACTGGCACTAACCCACTTTTCCCCCCTACTATTGATCCCTCATGAAGCCTCTACTACTTTTCTATCTCTCCTCCTCACACCCCCATTCCCATTCTCCCAGGACGTTGGGTGAATGTCTTTTTGGATTAACATGATCTGTTTTCCATTGAGAGATACAGTGTCTTGTTGGCAGTCCTTTATAGAGATACTGTCCAAGCTTGGTATTAATAGTGAACCACATATGTGGATTAAACATTGAGTAATCTTCCTTTGCCTTTTGATAAGCAAGGGTCTTGTTTTGAAGACCTCTGACTTTAAAGTTATGGCAAGAACAGCTAAAGTTGAAAAAGAAAAAGAAATGTTACAGAATCATAAAACACAGAGCAGAATTCACTTCAAATGGACAAGAATGCATGCTTATTTGCACGCACAGTCTGCTTTAAAGTGTCTGATTCAGGAATTATGCAAATTAGGTAACATGAAAGTTAACATTTACTTTATGTTCAACTAAAAACGTTTTGCTATGCAGTACAAATAACAGATTTAATTCAAGATATATTCTATTAAAGTCTTATCTTGCACAATTTTTCTTCTCAGGTAAATGTATCTTGTTGTAAATATCTTTACTGAAAAACTAGACAAAACAATGATTAAGAAAATTATTTGTTTTTTTTGCAATAAACACGCTTTATGATGCTTGCAAATGCATAACCTACTAGATGAGGTTAAATCAATATCTGTTTGGCATGTGCATAATACCTGACCTCCAACAGAGAGAAACACATTGACCTGAGATGAGACCATTACATCTCCAGTGTAATGCAATGCGATCTCATTTGTCTACTTTAGAATGTGAACTCTGTATTTGCTGTACTGTCTGCTAGGTAATATTCCAACAGTGGAGTGAGGCTGGCTATTACAGATTCACTGTTTTTGACATTATGCTACATTTGTTTACAATGCTGCATGCTGAGACTTTATGCCTAATTGTCAGCAGTAAAATGCCAGACGGTTGCAGAGACACGTCAGGGCCAGAGGACTCCTCTGTAAATATCAGCCTAAGTGGCATCCCCCTCCTAAAATATCAGCGGGGTGCGTTGAGTATACTAGAGTTATAAAAGCTAGTCAAACCGCCACTTTGGAGCCCAGAGTAAATCTACAACCAGAATTCATCAGTTAACAAGGGGGTTCTTTGTGAGACCCGGCGCTTGTGACAGAATTGCTACCTTATGACTAATGCATCCTGACCGAGAGAGGCAGACGAGGCAACCATTTGGATTGTGAGTTTCAAATTTACTAAATCGTTCTGCTGAGAACTCACCACTAGGGGGAATGTTACTGTTCTAAGCATTTACAAGGAACCAGCTATTACTTTCAATAAAGGCTCAGCAATCCATTTGCCATAGAAGGCACATCCTGGAGTGAGCAGATGCATAATATTCACAGCAACAGATCTCAATAAAGAAAATCTTTTTTATCTCATTGTGTGTGGCAGCTGTGTGTTTAGCTACATATAGGGTTTTGTTAGCATGTGTATATAATCTTCACAGTGTGAACTGGTCTGATCATCAGATCAGCTGTTGAAAGCTTCTATTACAGTTCCACTGGTATATTATTCTACCCTGGCATGATGATTTTATGCTTTAGGTATATTCAAGAGCATGTACATTTTAACTCCGCTGCTTAAATAGACATCAATTTAACGTGAAGGCCGTTCCAAACAGCAGGTCGCAAAATTATGCTACTTTCTAGAATACCTACTTTAAGTCAAATTGCATGTACTGGAAAAACTCAGGGGAAATGTTCATCCAAGAAGGCAGGTATGAGAAATGTTATTATAAATTTGATTATATTTTTATTTCAATACTGGAAAATATTGATTGAAAATGCTCTGCTCCATAATTTTGATTCACTGAGAGCCAGAAACACATTTTTAGATTCATGCACTGAAGTAAAATGGAAAGCCTCTTCTAATGGTAGTATCATGTTTCTACTCCTAACCGACACCCCAAACATTTCAAATTTGCAATTGGGAAAATGTAGGATTTTTGATGATTGATTTTAGGACAATTTTAGAAATCATTTAGAACAGAATTAGAAAGTATGATACATCAAATAAATCAATGCATGTATATAATAATACATTTATATTAGTGCAGTGACTATGCATTAGTCACATTAAAAACCTTCAAAACAACAAGTATTGTTTAATGGCTAAGAATTGTTATTCGTCCAAACAGCATGAAACTAAATGCTCTGACACCTTGTTGGCAGAGGCTATTTACACTAACTCCGCCCACCAATTTTCTAAATGAGCCTGAAAAAAATTACAAAACAAATCCTGTCGATAACAGGATCAGTGGTGTGGAAAGTAAGGCAGGCTTTTGACGCAACCAGCTCGAGTTCGAATCTGCCTTTTTTCTGAACCCATTCTTCTCCTTTTTCCCCCATCACATATCAGTTAGAAAAAGTTTCTCCCCCTAATCCTACCCAAGGGGTTTTCAGTTCGTAGCATATGCACGCAAAAAACATTTTTGGCGTATGAATGGCACGAGAAATAACATTCGTGGTATTGATACGCACTTTCATGAGACTGTGTTGGAATAGTGTGAATTAGTGGAGATGCTGCATATACACATTTAGATAGAATAAGGTAGCGTTTTGGAACAGAGACTTCTTTATGATATTTAAGGTTTTTTTTATTTTATGTTGTTGTTGTTGATAAAAGCCAATGTGATTTAAATGTCTTGTGTAATCATAAGCATAATTCCGGCCTTACGACACCCACAAGCACATTATATTATGTAGGGATGTCAAATTTTCATACTCAAATACTGAAAATTGGCTGCGGCGTTATGCTGTGTCTGCCCGGCTGATTCAATTTGGAGAATATTAGCTGATATTCATGTTTTGGACACAACAGCTGTGTCTCTGCCCCCGATTATTATTTCAGCATCCATTTCAGCTTTTTAAGAGCTCTGTCACATAATTCATTACAGTTAAGCCGATGGACAGTGGGACAAAAAGACAGCTGTATCAAGCCTTTGCTTTTAACAAATGGAAGGTTTTCAGAGCATAAATATCCACAGGCAGGCAATTGGCTGGCCAAAAACAATGGCAATATCTCTTTTTATGCCCGTATGTGATCAAGCTGTGTTGTACTGATGATAATGGGCTGGTGGAGTAAATGCCATCTGTAAAGTAGCCATTAAAAGGGCTGTCAGCGTGCGCCCATGCAGGCAGGCACTGTATAAATGTCATCCTGTAGGCTAACTACACAAGAGAAAGGCCTGTCGATGAGAGTTACATGAGGGGAAGGTATAATATGGCCCCTGACACAGCAATCGATGAAGTGTGTCTGTAGAGGGGGGGGGGGGGGGGTCAGATTGGATCAGGCTCTGTAATGGAAGCCTGGCCAGGGTGAGGCAGATCTTACTGGCCTGTGTCTCAAATGTTCCCATCACAGCCAGCAACCACTCCAGTTTCCATCAGCATTCCTTCTGTTCCCATTCTACCAACTGTTAGCACGAGGAACCGCCAGAGGAGAAAGACAAACACCCATCCACATAGAAGCCATGATGATGGGGAAATGAATGAGCAGATTGCCAGCAGCTTCTGTTCAGACTCCCCTCACCTGGGCGGCCCTCACACTGGGGATCCAGGGACAGATAAAGGGGAACAGAGAGAGATGAAAGAGATAGACATGGTATAATGATGGACAAACCTGAAAGACAAGAGAAAGTGAGCGAGTCATAGGTTACTGGATTAATATACTCTGCTGTGCCACTAGAATGAGAGGTTAGGTCTGGGAGATAAAAAGAAATAGAGAAATAGAGTGAGGAACTTGTGCTTTTGCCTCTGAATGAATCTTTCCTGTCAGAAAGGGTAAATGGATGTAGAATGCACATCTTTTTTGTTGTTATTTTTTAAATAGAATAGAAAGGGGGGAAATGACATTTGACCTTTAAAGAGAAACACAAGTACTGTATGTCGAGCTCACTCTTTTGATGTGAGAGCATCTCTGCTAAATGGGCCATGGGTCAAGGCTGTGTATTCTTTGTGTGTATGTTAGATATCATTGAGCATCCTTAACCAATGTGACTGCATTGAAGCAGTCTAATGATACTGAAACGTGATGAGAGTCATCTGACGCAAAAATACAGTAACATTTAAAATAGTAATATTGTGCAATATGACTATTTTAAATAATATGTAAAATATAAAATAATGTTTTCTATTTTAATATGTTTTAAAATGTAATGCATTCCTGTGATGCAAAGCAGAACTTTCAGCATCATTGCTCCAATCTTCGGTGTCACATGATCCTTCAGAAATCATTCTAATATGCTGATTTACTGCTCAAAAATCATTCTTTTTCTTCTATTTCATCTTATTATTATTATTCACTAAAGAGTGAATGTGTAGAATAAATAGTAGGAACAGTTCTGGTCACTTGCGCAAATGTGATCAACTCTTAAATAAGGCTTTCAACTTTTCATTCGACAATTCACATTCTAAGCATTTTTATCACCTTGCAGAGTAATTTAACAATTTATTTAAAGAAAAATGATAGATAAAAAGGCTTTGCAATATCACAATTCATTTTAGCCCATGCAAGAAAAAGAATTCAATAAAATTAACTACTTTATGAGCACAGAAATCTCCTATTCATGGGCTGTCCTTCGAAGCTTGCAGCCTTTGAATCCCAAACCACAATTCTACACCTCGACTCTCCACCATCAGGGCTGTCACAGTGCAGAGGAACACAACACATGGTCCATAGCATGTGTCGTCTGAGCTTTGCACAACACAGTCCCTACCCACCATGGCAGAGCTCGGTCTAGACAGCTCTGCTCCTCCAGCATACGGACGAGGGAAAGGAAACAGCTTGTACAAATCACTACTTCTCCCATATCGCCACAACAATAGAACAGGACAGCAGAATTACTGTAGCGCTTAAAAAAAAGAGGAGTACTTCGAAAACAGACTCGCATGAGGAGAATAAAGTAAACACTGGCTGTAAATTTTATTGTTCCATTAATCAATATGACAGCCGGCTGGCTCCCGTAGCCATCATCAGGGGGAATACAGAGCAATGACATACAAAAGGTAGAATAAACCATTGAGTGAGTGGCCGTCATCAATCCAGACGACAAAACTACCTCTGACCCCGATGGGATTGTTTTTAGGCACCACCACATGCATCTGTAGGCTCAATTGAAAGCGATGCTAGCCCTTTTGCACTAATATTCCCTGACTGACTAAAAATATGTACAATTTTAATATGCAGACAGCAGACGAGAGTCCAAGTCATGTTTGTTAGCTGTGGCACCTGAGATAAAGTCTGTGAATTATGTAAACGCTGCATTATTATTGCTTTCACTGTAGCAAAACTGTTATGTCAAAGAGACAAGATATTTCGTAAATATTTAGCTTGTTTTTGTGGTGAATGTTTAATAAACCATGAGAGAGAGAGAGAGTGAAGGGGGGATCACTCACTATACTCTAAATGTCAATTTATAGCAAAAACAAGGGTAATGTGCTACATATGTATTACATATTTACCGCGAGAGATAAAAACATCTCTCGGGTAGCAAGCGTGCACGGTTATCACACATGTGGATAATGGATTTTATCGGTTATGGGTTTCTCGTTGATGATAGCAGTGACATGAATGACAGTCGGTCAATTAACTGCAACCTATTGCTTTGAGGGTTACACAGCGAAACTGACAGCAAATTCCCTGTCGATTATCCCCACCAGGAATCATAAAGGATCAACAAATATATGGCTTGCAGAATTTATTCCAGTCTTGTAAACCATTACGAAAAAAAAGTTTATTCATGTGTGCAATTATTATACTTCTTTTAAACTAAAAATAAGAAAGTATACTTTTCAGTCTACTTTTTATGTACTCAAAAATATACTTAAAATTGCACTTAGGTATACTTGACACACTGACAGAAAAGTCTAATTATATTTGGACTGTACTTGTACTCAATATTTTCATCCAGATATACTTCAAAGTATAATTAAGTATTCCAAATTGGCTTGTAGTTGATGCTATTTTCTTCTAGAAACAAACTTTGTTGCATTATTTTCCTGTTATCACCTTAAAGCTGCTTCTGTATTGTAAAAAGCGCTAAATAAATAAAGGTGACCTGACTTGACTAGTTGTCAATTAGTTGATTGAGTAGCCTATTAAAAAACAATGTCACATAGTTTTACACACTGTCTTATAAACTTACATTGTTCAGAAATATTGATTTGTAAAGAAAACAGATATGTTCCTAATTGTGACTATCTGAATTTTGTGTCTCTATTTAGTCCATGTTTTCACTGTTATATGGTAGGGGGCGCTATTACTCATCTTCTGAAAGAGTACAGAATCTCCGATCAAATCACAGGTGAAGAAAAAGCAGAAACAAGTGATAGAATTCACTGTCAGAAAAAGGTACAAAAGCTGTCACTGGGGCGGTACCTTTTCAAAAGGTACACTTTTGTTCCTTTTAGGTACTAATACGTTCCTTTTAGGTACTAATATGTTCCTTTTAGGTGCTAATATGTACCATTAAGGTACCAATATGCACCCTTTAGGTACAAAAATGTACCCTTTCAAAAGGTACTGCCCAGTGACAGGTTTTGTACCTTTTTTAGCAAATGTAAAATAATGCGATCATCAAACATTAAACAGCATAAGTTCAAAACTGCATAACTTTACCGAATGAAAAGTTGAACCCATGAAGAGGAAACGACTGTGAAGCTTTGGAGGTGTTGATGGACTCGATCTACTTCATCTGTGTTTTGATTATCGTTCTGACTCCCATCCGGATAGTCTTTGACAAAAGTGTGATTTTCTCAGCTTTTGTTTAAAATGTTACTTTTTTATGAAAATTACTCACATTGACAAGTGTTGATAAAAAAGATAAAATGGACAGAGTTAAAATATGGTTAAAGGTATATTTCAAGTATATATTAAAAAAACCTAAATAGGAACTTAGTAGTAGTATACTTAAAGCTACAATATGAAATTTGTATCGCCCCTAGGGGTCGCTAACCTCTTACAATAACAAAGATGTAGGTTGATAAGCGGAATTATGGAACTTGACGTCATGCTGATGGATTTAATAATGTATATGGATGAATGAATACACTTAAACATATACTTTACTTAAGTATACTTAATAAAACGATCTTGAGGCATTCTTTTTTTTTTTGTAAGAGAAACATATGGTGAAAAAGACATCGCAACAAAAGCTCCTTTGAAAGCTTTCAAAAAGAGGATAACTTTCACACACCTAATCAAACTATCACGAAACATTTGTTCATCACAGCCAAACTTTCCCTCTTCTTTAATTTCCTTTCTAGAACATTTTTATTTTCCCCTCCCTCATTATCCCTTACCTCTGAATCTGGTGGGCACAAAGAGTGTCCATTGTGGTGCCCGGGGAGATGTTTAAAATCATTTCTCTGTGCTTATATGAAATGCTTGCCAGCCCTGCCATTGTGCTCAGTAACCGACCACCTAAAAATACATATCGATCAGATGCAGTCAAAAACCAGAAGCCTGCAGTGAAAAAGCAGTGAATAGCACCCCCTTTCTCCACTCCTTTAAAACAACACAGAAAACTTACACAGAGGGGCAACTCTCCAGACGTCCTCAGATTCTGCCCTATGCTTATCTAGGCAGCAGGAGAGTGTGGAATTGGATTTAGATGATGCTGCTTTCAAGACCAAACTTCTTATTGCCACAATTCCCTCCTTGATACTGTGATTCCTGAAAGCCCAAGCAAGACATGATGCACATATTGGGCTCCCTCTGCTTGTCTAATTTGCTCAAGGCTTGGTCAGCTCTTTTTACAGTCTGAATTAATTTATCAGTCAAAACAAGTTAGAGCCTCTGAGTGTAAGAACTGGGATGTGAGACTGTAAAGTAGGACAGCACACTAGAGGAGAATGAGGATACAAATGCATTTTTACAGCTTCTAAAGAAAATGTGTGTGGTGCCACAATATTGGCAAACAGCCAAGGTGTCGCTATGTGTTTGCTAAAGAGTTGTTGCTAGGTTGGTATAAACTGACCCATGATAAAAGAGCACACCCCAAAGAATGTGTTCACACATGGCATGTTTGGTTCAATTAAAACGAACCCTTGTGCGATGGGTCTCGGTCCACTCCCAAACGAACTCTGGTGTGTCGTTGCCAGGATGTTGCTATGCAGTTGCTAGGGTGTTCTTCAGCTTGTTGCTGTATGGTTTTTGGATGTTCAGCGGTGTTGCTAGAATGTTGCTAGGTGATTGCTAAGCTGTTTGGAGTGAATGAAACATCTGATTTACACTGCTAGATGAAGACATTCTATTATACAATTTGAGATGACATTCATATCCATAGCTGAAACATTGAAGTATGAATTGTGTACTGTTAAGTCTCAGTTAGAAGCTGTGTAACTAGCTGCGTTTCCACTGTTGGGCCAGTGCAAGTCAGGGCTTTAAACGGGTCGTGCCGTGCTAAAAGCCTCGGGCCTGTAGCACCGAGCCCAAAACCATGCTGTGTTTCCACCGTCGGCCAAAAGCTCAATAACCCTTCATAAAAGCAGGCCGTAACACACCTGTCTGGAACAACGCCCACAAACCCATAATTTCACCAACAAATGGAAGTTTTATTGGAAAACTAATCAGAAAGAAATCACTGGAAACAGCGAGATCGCAAAACGACATTGCTGCAGTCTCCCAACTCAGGTAAACTCCGCTTCTGTTCGTAACCACTCCTCAAGCCTGAGTTGGCCTGCTTTGGACCAGGGTTTTGGTCAGGACAAAAAAACCCTGGCCATTGGCCCCGAGGAAGCCCCGATAAGGCCCAATCAAGCCCCGGAAGTGACAGTGGAAACGCGACTGGCCCTGGCATGGCATGCCCACTTTTGGCCCAACAGTGGAAACGTGGCTACTGAGTTACAAGTGGCTTGCTGAAAGGGTGTGGCTTCACATGTGAACGTAATCATGGCATTTTTAAAGTGACTCTGCAAACAGACATGAGGAGGTTGGTGTTAAAGTTGCTCATGAGGCTACTGGAGAGCTTACGGATGTGGGGGTCATGGGAGACCTCAGCCGCATTGGAGTTCTTGCGTGATACACCAGCTCCTGTGACTGCATTTCAGATTTGAATTTCTATCCAAATGGTTTGTGTTTGGTTGGATTGATGCCATCTGTACTACTAACACCAACATGCTGACACACCGACTAACAATTACACTGATTATCTGACATTTCATGTTTGTTCTTTAGTTAAATAAATCTTATTATTGTTTAAAGAGATAGTTCATCCAAAAATGAAAATTCTGTCATCATTTACTCACCCTCAAGTTGTTCCAAACCTGTATGAATTTCTTTCCGCTGCTGAACATGAAAGACGATATTTACGAATAACGGTAACCAAACGGTTGATAGACCCCATTGACTTCCATGGTATTTTTTTTTCTTTCATATTATGGAAGTCAGTGGGGTCAATCAACTGTTTGGTTACCGACATTCTTCAAAATATCTTCTTTTGTGTTCAGCCGAAGAAAGAATGATAAGAGAATTTTCATTTTTGGGTGAACTATCCCTTTAAACAGTGGGAAGGTGTGGTCTCCCTTATCTTTGTTGCAATCTATGCATATAATAATGTTTGTTCAAGTCTCTAACTACAAGCAGTAGTAATAGTGATGTTTGCATAATAGATAACATGAGGGAGAGAACAAGAAGCAACTTCTAAATGCCCATGCATCCTTCAGCCAATCAGAAGCAGAACACTTTTTCTTTTCTTCGTGGTTTCTCTCCATGACCTTGATCGCAAGCAGAAGCTATACAGTAATTAGTGCAACTTGTGGAGATGTTCATCCAAGAGGCATTAATTCATATCAGCCTTCAGGTCCTCATCCGTATTTCTCCTCCTCTCTTTCTCGTTTGTCTACCGCTCCCTCCCTCTCTCTAGCTTCCGGAGTCACTCAACCTTGTGATCCTGCGCACACTGCATTGCCAAACAGGCCCTGGTCCCAACAAACAAGCTCACCGCATTTTATCATTCCATTTACAAATATCTGCATTCATAGCAAATGCACATGGAATAAATAAAGAAAGATGCAGGGGGACAGAGATGTTCTTTCCTCCCTGGTGATTTCAATGACACAGTGGTCAGATGCACAGATGCTGGAGGCCCCACAATGAGATACACTCCATGAAAACAACAAGAGAGAGACCTTAATTGCTCAGTCAAGCAAAATGCAAACAGAATGGGGATTTTTTCATAGAGTTATGCAGTTTTTGAACTGGAATAAAATGCACGAAAAACAATGAAGTCAGAAAATCAAGTAGAAGAAAAAAGTAATGAATTTTTATAAGCCTTCATTACACAATCAAGCGGTAACCAGTACTTTAAAGTAGAGAGGGGTACGAATACTTGGACGTGACCACAATGATTGATTGTGAAAATGAAAGTGTGAATAATTTCAAAACTTTTTACACTGATCAAAATTCAGTAACAACTACACTCAGAAATCTAATTTAATTTGCTTAATTTTGCGTTTGTTAACTATACAGTAGTGACAAAAAGTGATGTCCAGAGGGGATATTTTACACAATATTATTATTCGCCCGGGCATTGCCTCACTAAACCTTGTGCAAGTGTCATGCTTAACTCCTCCTTCTTCCCAAAGTGGACCTTCATTGGAAGACCTGTATGACTTCCCTTACGAAAAAGAAGTATACTTCATTTTATGAAGTATACTTAAGTAATGTTCAAGTATATTTTAAGTATACTTTATGTAGTAAGTATTCTAATATCAGTGTGTACTTGTAGTAGACTTGTAAGTGTACTATTTCAATACTGCTTGGGACTAAATTGGGCCACTTTTAGTATATAAAATTATACATTTAAGTGTACTATAAGTGTAACAGTAGGAAACTTTAAGTACACAACTAGGTTTCTCATTTGTATTGTATCTGTACTAAAAGTGAACTTATAAGTATACTAGTAGTTTACTATTTTAATACAAGTAGTATTTTTTTTAGTTTATGAGAGTACACACTGAAGTGTTCTCTGCAGTAAACTATTAGTTTAGTAGTTTATACTGCAAGTACGTTTTCTTTAAGTGAACATAACATTATTATTTACTATTTATATATTATTTTTGCACTTGCTGTATACTACTATGTTCAAATGTAGATATTATTTTTTATACTTGAAAAAATACCTTTAACTGTACTTTAATTTTAAAAACATAGCTTCATGCATCCTTTTTATCAACACTTGAATGCCGGAAAATTTTATAAAGAAAATCACATTTTTGTCAAAGACTACGCCTTGATCAGATTCAGAACGATGATCAAAACACAGATGGATCGAGTCCAACACCCCCAAAGCTTCGCAGTCGTTTTTTCTTCATGGGTTACGCTTCATTTTATTTGGTAACATTAAGCAGTTTTGATTTACTGTTTAATGTTTGATGATCACGTTATTTTACATTTGTGTGAGCAATCTTCTATCACTTATTTCAGCTTCTTCTTCTCCTGTGTTTTGATCCGGGACTCTGTACTAGAAGGTATAGCGCCCCCTACCGTATAACAGTGAAAACATGGATAGCTGGAAAATTCAATCAATGGTGAGGAAAGAGTAAATAGAATTAAAGTAAATTCATATGTACACTACTAGTGGACTAGCCTACAAAAAAATTCAGATACGCAGATTTAGAAACATATCTGTTTTCATAAGAATGTCTTTGAAAAACCAACTACACGCCAAGTATACTTTTAATACTTAATTATATTTTAAGTATATCTCGATCAAAAGATTGAGTAAAAGTACAGGCACAAATATACTTGGACTTATCTCTCAGTATAAGTCAAGTACACTTAAGTGTAATTTTAAGTATATTTCTGAGAAGTACATAAAGTATATTTTTGAGAAGTATAGGCTATATAAAATATGGACTGAAAGTATACTTTATTATTTTTAGTTTAAAAGAAGTATACTAATAGAACACTTGAATAAACGTTTCGTAAGGGTTATCAAAATTCGTAAGGGTTATATAAATTCACAAGGTTTTAGGTCAGGAGACTCAAAGACTTCCATTGTGTGCAACTTTGTTGCATGCGCGTTGTTTTTGGGATCATAACATGTTGATCATAACAAAATAGAAATTGGATCTCCAAACAGATCCTCCATACTTGGCTTTATTGTGTTCAGCAGGATTCTCAAGTAGCCTATTGGTCCATTTTCAAAGTGCCAGCAACTTTGTAGATCCATCCAACACCTGCTGCAGACATGCTTCCCCATAATGTTTCCCCTACCGTGCTTAATGGTGCCACTATTTTAATAAACCACTCCAGTCATCTCTTCAAATTTGGACTTGTTGGACTGCAGAACACAGCTCCAATCTTCCACACTCCAGTAGTTGTTTTCTTTGGCAAATGCAAGTTGTTTTTTTACATTTGATAAAACTAATAAATGGTTTATTTACTGGTACACACCCTCTAAATGCAGCCTCTTATAGCTGTTGGTTTACAGTTCAAGATGAAATTGGAGGTTGGAGGTCTCATCCAGGTCTTTAGAAGCTGATTTGAAGCTGACGCTCACTGGTCTGCCTTAAAAAGCACAGCACTTTAAGTTCTGCATGGTAGTGGTCTTACTGATCTATGAAATAATTTT
This sequence comes from Chrosomus eos, assembly GCA_036326025.1. Taxonomy (NCBI): domain Eukaryota; kingdom Metazoa; phylum Chordata; class Actinopteri; order Cypriniformes; family Leuciscidae; genus Chrosomus; species Chrosomus eos. The sequence continues at coordinate 24,956,714 of CM070825.1, read as the reverse complement.
GTGGAAATTGTGACCATTCACATCCTGCATATAAGCAATATCCAAAACCTATTGTCCAGATTTAGCCATTTCAGATGACAGCTCCTTCAATCTGGCCATTTTCACTAATATTCACAAAATAACATCTATTAATCAGAGGTGGACAATGTACACAACTTCCTTACTTCAGTGAAAGTACAGATACTACTGGTCAAATACTACTCTGTTACAAGTAAAAGTTGTAAAGACCGATTTTAAGTAAAAGTACCAGAAGTACTCGTTTTAAAAGTACTTAATATCAAAAGTAAAAAGTAAATGTCAATGCATGGTTTTATTATTGTTGCATTGTTGTATGTAATACTTGCAGTACATTATGCCTCTGAAGCAACTAGTGAATACACCTACAAGTTAGTAGATGAACAGATGAACTAATGAGGGTTGCCATGGAAACAAATGAGTGGCTATTTGTCTTTCATATGTAGTGAAGTTAAAATAATACTCAAGTACTCAAAGTTGCCCATATAATCTTTAAGATATTAGGTTGAACTTATTTGGCTTGCTATCCACTGAGCCATACAAAAAAGTATTCAAGTTTGAGGATCCAGAGAAAGCGAGAGAAGCAGTGCTGAACTGAACAAAGCAAATCCCACAATGGGTTCGATGGACACCGATGGACAGTGTTGGTTTTTCTGAGATGCTCTGAAAAGGTTTGTTTTTTTCCCCAGAACATAAAGAGCAGAGATTTACAGCCTGAGGCAGAGCTTGTCAAACCACACTCCTCTCCTCTGCTGTGTGAGACAGAGTCTAATGCTGCAGACATCCAGACCACTGCACTGCTGCAGTTCCTCAGCCTTCACAGCCTGCAAAACCAAACAGAAGCATCAAGCAGCCATTCGCTGATACATGATTGGTAACGCTTTATTTTACGACCCGCAAACAACTGCGTAAGTAAACCGAAATTACGGTGTACGTTTCTGAGCGTACTTCCGTGTAGGTATAGGGGAACAATATGTTAAGTTTGGGGTAAACAAGCAGATAGTACAACCTGCAAATAACTTCGTAAGTAAACTGAAATTACGGTGTACGTTTCTGTAAATATAGTGTACCTCCGTGTAGGTAAAAGGTAATAAAGGGGTAACAAGCTATGCAAGCAAATTATTTATAATGTAATTATTTTAACAGGTACCTATTATGTTAATATATTCCAGGCAAAAATTGTACGTCTGTTGTATATAAAAGTTATCATCACATTTCTATCAAAATATGTTCTTGTGCAATTTTACATTTAATTTTGGCATCTGTGGGTTGATTTAACATGAATTAATCTAGTAAGAAAAGCCAATAAATTCATTTTTTATCATACTGTGCTTACATACAGCCATACACGTTTCATTTTCAACCCACAGATTTCAAAATTACCCTGTAAAATTGCACAAGAACATATTTTGCCAGAAATGTGATGATAACTTTTATATACAACAGATGAACAATTTTTGCCTGGAATATATTAACATAATAGGTACCTGTAGTTTTAAAATAATTACATTATAAATAATTTGCTTGTATATCTGCTTGTTAACCCTTAATTAGCCTACCCAAAACTTAACATATTGTTCCCTTATACCAACACGGAGGTACACTGTATTTACAGAAACGTACACTGTAATTTCGATTTACTTACGAAGTTATTTACAGGTTGTATATCTGCTTGTTACCCCTTTATTACCCAAAACTTAACATATTGTTCCCTTATACCTACACGGAAGTACGCTATAATTACAGAAACGTACACCGTAATTTCGGTGTACTTACGCAGTTGTTTGCGGGTCGTAAAATAAAGTGTTACCACATGATTCACCACTTGCAAGTACCCGAAGCGGTCCCACTTTATATTAAGTGGCTTTAAGTACTATGTACTTACATTGAAATTAATAATTTGATACAATGGACTTATTTTGTACATACATGTTTTTACATTGTACTTATATTTTGAAAATACCTGCATGTAATTACAGCTGTAATTAATTTATGTAATTACACTTGTAAGTACACAGTTGACCCTTCCCTTACACCTTAACTTACCCTTAAACCGACCCATACCACCACACCTGTCCCTAACCTTGCCAGTATTACATCTCAATAGCAGCCAGACACAACACAATAAGTACATTGGTAAAGCTTCCTTTTACAGTACAGTACTTACAGTGTACTTACAGTGTACTTACCTAGAAAGTACTGGCTAATATAAGGTAAGTACATGGAACAGGGGTAGATTTAGGGGTAGGTTCAGGGTTAGTACTAGTTATTACCCAGTAATTGTAGTTACTCGATTTAAGTACATAGTACTTAAAGCCACTTAATATAAAGTGGGACCCAGGAAGCATTATCAGGGAAGCTCTGAGCGTGTTATAACTTAAGAGAATTTCCATTGAAATTCAAATTTAAACTCTTCATCTCATACAATAAAAGAGGAGGCTTCCGGGTACATCTTCCTAATCGATGTGTGAATTAATAACAAGTTTTTCCCAATTTTAAGCAATCTCCAGGTGGTTTTTGCTCCGAAAATGGGTAGGAAGGTGGAATGACTTGGAACAGTGAATGAATCTTTGTCGTATACATAAAAAAAAAAAAAAATGCAGCCCCTGTTCTGGCTCACCATTGAATAGGAACAAAACTGTTTCCTCTTCGCTTTTGTTCTCTACTGTTTTCATTTGCTGTCTTGTTGAAGTGGTTGCAACTGAGAATTGTGGGATGGGAGACAGAAGATAGAAGAAAGGAAAAAGTGTGTGTGTGGAAGAGAGAGAAGAGAGAGAGGAGAGAGAGAGAGAGAGAGAGAGAGGAGAGAGAGAGAGAGAGAGAGGAGAGAGGAGGAGAGAGAGAGAGAGAGAAATAAAACGGCAGAGCCATCAAAAAGCAATCATAGCTTGATGGAGTGAGGCTGTGGGCCACAGTCAAATGGCAGGGAAGCAAATGACAGCCTGGTAGGTGTAAAAATGAGAGCGCAGGTAGCAAAAACATTAAATCTGCATAAAAACGCTCAGTTGACTAGCACAACCGAGACTTTTTATGCCACAACGAAACCATAGACCTGAACATTACACGTCCTCACAAATACTTACACAGCAGCATATTAAGACACCAATTTAAATCCAGTTCCATTATAAAAAGATCGATAGAACGACAGATAGAGAGACTGACGGACAAACAGAATGATGGATAGAACGGAAGACAGACATATGCGCTTAGGATGTTGCTATAGTGTTCTAGCTGGTTGTGATTCTAGTTAGCTGCTAAGATGTTTTGGGTGGTTGCTTGGGAGTTCCGGGTGGTCAAGGATATTACTAGATGCTTGCTAAAGTGTTTTATTGGTCGCTAAGATGTTTCTAGGTGGCAGCTAATGCATTCTGGTCAGTTGTCATGATTTTTATAGATGATTGCCAAGGTGTTTTGGTCGGTTTCTTCTCAACCAGTTGTGATATCTTGTTGCCACAATGCCATTGATTATTTTATTGCCTTGCCACTCAAGAGATCTCTAACCCAAACACAAAGACCATACGTCCCTTCTGCATGTTTTTATCTCGCTAGGCAGGTCAACTGCTTGATGTTTGCTGCCTCACACAACCAGATGTGTTTTATAGTTTATTTGGATCTGGATCAGTGGCAGTAGGATGGCTTAGATGTGCTCTGTGTTTGGAGTCCCCACCGGGAGGTGTGAGTTCTGTCTTGGTCTACTGCAAACACCTCACAACATGAAACGGTTGGACAATCATTAGGAGGAGGATGGAGTATTGAAGTAGGACGAAGAGGATGTCTCCTGGAAGTGTGTCAACAAGAAAGAAGAAAACTAATTAGCGAGGTTGTCTTTCATTTCTTTTTCTGGATTTGCCACATGACTATACGGTGAGGACAGTTGCAGGATTGAATGAGATCACAGGATTCTAACTATATTGATTTTTGGCATGTGGGATATGTTTGTGACACCTATCTGCTCACAGACAGTGGCCAGGGGAAAAAAAAAATCTTAAATATAACAATGCATGGAGGCCTCAACAATTGATGTTTTCTGCTTCAGTAGTTCAGATTTTTACTGGCCCTGTCAACATTTCGACTGGTCCTAAGATGAAAAAAAAAAATCAACATTTTATATGCAACAGAAAAAAAGCAATATTGTACAATATATCTATTTATCTTTTAGCATTGTTCTCTTACTAAAAAAATACAAAACAAATAAAACTAAATAAATATTTATTTGTAAGTTATTTATACATTTGCGTTTTTTCCCATTTGCAATTATTTAAATATAATTATACTATAATATCGAAATCCAAACCATGATTATCACAATTTCTGTCATGACATCTCTCTAAGTGTTTGCCATGGTAATGGATGTGACAATGTTTATATGTTTGTTTGGTCTTGGTGGAATAGGTCTGCTGCTGCAGGGCAAGGGAGACATGCTGCTGCTGCCGCTGCTGTACAGTATAGTGTACATGAATTACCTGTAGCAGATCTATACAGGTGGAGCTGGGGAAAGTGGAGGTTTTTTGAATGCGTGCTGCAACTGCTATGCTGACCAAGTCGAGCAGTGAGTTAATTGGCTATTGATACAGCAGGAACCAACCAGTATATACTGAACCTATAGAGAATGATGTGATTGTAAGCAGGTGATTGTGATTTGAGTTAAGGACCTATTAGCCTGCGCCATCTAGAGTTCCATGACAGAACTTAGAATTTCAATAATTTGTGTTATTTTGATGGCACATTGATGCTATCAGAATATATAGCAATACTGAATGAATGAATGAATGAGGCATTTATATAGCGCTTTCATATGTACTTCTGTACACCCAAAGCGCTTTACAATCATATCAGGGGTTCTCTCCTCAACCAGCACCAGTGTGCAGCATCCACTTGGATGATGCGACGGCAGCCACAGTACAACGGCGCCAGTGCGCTCACCACACACCAGCTATAGTTGGAGAGGAGAGAGAGTGATAGAGCCAATTCAGTGGATGGGGATTATTAGGAGGCCATGATTGGCAGGGGCCAATGGGTGGAATGTGGCCAGGACACCGGGGTTACACCCCTACTCTTTTACGAGAAGTGCCATGGGATTTTTAATGACCGCAGAGAGTCAGGGCCTCGGTTTAACGTCTCATCCGAAGGACGGTGCTCTTTTACAGTATAGTGTCCCCGTCACTATACTGGGGCGTTAGGACCCACACAGACCACAGGGTGAGCACCCCCTGCTGGCCTCTCTAACACCTCTTCCAGAAGCAACCTGGTTTTCTCAGAAGGTCTCCCATCCAGGTAGCTACTAACCAGGGCTGCGTTTCCCAAAAGCATCGTAAGCCTAAGTTGATCGTAAAAACGATCGTACGACTGATCTTAATATTATGGTCTGTTTCCCAAAAGCATCGTAACTTAAGTAGCACTTGAAAATCTTCGTAGAACTACGTGTGCTCTGGAGTAATCGTACATCCCCAAGTGCATCGTAAGAAGACAGATCTATGAGGTCACCTGCAGGACAACCGGCAGATTACACTTTTATCTAGATTTTAACAGATTACAGTGCAACGTGAGTATAATATAAGGTTTTGATTGTACTTTATTGTACACTTTATTATTGTACTCGTGTTTTGTTTAAATTAATTTATAAATGAAATTATTAAAAAGGGAAGAAAAAAATAGAAATATACATCTAAATTAAATGAATGAAAAAAAAAACATAAACGAAGTAATGTGGGAATCATGTTTTAAAAACTGGGCAAAATAGGGATGAATTTTAAAAAAAAATTGTCAATGACTTGCTGACGTGCACGAAAACCAGCCATATATTTTGCGGACCTCCTTCCCTGATCTTTGAACACTGCTGGTTGCAGTTAGTTTGCAATGTCCTCCCTGATGTTTTTTTTTTTTCCTTATTTGTATGGTGTCCTTTAAATCTGTTAAAAATAAAGTCTTTGTTCCGCTCTATCTAAAAATGACATTAATTTGACCTTTTTTAAAGATATCTTCTCTTGCTTTTTGTTTTGTTTTGTTTTTCAGCCATTTTGTCAGTGCCTCCGCCTGTATAGATGCTTTAGACTTGTCTTGATTTCTAATCCACAACAAATGACGATTTTTAGGTTAAACGTTCAGAATATAGTTCCATATAAGGTTATATTTCAGCACTTCGCGAATGGACAGTGGTGCTTAAGTAGCACGTAGAGCGCGTTCTCGCGCGTTCATGTTAAGTGCACTTTTGGGAAACACACGTGGAATTGCCGCGAGCGTTCGTAACCTTGCACGTAGAGAGCGCTCTTAAGAGCTAAGATACATCGTTATCGGGAAACCCGGCCCAGGGCTGCGTTTCCCAAAAGCATCGTAAGCCTAAATTGATCGTAAAAACGATCGTACGACTGATCTTAATATTATGGTCTGTTTCCCAAAAGCATCGTAGCTTATATAGCAGTTGAAAATCTTCGTAGAACTACGAGTGCTCTGGAGTAATCGTAAATCCCCAAGTGCATCGTAAGAAGACAGAGTTATGAGGTCACCTGCAGGACAACCGGCAGATTACACTTTTATCTATATTTAACAGATTACAGTGCAACGCGAGTAATATAAGGTTTTGATTTTACTTTATTGTACACTTCATTATTGTACTCGTGTTTTGTTTAAATGAATTTATAAATGAAATAATTAAAAAGTGAAGAAAAAAATTGAAATGCACATCTAAATTAAATGAATGAAAAAAAATCATAAATTAAGTAATGTGGAAATCATGTTTCAAAAACTGGGCAAAATAGGGATGAATTTTAAAAAAATCTTTCAATGACTTGCTGACGTGCACGAAAACCAGCCATGTATTTTGCGGACCTCCTTCCCTGATCTTTGAACACCGCTGTTGCAGTTAGGCCTAGTTTGCAATGTCCTCCCTGATGTTTTGTTTTTCCTTATTTGTATGGTGTCCTTTAAATCTGTTAAAAATAAAGTTTTGTTTTTGTTTTTCAGCCATTGTGTCAGTGCCTCTGCCTTAGACTTGTCTTGATTTCTAATCCACAACAAATGACGATTTTTAGGTTAAACGTTCAGAATACGGTTCCATATAAGGTTATATTTCAGCACTTCGCGAATGGACAGCGACGCTTAAGTAGCACGTAGAGCGCGTTCTCGCGCGTTCATGTTAAGTGCATCTTTGGGAAACGCGCGTGGAATTGCCGCGAGCGTTCGTAACCTTGCACGTAGAGAGCGCTCTTAAGAGCTAAGATACATCGTTATCGGGAAACCCGGCCCAGGCTCAGCCATGCTTAGCTTCAGTGGGCAACCAGTCTTGGGCTACAGGGTGATATGGCTGCTGGTACTAATACTCAATATATCACACAAAACCACCCAGGTTAAAAAGTAGTATACTTTAGTGTATTAGAAATATTAATGAAGTACATTAAGTATAAAACAAGTATGCTTCTAGTTGTTGTGCTTTATTTAAAGAGTACTTAATATGTACTTTTTAAAAGTACTTAAAAAAAGATGTAATTAAGTTCAACTTAAGAGTCCAAAAAGTAAGTATACTAATTTACCAGTAATCAAATTATTTTTTAAATGTACTTTTTGAAAGTGTACTTTGTTGTTAATGTATTTTAAATTGTATAGAAGTTTATAGTAATTATAAGTATGATAGCAGTATGCACAAAATGTACTTAAACACAACTATAATTTGCGCTGCAATGCCTTTTTAAGTGTATTTCTATTAGAATGGCGATACAATGCAATTGTACTGTAAGTGTGCTTAATTGCTCATGAATCTTGGTTTTCATTAGTGTATTTTAGTGCACTTGAAGTTTAAAAAAGTTGTTCCATTTTAGTATACTATTTACACTAGAAGTGTAGTCAAATAGATGTTAAGTTGAAGTTATACATAATTTAATACACTTAACTATACTTGGATTTGACGAAAATAGTACAAAATATAGAAAATATACTTAGTACACTTTATTAAAGTATATTTTTAATATAATTATTTTTCACCTGGGCAAATGTTTGCCAGGCATAAAAATGCATGCACATAATAACTAAATGTAAGCTGTAATGTTACGTTGGGACAAGCTAGCAAGAAACAATCTTAAATATCCTAAATCCAATGCTAACATGACCCCTATTCTGGATTCAGTTAGCAACAAATATTAGGATCAACCATTTGCTAAAGGAAACCCTAATATGTATTTTTGTTAATGGCAGTGTTTTATAATATAATTGTGCTATATGTGCCAATGAAGTAACAGATTCTTCAAAAAGCACAGATTCTCTTTTGTGTGTGTGTGTTGTGTGTGTGTGTGTGTGTGTGTGTGTGTGTGTGTGTGTGTGTGTGTGTGTGTGTGTGTGTGTGTGTGTGTGTGTGTGTGTGTGTGTGTGTGTGTGTGTGTGTGTGTGTGTGTGTGTGTGTGTGTGTGTGTGTGCATGTTACAGCGAGCTGTGATTTGCTAACGTATTCAGAGTTAGTAAGTGTTTGTTTCATAGTTGGAGGTGTGAATGTGCCTCTTTGTGGCAGACATATGCTCTTAAACAAGGCAACACGGACCGCAGGGAACTGCTAGCTCTGGTACATATTGACACTCCTTGCCTCAAACCTCCCAGAATGTTCCTATATTAAACATGAAAACACAGCCATTTACTCTTTATGTTTGTCAGGAAAAAAAATGCCTATACACTAATAACAATGTTTAAAGGCCCACTGAAGTGCATTGAAACGCGTAGCATTATTCAATGTGTTGATGTAATTTCCACTGAAACAGGAAGACAGTGTGGGACATTATCGAACAGCTCCTCCCCGTTGTTTAAATAGCCAATATAGTCTTTAGATTATATCACAGCTCGGCCAGAGCCCTTGTACTCGGTAAAGCCGCAGTTTCCTCCTAATCTGTAACTGTTTTTTCCCTCCTAATTATCAGTTATCAGTTACCATCATCAGTTTAAAATACAGCAATCTGTGCAGAATTCAAATGTATCCATTAAGTTTTCTGGTCTGCACCGACTCGCGCATGATCCGCTCTGTACTTTCGTTCCTCTTCCACTTGTCCGTGCGACACTTCAGTCGTGCCGCGCTCCGCTTTATTCCTATGGGTGACGTCACGCGACTTTAACGTGCCCGCAAAGCATCCCGGGAAGGCGGCGCTTCATTTGGAAAAATGCTGCGAGTCAAAAAGCTGGCTGATGCCCAGCTTTATGCAAATGAATCCGCCAAACGCGACGCATCTATCAAATAGAAGTAGTCTCTCGAGGGGCCTTTGTTCTAGACTGGCCGCTGGGTCAAAATCACGCCCATGGCGGTAAACTTGAGGAACATCCATCAACTTACAAATGTGGAGAGGCGTGCGACACCACGCTTCAGTCGTGTCGCAAAAGTGGATCAGTACCGTCAGGCTTTAACCGGAGTAGTGTGCGCATGCTTTGATGGTTTGCGTGACACGAATGTAAAACCACACTTCATTTGCCCCAATTGACCCTTCGCGTGGATCTTGATTGACAGGTGTTCTGACCAATCATACTTCGCCAACCGCCATTTTGTCCGACAAAGCAGTCAGGAGAGTTAGTAGATTAACATGGGATGATTTGAACTTGAAAAACTGAATATACTGGCGCCTTTCCGCGGTTAAAACAACATTCCTTCTTATGTTAATTCATGTTTATTTGATGCTATAAATGAACTAGAAGGAAGAGATGATCGGATCACGAGCAGCTTTAACTTATGCTCTACAGCGATCTGTGACGACACATTAAAGAGCCACAAAACGGTATTTATTGTTTAAATGTCTTTCAAAAAATGACCATATTTGAAAGGTGAGACTTTGTTTAATATGCTTAATATCAAAAGTAACCGAAAAGTAACCTGGTCTGTCCTGTCTGTCCGCGTGTTGTCAGTCTCCTCTCTGCTCAGCGATGTATTTTTCACTGCGTGAGAATATGGTGAGAGCGTGAGAGCGGCGTAGCTTGTCGGACATAGCGACAGTAACTAAGGAGGGCGGGTCTTTGCGAAGGGTCAATTGAAAGAATTGTTTTGAATTGTTTACTATCCCCTATATAGTGCACTATGTGCCAATCACCACCATGAAGAAAATATTAAATGTGTGAACAAGAAACCGATTTCAGCCGCTGCTTCAGCATATTTATAGTGTCGGGAGCAGGACGCTTTAGATTCTAGAGAGCATTTGATTGGTCAGAAAGTCTGACAAGAAGCTGAAGTGCAGCGTGATGTCATCAAAATCGTTGATGCATATTGGTGGAAGTGTGAGAAATTTTGAATGCTTATATCTTATAAATGTGAATTTTGCAATTGTTTTGGGGCGCACTAGCTTATTGATAACAGTAAGGCTAACATGTTCATACTAAAAGCCAAAAAACTTCAATTTTAATGGTAACTAAATTTTTCTGTTTGTTTGTTTGTTTTTAGAATATTGCTATGAGGTTGCTAGGGTGTTCATTTCCAAGATGTTCTAGCCCCCAGTTATGGAGTAGGTCCCTCCAGTAACATGCAAGACGTAAATAAATACACATTTGTAAGGTGTAAAACACAATGTAAATACACACATCATGACACTGATCCCATTATTTCAGATCCAAACCAACACCTTCCAATCATTAGGATCAAGCTCAATCAGATTTAGCCATCAATCCGATTACTAATAGATTATTTGGTTTAAGGATAATTCCGGTATTTAACACTTTGAGTCTATTTTCTAGTTTGTTTTGGATAAACTAGAGTGGTGGACTTAGAAATTTTGACCATGGGTCCTGTCTCGAGTTTTTGACTATTTTAGGATAGCCTCTGAGTGCTTCAGAGTGGTTGTCTACGAGCATACTGAAACATGTCCTTAAAACAACCCTTAACATTAGCTCTCAAAACTGTGCAACTCACCGAGTGATTAGTGGTGTTCGTTGATGATCCAAAACAAGTAGCGTAGCGAAATACAGTTTCTGTCGTGTTTTATTTGCCATTTTTTTTAAATTCCAGTGATGTCTGTTGGAGCCTCAGTGCTCGTTGATATTACTACGCTACCGGAAACCGAAAGGGGTCTGTTTACATTTGGTTGTAGTCTTTTCGCTCGGTCTCTCGGTTCTCCGCCTCTCAGAAGGCTAGCGTGAGCAGAGCAACTGTGGCAAAGTGGTTGTCACCATCAAGTGGTCGGGAGTGTGCTAACGCTTCAGACTCAAATACCCAGCGGAAGTTTGGACGCGGTTGTGAGGTATCTGAAAAAATAGTTCTACTATAGTAAATAAAACGGATTGAAAGCATACATTGCGCCGATATATTTGTTTTTAATCATCAACGAACACCACTAATCACTCGGTGAGTTGCACAGTTTTGAGAGCTAATGTTAAGTGTTGTTTTAAGGACATGTTTCAGTATGCTCGTAGGCAGCCACTCTGAAGCGCCCAGATGCGATCCTAAAATAGTCAAAAAGTCGAGACAGGACCCATCGTCAAAATTTCTAAGTCCACCACTCTAGTTCATCCAAAACAAAATAGACTCAAAGTGTTAAATACCGGAATTATCCTTTAAACATATCTGTGGATTTTTGTTTCCCATTTTATACTGTGCCTGGCAAAATTAATAAGTCCTATCACACGTCTTCTCAACAAGCTGCACAATTTGATATATGATTCATTTCTGTAGCTCAAAGAGTGCAGGATAAGTTGCCCTCTGATGTCATTTAGGGTTAGAGGTTTGTTCAAATGAATAACTCTAAGAACACTATTCCCCTAATAATAGGGATGCTCCTCTTAGAAAGCACCACTAATTACAATAAGCTATACATACTAATTACATTTGAAAGTACATCACTGCATAATTATGTAATTAAACTGTAAAATGAACCCTAATGTAAAATGTGTTCTGATTGCACATTTTACTGTGGGAGTGAATTACAATAGATTAATAGGTGGAAAATGTGCACCTTTGAGACAGAAAGTGAGGAAATGAGAGCTAAGAGAGGGAGGAGTGCAATAAAGACCAAATTAGGACATGGAAAGATGTGCAGTTTATGAGCTTAGTATTTCAGTTGGTGGATGTCAAAGAAGGCTCGATTGGACAAGCTCACTTACATCACAGCCCCCTCTAATACGTGGCAGTTTTTCAGAAACCCAGTTTAGACATTATAGCCAGCAGCAGAATCTATAGTGTGAAATGAGATGTGAAAGCTATTGTGAAGTTACACAAGTCACATTACTCATCAGCGTTGAGCATCGTGTCAACTCTGCAGCTCTTTTTGAAGGGGTTCCCATCATGCTGTGTGCCAGAGCCATTCTGAAGGATTTACTATGTTACACTAACAGTATTGCAGTTTAGTTATATAAATCTAAACAGCAAATACCACCTAACATTCTGTGTGAAAATATATAAAGGTTAAGTAGGCATCTTGTCTCACACTCAACTTAAGGTGTTTTACACTTGACTGCTATTATATTGACTGCTTGACTGTTTTACACTACTTGCTATTCTGTCCTATTTATAACTGAAAGACTGATCTGCATAACATTTGTATGGAAGTTAATAGCACAAAGTAATTAAGCACCTTTATAAATATAAAATAATGGGGGCCCGAGGGAACATTACTGTCTGTGACATATGACTAAAATAAATAAATGAACAAATATTTATTATATAATACATAAAAACTAAATTAAATTAAATTAAAATTAAAGAATAAAAAAAAAAAACACTGGGACGTATGACTCGAAAATAGAAAACTATAGCCCTGCCATTGTAACATACTTAAATATGAGTTAAAATATACATCACAGGAATCAAGTGCACACTTAAATCCCAAAGAGATAAATAGTCTGTGTTTTAAAGAGAGCGCTCAAATTATCTATTATGAATGTGTGAAATAAAGAGATGCGCATTTGAAGCATTTTGTTTTGCTATTCCCTCTCTCTCTCTCTCTCTCTGTGTGTGGTGTGTGTGTGTGTGTGTGTGTGTGTGTGTGTGTGTGTGTGTGTGTGTGTGTGTGTGTGTGTGTGTGTGTGTGTGTGTGTGTGTGTGTGTGTGTGTGTGTGTGTGTGTGTGTGTGTGTGTGTGTGTGTGTGTGTGTGTGTGTGTGTGTGTGTGTGTGTGTGTGTGTGTGTGTGTGTGAGAGGTTTAAGGTGGCCGGCTGTCAAAAGCGGCGCCGGCTGCAGTCAGTCAGGGGGAACATGGTGCTTTCTGCTGCCACTCAACCCCCATGGTAATGATGATGGGCCTGCGAAATGCCGCGCTCCAGGATCTCGTTACACTCAAATAATTGGAGTTTGTTAGAAGCGGCCAGCTTCAATCTGAGGGCCGGGACAGTCAGGTGTGTGTATGGGATTAGCTAGAGTGCATAACTGACAGCACAGCCCATTTGTATGACCTATTCACCTCTGACTCCCTGGGATTGGTGAGGGAGCTCAGCTCTGGGCCACCGCGCATACATTGGCAAAGGAAAGAAGCTAAGGGAGTCTTCAGTATTATCATACCTTATCTGTCAGCACAAATAAATAAGCATGGCGTACTAACTGCACTATGCCCCCTCAAACTCTAGTACGACAAGATATTGTCTTTCTATACAAGGCCGAGAAAGTTTTTAGAGTTGGTCTGAATTGAAGAGGCTGCATCTTATTTGCTTTGAGATGCAATTTTCACCCCACTGCACACAAACAGACACAAACGCATATTGACTGCAGCATGCTGGTGTTAATGAGTTACTAATACATTCACAGTCGAATGGAGGAACATCTCATCTTGTGCACACAGGCTTCTCTATCAGAAATTTTGCCTTCCGCACACACACAGACACACTCCTGCAAGCCATTAAAACATTATTCAAGAGACGCTCGTTGGTTTTCCAGTCTCTTGTCAGTGGCATTGGCGTTATTAGAAATATATGCTCTCACACATGCGCTATTAAACTTCACCTCGCATTTCACCGCATTTAAGCAGCAGTGAAAATCACCATAATTACTACAGCTTTCACGCAGCGGATGAGTGCCACAGCCAAGGGAAGGGGCTGGGAATCATTTGACGCAGCAATCCAAAATTAAACACAACACACATAAACAAGGGAATAATAGACGAAAACATGCAATTACTCGTAATTAAAAAGTGAGAGATCTTCTTCAGTGGGGTCAATCAATCTCTTGCATGAGAGATGATGAGTCATTATCATAAACGGCAAATATACCCTCACCAAATACACAACACGGCCAGTAGATTTTGCATTTGGTCCGAAAGCCTCATAACCTTTCTTTTTCATTCATGTGTTCAAACAAAAATGAAAATCATGACTAATCAATGTCATTGTTAACTCACCCTCATGTCGTCAAAAACTGTATGATTTTCTTTTATAGGATCATGTGACACTGGAATAGAAGAGTAATGGCTGCTGAAAATATAGCTTTGGCATTACATAAATAAATTACATTTTAAAATATATTCAAATAGAAAACATTTATTTCAATTGTAATAATATTTCACAATATTACTGTTTTTATAATAGACACTAAATACAGCACTGGTGAGCATTAAAAAAAATGTAGTATATATGCGTACCGCTTCAGGAACATGAAATATAGTTAATATAGTGCACGTGTAGTCTGTGTACTACTTTTATCATGTTTACATGATGCTTTTATTGCTATTTTACTGAAATATGGATCTTGACAGCACCTGGTTATCAAACTCTTTCATTGTACGTAAATAATAGCGGATCTTGTCAAACGGCTCCTTTTCTGGTCTAAGGCAGAAAGAACATCATACGGGTTTGGAATGATATGAGGGTGAGTAAATGATGACATAATGTTCATTTTTTGGGTGAAATATTCCTTAAAGCTGTAAATCTGTTCTTGTTTCAGAGCACTCTGACATGAATACTCATGCTGCTCAAATAGAATCAAAGTCTTAAAACTGGAAAAGTGCAAGAAAAGGGTCCGTTGTGTCTTCTGATGATCACTGGAGTGTAATACATTCTCAGTTTCATAACATAAGAATTGCAAAGTTTCATCTTTGGAGGGATTTTTTTTAATCACAATTTCATCTGAAAAAGCCTAACATTACTTCCCTAATCAGTGTGCGAATGTACACGAATGTGCAATTACGTGCCTACTGCTATTTATTAATAAGTCAACATGAAACAGCATTGACAAACCATGTTGTTGCGGGGCAAATAATTTTTTGTGGATAATAAAGAGAAAGACTACAATTGTTTATTAAGAAGCTACAGAATCAATTTTAATTTCATGCTAACTTTAAGTACTAAGAATTGACTGACTGGTTTTGACTTGGCTACTAACCACACAACATGGCCAGAGTAGCCAAGCACCTTCTTACAGAACAATCCAGAAAATTCAGTGTGTGGAGCCCTTGTGGTTTGTTCCTGGATTTTGTTACTTTCTGATGGCAAGAGCCTGTGCAGCTTGTAGAAAGAGAGATTGTGAGAATTGGCTGTGTTTTATTTGGATGAGCATGCCAAGTGAACAAAGCACTGAAAAATGAATTTGTGCCGAACATAATATGTTTGTGCGGGCAATTCATTTACACTTCATAGCAGTTGTTCCTATTTTTTTGTTCCTCACTTACTGCAGCCCTGCGAAAGTCTCATTTTGAACATATTACATAATTGAATTTATAGTGAAAGCAAACTGCTTTTATTTCCCTTACAGAAATGTATCATGGTACAATGATGGTTTCAGATGGCAAAGCTGTCAAATTGTACTATACTGTATACCATGATACTGAATTATTATTCACCACAGTGTTTAAATACTTTTGAACAAATTAATACTTTTGTTCAGCAAATATGCATTAAATTGATTGAAAGTGACAGTAAAAATCTTTTAAAAAGATTTAGATATCAAATAAATGTTGTTCTTTTGAACTTTCTATTCATCAAAGAATCCTTAAAAATGCATCACTGTTTCCACAAAACTATTAAGCAGCTCAACTGTTATCAACATTAACAAAGGAAATGTTTATTGAGCAGCAAATCAACATGAAAAAATGCTGGAAATTCAGATCTGCCATCACAGGAGTAAATTACATTTTTAAATAATTTAGAATACATTTATTTTAAACTGTAATAATATTTAACAATATTACTGATTAGGGTACCCTAAAAAGGCGGATATTGACGTATGGTCAAAAGACGTCCCAAGACGTCAGTATATGACTTCTTGGGATGAGACTGCGCTGGTATTTTTAATCAAAATAAATGCAGCCTTGGTACGCATACGACACTTCCTTTAGAAGCATTTTACAGACCCCAAACTTTTTACATATCTTTCTTAAAGTTATTTTGATATTCCCGTTTCCAGGGCTACTAGATTTTACTTCTTTGTGCTCAACTGTACATCAGCACTGTCATTTTTGCAATTTTACATGCAGTCGGTATATTGTAGTTCCAGACAGCCAATAGTAAATGCTTACAGATATAAGCATAGAGACATAGTGCTCAGCCTTGGTACGCATACGACACTTCCTTTAGAAGCATTTTACAGACCCCAAACTTTTTACATATCTTTCTTAAAGTTATTTTGATATTCCCGTTTCCAGGGCTACTAGATTTTACTTCTTTGTGCTCAACTGTACATCAGCACTGTCATTTTTGCAATTTTACATGCAGTCGGTATATTGTAGTTCCAGACAGCCAATAGTAAATGCTTACAGATATAAGCATAGAGACATAATGAGCACTCCAGAGATTGTGTGGGTGTGAGGGTAGTCATACGACCCAGCTTTGTCAGGCGCTTCAAAAACAAGAAAACAAACAGCGCTGAGATATGCACAATATTTTGCCAGCTCCTCAATATGAAGTTGTTATCATTTCGGTTCCAAAAAGTGAGTCTGGCAGAGTAGGACAGCCCTCAGTCTCTGCTGTTCTTATGAGGTTTGAGCAGTCCCACAGCCTGTGACATGTCTTTAATGGGAATGTGAACATAATGGGCCCAAAATTCACAGCAGACAGAAGGAATTATCGTCTAGTATAAAGGTAGTCCCTAAGAAACATCAGTCTACAGTATACACATCCTAAGCAAAATTTGTTACCTCAAGCAATACCTCAGAGTAGCTTGCAGGCACCCGGTCTTATCCATCAAGTAGTAACAAGTATTTCTCAGATTTCTCTCATCAACTTTATTACGTTAACAGTGGGCCCACATCTCAATTCTTTCTGTGTGAAAGATTTGCATCTAATTTCTGTTTTGTCATTTCTAACTGGAGAAATCCACCAAGCCAATTCCCACCAGCTAAAAAGTTTGTGTCAAGATGAAAAAAAAAGAAGCCTGTCTCCCTTAACGGGAGATTCTTCACCTAAAATGAAAAGCGTTTGCAGGATTTTTCATCCACCATCTCAATCCTCCCTGAAATCATTAGTCCCGTACTGGGGAACACGGACAGGGATTGTGAAGAAAGAAAAAAACAATTCATATTATTTTTGCCTCAAGCACAGGGCGTGAGAGCCGCTATGTATTTTCTCGCCTGGCATTTACACATTGAAAACAACTGAAGGCACAGTCAGGGACATGGAGCAAAGCCACCTGCAGCTGGAGGCACTGGGTAGGCATAGCTGATTTACAACAAGCATTTTTTTCATTTAAAGGCGATTGTGTAACTGTCTGGACTCAGTGCACCAATAACAGTGAGTCAGCCCTACCCTTGAAAAGAGAAAAGAAGATGCTTCAAACACAACTCTGTTTCATCTGGGCTAATTTGATCACTGAATAGCTTATTTAAGTTATTCAAAGGAACCGGCTAAAAACAACAAGCCAAAGCAATTATAATGCAAAGGCCAATTTCTTCTCTGATATCTGTTTCATAAGTGTAGCTCATACTCTCATAGCTCTGAATTTTTAAAGGGTGTATCGAACGACGATGAGATGAACAATTGATCGAGAACAGTATACAGAGGAGACATGCTTCTCCTTCTCATTTTTCTGGAGGATGGCATCTAACTGTCTATTTGGACCATTTTTGCCCTATCGCCCTTTAATGAAAAGAGAATTGAAGGAGCACAAGGGGTGTGCTGTTGAAGTGACAGGCATTTAAGGGTCTCATTAAAAGTAGAGTGAAGTGTGTTGGGCTGGCACAGGATGCAGATATGAGACTTGAAATCTGAAATCTTTCTTCATGCAACCACAGAACCTGAGCTGTAAATGTTATTTTAAATGCAGAGAATAATAATATAATAATAATAATAATAAATGTGTTTTTAATAATAATACAATACAAATATGAACAAAATATATGTTTTTATTGTTTTCATTATTATTATGGCATTATGATGAATAAATGATAATTATTTGTATCTTGTAAATTGTAAATGTAATTTTAAATTATAAAATGAAAAAAAATCTAATATTTTAAAATATGAAATTATTTTTCACCTGTAGACACAGCTAATAATAATCAGGTATTGTCAAATATCTACTATAATATATGGATATAAAATATAAAATAAATTATATTAAAAAAATCACAATATAATTAAATATAAAATAAATTACATTTTGAGATAATAAATGACAACTATTTTTAAATGACAAAATGTTAAAATAAATCATATCTGTGCAAATTTTTTTATTTTGTTTGAATACACAGCTACTTTAAAAAGGGTTTCAAAGGAGAATGATGCTTTTTGGTAGTAGAAGGTCGCAGTTAAAGCATCTACTGTGAAGAACTAACTGTAACATGCTAACCAGCCAAACCTTAAGTGTACCAGTGCAAAAGCTCATTTTCATTTCTTCATAGTAAGCACAAAAAAAAAATTCAGTCAGAAAATAGAAGTTGTCTGGATGTATCATTTAAAAATTGAACTGGAAAAATGCTTAGTGTAGCACTTTGGTATTACTTGTAAAACCGAATAAGCTATTCTTTGAGTTGTGGCTCAAGTTTGAGGATCAGATGGAAAAAAAAAGTACAGCTCTCCTTGTTACATTACATTCAGAGATGCTATTAAAAGTCATGTCTTCCCCTCCAAAACATCAGAACATGCATTGAGGGCTTGTAATATGGAAACATGACAGGCAAATGCATTCAGTTATTTCAAATGTTGGTGCAAAAACGCTTTATCTGTCCCACCAGACCCTGGGTCCCCTCTGAACTCTCTGCTGGTGAGAGATTTGCTCTCTCTCAGCTCTCCTGCTTTAATTTTCCTGTCTTCCTCTTCACTCCTTTGCTCCCACGAGTGTTTCCTTTGCCACTTCTCTCTCTCACTCTCTTATTTCGGCCTTTCTCTCTTCATACATCTGCTGACGGGCCATGTCTGAGACAGCTGAGCCCACAGTTGTCAACGATGCCACTCAGAGTCCCTTCACAAAGCATGATGTGGAGCTGCCTGCAGTGTTTCATTAAGGCCTTACACACCAAGTCCCAGAGGCAAAAGGCCTAAACCAATCATTTCCTCTCCACAACCTTTCCTAAAATGGAACCCCAGCCGAGTGGCCAATAGAGGCCAGCGTTAGTGGAACAAGGCAGGAATATGTGTTGATAATAACCCCAATGGGGAGATACGCAGGGCAAATGTAATTTTACAGGACTAAGCCGGCCTGTTGTGAAAAGAGTGAAGACTGTGGCATAGCACATCTACTCTCTCTCCTTCTCGTTTTTTTATTTTTCATGTTTCATTCTAAAGTGTTCCTTTACGCTCATGGTCATTCTTCAAGGATAGTGAATTGTTACGATTCTTTGGGAAATATGCTATAAAATGGGAATATGGATTTCCCCTCAGCCAAAGGACAGCCATCCACAACAGATGGTCTTAGGATGGTTCATTTTTGTTGACATTCAGGTACCCTGTTTGGCTCTGAAAGGACAGCAGATGCAGTCTGGGAGTGATGTGAAGTACCGTATCTCATTTCCTCTTCTATCAAACCACATGACAAACAGGAGGTTCAAATGAGGCATAATGGCACAGTTAAGAGTTTCTTTCACAGACATTTATGGTTATATTTCTACACTTTATAGTCATTTGTGTTCTACTGGTAGAAATCAAGGGGTCAAGAATTGGTTAGTATGGCACAGTTAGCCCATGCAGATGTTGTAACCATTGCATTTATAGTGTATAAATGTATAGTGTAGTATAGTATAGTATAGTATAGTATAAGTATAGTATCGTATAGTGAATTTATAAGACGTTAAAAAATGTGGAAGGCACAGGCCATATGAAAGACACATAAGTTCCAAAAAAAGGTCCCATTAATTCATAGACAACCCTTCTATGAATGAACATTATATCTCCAGGACATTGTGTGTATGATTATTACTGTCTTGTATAGTGCATTTTTTATTGTATACTGTTTTATGCATACTTTATGATAGAACCTCACCTTTGTTACCTCACCTATACCATTTTTGATGAATTTCTTTTCATTTTCATTCTTTTCTTCTCAGATCTTTTGTTATGTGTTGATACCATGCAACATATTAATATTACAATAATCTTTGGATAGTTTCAACATTAACACCCAATCCAGTTACATATGCAATGCATATGCTCAAAGACATATGCTCAAAGACAAAGGGTTGTAAACTTTCCCTTGGCTCACTGACCCCTGAAGATGTGACCTCCACAAAAGTTAAAGGGTGCCGTCAGAGTGACCTCTCCTGTTCCTTCTTCTCCTAGTTGCGGTTCGTGTGAAAAGACTGGAGACATCCGCGACCTTTCCCCCGGTGCGCAGAGCAAAGGGGTTATATGAAAGAAACTAATGTTGCTCCTCATGTTACCTATGGTCTTGTTCATGAGAGCAACCCACAATGTTCTTTCATAATCCATAAAGCCCTTTTCACGGACAAAAAAAGTTAGTTCTAAGTTTAGGTATTTAAGTAAATTAGCATGATGGAAGACTTTTTTGAAGCCTGATGAATAAACTTTGAAGTTGGTGTTCAGCATGATGAGGCTTCCGTATGACTCAGTGAATCCCGTAAGCTGCTGTACTATCTCTAACGTCCAGATTGGCTTTGCCGTAATCAGGGCCGTACACTGAATGTGTTGTATCCAGCTGAGCCTCCCGTGTCACTTCTCACGCTGAAACAACCAAACAAAAACAGAGCGGAAAGAGTAAACAACCCTGGGATAGTGACACTGGCCGAGTAGGAGGAATACAGAAGATAGGACACAAGGGGAAGTGACGCTCTCGAGACAGCGAGAGATGGAGAAAAAGGGTGGGTGTTGATTTGCTTTGCTAAAAGGAAGATTTGGTGCAAGTATGATTTTTCTAAAATGTATGCTTGATGACTGATGTCATTAGCAAATAAGGAATATATCGCCTTACCAAAATAACCGAAAATCATTTTCAGAGTTTGTGGTAAACGGGAGACAAGGGCTAGTTGTCACTTTTTGCTCATGTAAATATATCTCAATTTAAATAAAAAAGAAAGTCAAGCAAAGGAGAATTTCCACCATTATTTATTAGGGTGGAAAAGTAAGATACAGTTCACTGAACATACATTGACCAATAGCGGGGAATTGTCACATTTTTTCTACCCTAAATGAAGAGACTGATGTGGCAATGTGGCCAGAGTTAGAGTTAAAAAAGAAAAGGGAGAAAGAGGGGGAGTAAAAGAAAATGAGACAGCGGTAAAGGTGGTACATAATAATACAACAATGGCCATTCTTCTCTCCTGGCATCAGGGATGTGATGCAGGCAGAAGGCAAAGAGTAGAAAGAAAGATAGAAAAAAAGACTAGACACAATAATAAGTGCTCGAGTGGAATGGATGAGACTTTTCTTCTTTTTTTTTTTGCTTTCCCAGAACCAGTGGTATTCTTTCAGCATTATAGGCTACATGACCCGTCATATTATGAATTATACAACAGTTACTTTGTCCACTTATCTGTTCCAAAAGGGCTAATATTTGTGAACTGACTTGCCCTAAAGAGACTTAACATTTAATGAAAACATAAAGATTGGGACCAGCAGAACCAAAATTAATTTGTAACTACACCATGGATGCTCCTGGATTACAAGCCAGTACATAAATAATTGACATAACATGTGGCATGTCATTGTTTTCTCACTATAGGCTTATACCTTTCCAGAAAAAAACGGCTATCAATATTAATAAAAATGCAGGATACATACATTTCTATGAGGTTCACGTTTGTTGCTGTGAGACTTGTCAGTCTTTTCACAGAATGGGGGTTACCAAACACGACCCCTGGGTATCGATAACCTCGATGACCATCGATGACCTCCTCAGTTCCACAGCAATAGAGTGCAGGTGAAGCCTGCCAATATTGTGGGTCATAAAGTTCCATCAGTGACATCTAGAAATAGGCAAGAAGAAGCTCATGCTGGCCAAGGACATGCACACACACACACACAGAGCTTCAAGCAGCATTTGTATTGGGAAGAAGGTGGTAGCAAAAATGTTCAACAGTGTCATAAGCGCAAGTGTTTGTGTGAATAGGAAGCGTTTTAACAGCAGTCAGTAGGGAGGTCAGAGCAGCAGGTCTGGGGTGTCCTTGCTGTACGCCGGCTTTCAGGACTAATCTGTTGTGCTCCTGCAAGTGAGGGTCCCACAAGCTGCTAATACAGATATCTTTTTCACACTTGAGTTAATGAGCTGACAATGCATCTTGTTTTTATTAATTTGCTGCTTGACTTCTCTTAAGAAGAGTTTTTTAACCCTCTGGGGTCTGAGGTGTTTTCTGGACTTTATTTGCCACAACCAAGACTTTTAAACCATATATAATACGCATTAAATGTTTCACAGTTGGCAAATGTTTCAACTATGTAATGAGATAAACACCTTTCTGTAGCGTCTTCGTTTCAACACTAATATAATGTAATAAAATACGGTTACACTTTATTTTAAGGTGTCGTGTTACAGTGTAATTATATATTTAACGACTGAGTATATAATATTAATTAACTACATGTATTTACTATAGGATTAGTTTGGTTTAGGGTCAATTGCATGTAACTATGCATAACTTACTGTTTTTTACTATGGTATGTACATGTAACATATGTAACAAGGGCACTGTATAATAAAGTGTTACCTAAAATACAATACTTCTTCACAAATACATTAATTACCATGCTGTCGCAGACTGCAGGATATCCTTGGTATTTGAGGTGTAGGTTCATTGTCTTCTGATTTGGCATCAGACTCTGGCTCAAACATCTATGGCTGAATTTTACCAGTTGCCATTTTTCAACATCAGAAGTTTTCAAAACAATTCCATTATGGCGGGGACATTGAAAATGATTTCGATATGCAAAACTGTTCATAGATGTGCAAAACTCAAACATAGCAGTAGGTCTTTAGTTCCATGTCTTGAATGCGGCACCTCTATCATAATTGAGGGTTTCAAAGTGAGGGTCTAAATTCGGATGTTTTGTTATGTGAAACATAACTGCTAACATAAAATTGGACCTCAAAGAACATTATAATATAAAAATGCAGTTCATGACCCCGTTAAAATTATAAGTTTATTTATTTATTTATTCATTCATTCATTTTTAGAATAATATTATTTTATGTTCCACAATAGAAAGAATCTCGTACAAGTTTGGAATGATGACAAAAAATATCCCTTTTATGTCGTTAGCGCTAATGTAATAAAAGTTATGGCAATAATAGCAAATTATGATAGATTTGAAAAATAGGGGCTGCTATTGCGAATGTCAATTCGTGTTGACTTCAACACTTTTTCAAACCTGCCTGTATGAAATGGATTATACACCACAAACAAACATACGCACGCACTTATCCAGACAGAGAGAGGAAGGGGTAAGAAAAAGAAGGAAAGAGAAAAGCCGCTCTGGTAGTGACAGCCGCAGTTTTCAAGTTGAGGAGCTAAAAATAATTGGTCTAAACAAACAGCCGCCATATGGGGCATGTAAATAATAAAGAGAGGGATTTGAGCGGCGCGTGCAGATGAATATACTCTGTTGTCAGACTAGGATTTAGGAGGTTACAGAAACCCAGAGGCGGACAGCTGAGGAATCCGTAGATGTTTAATACCTGGATTTTAATTATGGGAATTTAATAGATGTCATGGTGATGTTAATTCTATTTACTTCTGTTGAAAGAAGAGGGAGGGTTATTGTTTTATGCTTTGTTTAGTATGCGGGACCTTCGAGTCATTAGAAAGAATTGACGGGGGCTTCAAAATGTCCCGTTGGTCTTGCACAGCAATCAACCCCTGGATGGCACTCTTTTATCAGAGAGATACACTGTGAATGATGATTCTGAGTTTTGAGAAGCCGTCTATCACTGCATCCCCATTTCGGCCATGTATAAATCAGACCGTCACACCCGCCCAATGTTGTCTGCATGAGCTTGTCCCACTGTATACCATAATTAATAGAGCAGTCGTACTGAGACCTTTATGCTCAGCTATAACTCATGGATCTCAATGTATGGGATGCTGCGCAGAGGAGGCGTCTGAAGGCTAAAAGAGTTTTACATCCAACACTTGGCCTTGTTCAGAATGACAAGCTGTCTTGCACGTTCTTTTGTCCTTTAAGACACACTCGCAGTAAAACATCCTTAAAAAGGACATGTTTTGCAGGTTATGAAGCTTTGTTGGCTGCGTAGTTTGTTAATGGCTCATATCAGGGCTAAATACAATTCACTTTGACATCAATTCATCTTACCTCCTTTAATGTTCAGCCTTATTCAATGGCTGGCTAATACAATGCCTAAGGACATGTATAGAGCAGTTTTCAAAGAGCTAATTTTCCAGTCGTCTCTAATTTAAATTTAAAGCTTGATGTTAGCCATTGATCAGCCAGACAGAATCATCTGTTATTGGCCCGCTCAAGAGTGCCGTGTTTCCTCCACTGTATTCTTACTGGTTGAGCGCCGGCGGACACACGACGTGCTTACCGAATGAACTGTCGGTAAAAGGTTTTTGTAATGAATGATTTACAGCTTGAACACACCTTGCTCAAGGCAGGCGTGCACACCCCAGTCCTGCTGCAACCAAAGGGGCCAATTTTCCAGCTCACTTCGTTTTAGTATTGGCATCCTTTAACACATTTCTGAGACTGCCTTCAAAGAAAATAGCGCTCCTTCACATGTGCGTGCCCATGCTGCATGCCATGCAAGCTAACTAGTCGCATGGCCCAGATTTGGAGGCAATAAATTATGGAACAGTAGTGGATTTATACTTTTTTTTGGCAACTCATATCTTAAAAAGTAGTAAAGGCACACACACACACATACACACGGATAGTTCACAGAAAAATGAAAGCCCTGTTATTTAATTATTCTTAAGTATATACAGTCACTAAACAGTACAGTTCAAAGGTTTGGGGAAGGCAATGCAAAGGCTGTGTTTTTCCACAACTTGGCACTGCAAATTGTCTTGTAGTCCTTAGAGGCATCTCTATGGTTTGTTGCTGGAGTAATCCTGTGTTTGTGTCTCTCGCGTATTTGACGTGTGAATCGGTGGGTGGGGCTAAAGAGGCAATGATGTAGAAGTAGGTGATGATCTTCTGCAGAGAGTCTTTCATCACACTATGACGTCATACTAAGACAAAATCTGAAATAGTTTAAAAAAAAAAAAAAAAAAAAAAAAAATATTTTTGGCCTCACTAGGAAGTTTTGAGTTCTGAATCTTACTGGATATTTTTATAGTACAATTATCTTGTATGTTAAAAGACAAAGTTTTGACTTTGGCTCAAATTTGTAAAATGGTTTTCCAGTCTAGGCGGTTATGGGCTTTATATTTGGCATCAGGGAGGCTAAGTCATTTGTTTTTAAGGCCAGCCTTGATCTGTTTTGCCCAGGTTTTCTTGGGAGCCATTGTTGAACCTTCCAGTTTGAAGGCCGCTGTCGTCAAAGTCAATATAGTAGACATCGTCCGTTCATTCGGCATCCGTGACTGAACCACTTCAGCCTGCGCTTTTGGATTTTTTCTTCGACTGTTGGCTGATTCCCACATCTCAGTCTGATGGTGTTATTTCGAAGCCGGTCACATAGGAGACACCTTATTCGTCACAGACAACGCATTTGAATCCCTTCTTGTTTATTTAAATATGCTTTTAGCAGTGAAACTATTGCAAAATTTAAGAAAGTCTGCATTTATATCTGAATTACTTATAGCCTAAAACAATGGATAGAAATAGTAATATATATTCAATAGTCAGATCAGTCAAAAAAAGAAAGTCATTTCAGAGGTGAAGCAACATGCTCTGATGATTTGTGCTCAATATGACCAGGAATGTATACAGGAAATTAAAAGGGCCAATTTAAAATTTCAAGTTTAACTATATTAATTTATCCTAAGTCATTCTTTCACTCTTAGATATATATTCAGTTGGCTATCTCTAATCTCAGACAGATCTACTGGCATCACAAACCAATTAACTTGCACTGACTTTCAACTCCAAAACACAACAGAAGCGTAAAAAGCAAGCACTGCAAAAAAAATCAATATTGAAACTGTCTACTTAGCTCAGACACTTAGCTCAGACAGGAGTTGGCAAAGCACAAGGTTTCCCTCATGGGTGATTGGTGCCAGCACAACCTCTGCCGTATTAGTCAACCTGGTGGAGAATGGTTAATATGGCAACTGGGACTTACCAATTTAGCACCAAAATCTCTGTCTGGCTAGAAATTAAGGATTGACACTGAAAATCAGCCTATGCTGGTCCATCCTAACATTGCATAGAAATCACCCATCATATGTATCACATATGAATATTACAATAACAGTATGAAGAGCTATTTTCTATTTTGTTCTGCTGGATCGAGTTTAAGGATCTGGAAGGAAACGCTCTCAAGGCTGAAGTTCTCCAAATGGCCACTTTGTAATCACTCTGCAAATTATAAAACAATCACAGAAAATAAGTGCTGTTTTTACTGAAGAGAGGGCCAAGACAGTATAATTGCTGTTTTATTTTCCTAAAAGTGTGGAGTGATTGGTTGAGAAGAAATATTAGGAGAGTGAATGGTATTGACATGAATGGTATTGTCAGAAAAACACTTGCACTGCAACAGCAAACAGTGAATGAAACAACTAACATACACACCTAACCTAGCTCTATTCTATATATTTAAAAGGGTTTAGGTAAATATTTAGCTAAAGGGTAAGGCTTACTGAAGTAACTTGTGCAATTTATAGATCTTAATTAAAATATTATTTAGTGTATTCATTTAGCATTTTTTTTGGCCCATGCAGGTGTGTATATACTGTAAATCACTTTATTTTATCAGGGATGCAAACACATGTATGGTCAAAAAAGAGAGAGGTTATCGAAGCCCTCGCCCCGTGGAAAATATCCATAATTGTGATGAATTTAATCCTTTGTAAGTTATCATTTTGCAGTGTAAGATTACAGTTAACACCTTTAAATATTACATAAATGTATTATGTATTTTTATTAAACTTAATGAGTGTATAAATCAGCAGCAAAAAGTAATTCTTGAAAAAATCTGCACAGTAATTACAACTATACACATAAACTATAAAAACTAGACATGTTAATAAAAACAAATTACTATTAGTACTCTTTTAAAATTCAGTCATGCAATCATACATTTCACAATTTTATATTTATATATTAATGTCAATTTTATATATCAATTTTATATTATATATTAATTAAATGATACTTATTTTAAATGTATTGTGCAGGATAGGTACCGTATAAAAAATATATATAGGCTTTTAATAATCTTTCAGTGCGCAAAACCCTGAACGCTTCAAAACAGAGCGCACAAAGCGTGTATGCGCATCGTGGGTGCAGAATGATGTGCTTTAAGCAACATGGAGTCACAGTGTGCAGCGCTGCGCTGCACAAGTGCGCATTTAAAAGTTCACGGCACAAAGCAAAGAAATGTCGAGCGCACAAATCCTAGTGTATATCTGTCCAACAGTTTATTGATCATTTGTTTCTTCACAGTTTTAAATTCCAGTTATTGTGCGTTTGATGCCGATTCATAGTCCTTGTGCTGTAACCGGACGAGGCGCGCGCGCTGTTTGAATACTGAATGGAAAATGATTGACAGCCGCATAAGAGGGAAAAAACGAGTTTCCGTAAACTTTAATTTAATGATGTAAATAGACTTCTGTCCCTCACATTAAGCTATGGAATGGCTTCAGATGACTTTGTGAAATTATAATAAGACCCTCTCAGTCTCAGACCCAAGTCACCCAAACTGACGTGAAAAAAGCGTACCTGCGTGAAGTTGGCCCCCCACCCAACGCAAAACGTCGTCAAACTATGCTCAATCGTTTGTGCTCCGTTTGTGCTGGTTTGTGCTGTAAAAAGTTTCGTTTGTGCTGTTTCTGTTTTTTAGATATTAAAAGAATATTTTTAGGTCATTCTGAGGTCACTCAGCCCCCCCACATGTTCCAAATTAACCCAAAATAGTCTCGTTCGTTTGTGCTTCGTTTGTGCTGGTTTGTGCTGGTAAAATTTTCGTTTGTGCTGCGTTGGGTTTTAAAATATTAGACATTGAATTATAGACGATGACGTCACCAGCCCCCCCACATGCTCCAAATTCACCCAAAATAGACGCAATCGTTTGTGCTCGGTTTGTGCTGGTTTGTGCTGTAAAAAGTTTCGTTTGAGCTGCTTCAGTTTTTTAGATATTAAAATAATATTAGGTGGTCATTCTGAGGTCACTCAGCCCCCCACATGCTCCAAATTCACCCAAAATAGTCTCGTTCGTTTGTGCTCCGTTTGTGCTGGTTTGTGCTGGTAAAATTTTCGTTTGTGCTGTGTCGGATTTTAAAATATTAGACATTGAATTATAGACGATGACGTCACCAGCCCCCACAATGCTCCAAATTTACTCAAAATAGTCTCGTTCGTTTGTGCTCCGTTTGTGCTGGTTTGTGCTGTAAAAGGTTTCGTTTGAGCTGCTTCAATTTTTTAGATATTATAATAATATTAGGTGGTCATTCTGAGGTCACTCAGCCCCCAAGAGGCCAAGAGAACAGCAAAACTATCCTCGAGGTGTGCACACTTTTAAAGTAGAATTGACGAAGACGTTCTGTCATTACATAATTTGTTCAATAAACAGTTATCTTCACTTCAGTCTCTTCTGATTGTATTTTATTTTTACGAGTCTCATCTGCTACACTTCACTGCCACCACTAGGGGCAAGTGACAATTCTGTTCAAGAATGCTCTTGTATAAAATGCTGTAGTGTTGGTGGAGAAAAGGTCGATATAAATCAAACTACAAAAGTCGTTACTAATCCAAATTTCTGGCCAATGTAAGTATACATTGTTTTAAAACTGTCAGTTCCAATATTAGTAGCTTCAAGAATAATTGTACAACATTCAAGAGAGCTTGTTATTGAACAGAAACCTCATTAACACTTATAGGCCTATAACTAATTTAGCTATGAAATGCTGATTACAGTTGCAGAAATTTGCCTTTTAGTATTAAAAAACGACCATGGGTCACATGTGCAACTGTATTTAACATTTCATAGCTAAATTAGTGATAGTGTTAGCAATGAGTTTTCGGTTCAATACTGACAATCTAGGGGTCAAGATATATTATCCATCTACATTATCCTTACTATATTATATTATCCTATTATTCTTATATTCAGACCAATACAGTAATATATTAAAACAAATTTATGCTGTACATGATATTTTTTGGAGTCAGGATAATTGAGGGTAATTATGTTGTGCTTATGCCAGATGCCCAAGAAACCAGCAGTCGACAGGGATTCCATTTTCACAGTCCTGTGTTCATCAAAAGAGGCCATAGTCCAAAATGGCAACATAGCTACTCCTAATCAGAGCATCTGGACAGAGCTTAGTAAACAGCTAGACAACAAGATCACTGCAAAGGCACTATACACTTTTGTTAAATTAAACAGACACAATATCTGGACTGCTTTAGGGTTTACTCATGAAAGTGATCATGAAACAAGTGGCAGTAGTGATGACACTGATTTTGAGCCAGGGTCCCTTTCCTCCAGTCCAAAAGATTGCTGCACTTTTGATTTTGAAGTTCCATTTCAGAAATGGATTGAATTTATGCCTGAAACAGTAACATACAAAAACAAGCTCTCTAAAACAAAAAAAAGGGAATACACAATTTTGATGCCTGGTATCTGGACACATGTGATAAATCATCACATTTGGCAAGAAGTGAAATGCCCCTGCACATTTGCTTTTAAAAGAGCCAAGGTCTATCCATCAGTCACAGACAAATATATTGTAATCAGAGGCAACTGTAAGGAGTGTCGTGGCCACATTCACATAAAATGTGACAAAAAGCCTGAAATAAACAGCACAATGAAGTTCAGGTGTTCACTTCAAAACACTGATGACTCCCTGCACACTGGCTGTTCCAAGCGTGCGATGTCTGGTAACTTGCGTGTGCAGATATCCAAAGAACTGTGTGAGGGTAGAAAGGAACCCCATGTATGGAGGGCATCAGAGGCAACAAAGCTGATGGATTCTGGAGATCCTGAGCCAAGTCATCTGCCTAATTTGGCCACCCTGCGCAAAGCAAAGCAAGAGAGAAATGATTTGGAATTAGGCGACAAGGATCCTATTCTGTCATTGCAAATGCTAAAATACAGTGCACCTCACAGTGGTAGCATTAAAGACATTGGACTAGACAAGTTTTTCTGTCACTATTGGAGTCAAACACAAATGTATATGTACAAGACATTATCAAAGACATCTACTAACCCCACTGTGAGTTTTGATGCAACTGGCTCAGTGGTGAGGAAACTACAGAGACCAAATGGCAAGTCTGGCCATGTATTCCTATATCAGGGTGTTGTGTCAGGGGGAGAGATCTCCAGTGTCCCAGTGGTGCAAATGCTGTCAGAGAGACATGATGTTAATGCCATAACACATTGGCTGACAGAATGGATACGCGCAGGTGCACCTACTCCAAAAGAGGTTGTGAGTGACTTTTCTCTGGCTTTGCTCGGAGCTTTGGTCAAGGCTTTTACTTCTCATCCTGATCTTAAGACCTACATCAATGAGTGTTGTGGTGTCTTACTCGGTAGACAGTCAGCAAAAGTCCCACATTGTTTCGTGCGGGTTGATGTTGCACACTGCATCAAGATGATCTGCCGGTGGGACTGCTTGAAAAAAAAAAACACATCGCATTAAAGATTTCTTTGTTAGGTCAATAGCTCAGCTTCTCATGTCACAATCCATGGACGATGCAAGAGAGCTACTAAGATGCATTACTATTGTGGCTCTCAGCGAAACAGAGGGTAGTGACAGCTCTGGAGCTCCCCTCATTTCAGAAAGGTGCAAGAAATACCTAAAAGCCCGAATTGCAGAAGAGCGTGTCATCATTCCAGATGTAGAGGGTGCGGACCTGGAAGAAGTGGATCCATGTGACCAAACACAGACAGACCTGCGGCAGTGGGTAACAGACATATGTGAGGAGAGCAGGTCACTTGCCACATCTAATGGTGATCATGACAATATGCACTTCCTCCCTGAGATTATTCCAAATATAATCTGGCTTGCAAATTACTTACCTCTCTGGACAGGGGTAATGATCCCTCACTTCCGGAGCTCCAACATCACCGCAAGTTCAGCCAATGTCGAAGCCGAGTTTAAAAACATCAAACGCGGCCTTTTCAAGCATGAACACTTGCCTATTCGAGTGGATCGATTCATTGCTCGACATCTGTCCTTCATTGAAGGCAACATGCGTATTTTTTCTGCAAAACAAAAGAGTGTGGAAAAAGGTGAAGAGGATGAGGCTGTTGCGACAGTGATCGACACAGGAGTCAATCCACTACCCACCGCAACCTGCAGGATAGATGGAAGGCCAGAGATGGATGCTTCCTGCTCTGGGAAGTCTGACACCGTCACAAACATCCATCTAACAGATGAAGAAGCTGTTGAAAACTGGAGAGGCTTAGCGGTTCCACCCAAAAAGAGGAAGAGGAGTTCATACCTCTCTCCTTGTCCTGAATGGCTCCATGCAGATCCATCTGTGAGAGGGAAAAGACTCAAAGTGGACATGTTGAAAAATGGAAACAATCAACAGCCTGTTAAACTCAGGAAATCAAGAATCTCTGTGCTTAACACATGTGCATTTGATGCTTTTTGTCAATGCTTATGTTGTGCTTACTGTGATAGTGTCACTTTTGAAAATATTGTTTGCAATGAGGATTCCAACAACCTCCTCCAGCTAGTGAAATCCATCACCACAAAGGGTCTGAATGCACAGGCCTACACACAGAGGGCAGAACTGCTGAGCGAAATATTCAAAGCTGTCCGACTGAAGTCTGGCGCTCTCCAAATCGATGCACAATGCCACATCTCCACTATCATTGAAAAGTCAATGACAAAACGCACTTGTGTTTCATTAACAAAACAGTGCTCTTCACAGTATTGTGGTCTCAGCAAACAAGTAACAAGGGAAATTGCATTTGTTTGTACTTCTGTTGCAGTACTGCAGGCTTCTGGCATGGCTCATCTTCAGACCGCAGTGGAAGAAGGCCTTGACCTTCCGGAGTCCCCCTGCCTCAGGCCGATCCAAAGTCTGTCACAGTGTCCCTCTGCAATCAAGCCAGATACCTCAGAAAAAGTGCTCTGTGCAGGGAAAGTTTCTCACAGTTACAGTCTGGGAGAACTTATGTGGATTGACACTGACCTGGGAAGCAACTCCACAGAGTTTCCTTTGAGTGAATTTCCCTCTAATCTGATGCTCCAGGGAAAGAGATTTACTTTACGGGCAGTCATTGCTTTTAGAGGAGGCTTAACCCAGGATGCTCTTGGGCATTATGTGGCCTAATGCAGGAGGTCTCCATGTGTCTGGGAGATGTATGATGACCTGAGAAGTGGAGTGACAGCAGCGTCAGATAAAAACAAAATATGCCCACATGCTGTATTATACACAAAAGACTGATTGCACTATTTATATTTAATTTCACAAGTTAAATTATTTTGGTTGAACTTTTTGTATGCCACATACCCTTGTTTTCCAACTCCTGTTAGGAGAAAGAAGTAGTGTGCTATTTTATGGAAGTTTGCACTCAAGTCTATTATTTTGTGTGGTATCTTTGGTTTGAAGACAGATTTAAACTTGTCAGTATTAAGTGTTTTTAAGTTTTTAAAGTTTTTGTTTTTTTGTTAATGGATGTTCGATAGTACATAATTAAATTTCAAAAGTTAAATCATTTTGACCTAATTGAGTCATGACTTTCCTCATACATAATAATAATAATAGTAGTAATTAAATGATACCCTCACAGACACATAAATACACACACAGTAGCCTACCAGTCAAAAGATTTAAAAGGTTTATTTTTTAATGTTTCTCAAAGTTTAATGTTCCCTTATGCTCACTAAGGCTATATTTATTTTATCAAAAATACAGTAATAATGTGAAATATTATTCCAATGTAATACTGCAGTTTTATATGTGAATATATAGTAAAGTGTAATTTATTAATCAAAGCTGAATTTTAGCATCATTAGTTCAGTGTCACATGATCCTTCAGAAAACATTCTAATATAGCTATGGATGTTATGAACTTGATGCTCAAGAAACATTATCAATGTTGAAAACAGTTGTGCTGCTTATTGTTGTTCTTTTCTTCTTCTGAAAACCAATATATACAACAATTCAAAGATTTTGGTTAAGTGATATAAAATATAATACTTTTATATAGCAAGGAAGTAATAAATTAATAAAAAGTTGATCAACATTGATCAAAATTAAGAACCTTTCTTAACTGAGCACCAATAATAATTGAGCATACAATCAACATTTTACTATGATTTCTAAAGAATCATGTGATATCGAAAACTTGAGTAGGTCTAATGATACATAAAATTCATCTTTTACATCAGTCTAAATGACATTGTAATTATATTAAAACCGAAAATAGCTACTTTCAATTGTAATAATATGTTTAAATAAAAAAAGTGAGCTTAAGAGACATAAAAAAATAGAAGAATCCAAACTTTTGACCCCTAGCCATAGCAATAGGCCTTTTACACACATAAACAAAGCAAACAGATTATGGTGGGTGTATTTGTGACAATTTTCATATATGTTATAAACAAAACACAACATACAGTAAGTAAAAACACTAACCTTGAAGTTTGTGTTGCATCCACATCCTGTATCCTCAGTGTTCGTTAAAAGTTGAAAACGCACAGGATAACATAACCTAAGTGAATATTGTGATTTGATTTGCCGATTCTTTAGGTCTTACCTTGTTACTTACTAAAAAAAGTGGGCTGGTGCACCGTCTTTCTCTCTCATTCAGTGTCTCGCCCATTCAGTTAGTTGTGCACAAACGGAGCACAAACGAACAAGACTATTTTGGGTGAATTTGGAGCATGTGGGGGGCTAGAGACGTGATCAACAATAATTGAATGTCTAATATTTTAAAACCCAACACAGCACAAACGAAAATTTTACCAGCACAAACCAGCACAAACGGAGCACAAACGAACAAGACTATTTTGGGTGAATTTGGAGCATGTGGGGGGCTAGAGACGTGATCAACAATAATTGAATGTCTAATATTTTAAAACCCAACACAGCACAAACGAAAATTTTACCAGCACAAACCAGCACAAACGGAGCACAAACGAACGAGACTATTTTGAGTAAATTTGGAGCATGTGGGGGGGCTGGTGACGTCATCGTCTATAATTCAATGTCTAATATTTTAAAATCCGACACAGCACAAACGAAAATTTTACCAGCACAAACCAGCACAAACGAAGCACAAACGAACGAGACTATTTTGGGTGAATTTGGAGCATGTGGGGGGCTGAGTGACCTCAGAATGACCACCTAATATTATTTTAATATCTAAAAAAACTGAAGCAGCTCAAACGAAACTTTTTACAGCACAAACCAGCACAAACCGAGCACAAACGATTGCGTCTATTTTGGGTGAATTTGGAGCATGTGGGGGGGCTGGTGACGTCATCGTCTATAATTCAATTTCCGATATTTTAAAACCCAACGCAGCACAAACGAAAATTGTACCGGCACAAACCAGCACAAACGAAGCACAAACGAACGAGACTATTTTGGGTTAATTTGGAACATGTGGGGGGGCTGAGTGACCTCAGAATGACCTAAAAATATTCTTTTAACCCTCAGAGACCTAAGGGTATTTTTACAATAATTTTTCCGTCTGGTGTTATTCACTAAAAAAGCTTGTAAAACATCAACCCTTTTGTGTACAGACAATTGACACACCTCTTTTTTTTCAGGACAAATTGAACTTTCAGCATATCTGTGTTACATTGATGTCACCTGAATGTAAAATAAGTTATGGGACCATAAAGACAGATGAAAAAAAAAATCGGAAATTGAATCACTCAAATATTTATTGAAATCAAACACAAATAAATAAAAGCTAAGCAAATTTCCTCTGGAAAACAGTTTGTTCATGTCTTTGGAGTCCTGGAGCACAGGAATAAACATTATAACTTGTACAGAACCAAAACTATTTACATTTTTCCAAAAGAAGTCCAGGCGTTTTCATGAAATTCACTGGTGCCAAGCCTCAAAACAGTTCCTATCAGCAATCACAAAGAGGGCCACATCACAGGCTTTGCATTTATATTTTATTTATTTTATTTATTATTTTATTTATTCTATTCTTTTTATACTTTTATACTACATTTATACTTCTATAATACTTTTTTACAGTAAATAAATAAATGGCACTTCAGCTGGGTCTATCCTGGTAATCTAGTTCCTCATCTGTCAAAAAGCTCTGTTCTCCTGAAAATCCATAATTCTGCGCTCGATTTAGATCCATTTCTCTGTGAAACCTGCGTCTCCGTGCTACTCTCTCTCCCTCCCTCCCTTGGAGAGAGCGCAATGACCCAGTGACGCACCCAATGTTTACGACGGATCAGCCTGTAATTGGTCAAAAACCATCACGTGGATATCCAAAATGGCAGCTAGCATCGAGCTAGCGGCAAATATGACGGAATATTTATAAGTTATGGACTTCAAGTGTATCAAAGTTGGATATAAACGTTTGGATTTATGGCTGAAAAACTCCGAAAGGATGCACAAGTTCCAGGCTGGATAGAAACCCTTCTGTAAAGGCTAGAAAGACACCAAAGACACCCCCGTGATGGCTAGCTCGTTAGCTTTCTGCTGGAAAAAAACGGTAAGAAAATCGATAAATCTGTTGTCGAGTTATATCATAATTTCTCGGAGCTGATTTGTGGCGTCGTCGACGATGCCGTCGGGCTCAGAAAAAACCGAAACAGCACAAACGAAACTTTTTACAGCACAAACCAGCACAAACGGAGCACAAACGATTGAGCATAGTTTGACGACGTTTTGCGTTGGGTGGGGGGCCAACTTCACGCAGGTAAAAAGCGTGAGGCGCCGAAAAGCGCGCTGTTTGCATCCCTGTTTATTCAATCACATTGAATTATTTATTTTAATTCAATGAATGGCTTTTATATTGATGGAGGACAAACATTTTTATTGATTTATTTTAGCACGATATCAATCATTTATTCAGCAAGGAGTAATTAAATCAAGTGACAGTAAAGATTTTTACATTGTGATAAAATATACATTTCAAATTTCATTTTTATATTTCTAACTCTATTTCTTTTAAACTTTCTATAAATTTATAAATTAAATGCTGAAAAAAGATTATGGTTTCCACAAAAATAATAGGCAGCACTATTGTTTTGAACAAAAGTTTCTTAGAATATTATTAGAATGTTTTTTGAAGGATCATGTGACATTGAAGACTAACGACGGTGAAAATTTCAATCATATGAATAAATTCAATTTTAAATATATTCAAATAGATACAGAAACAGTTTTTTAGATAATATTTACAATATTAACAATATTAGCCTCGGTGGGCAATAGAGCAACTTAAACCTTTAAAAACTAAAAATATAATCAAAAACTTTTGAATGGTAATGTATACAATTCATTTACGTGTGTGTTTGAGTGTGTAAGTGATATTTTCCCATATATTGCATCATTCCTTCATGGTTAGGTCACGTGTAAGCTGGTTTTGAGGGGTTTACTCTATTGATAAAGAAATACAGCCATGTGTTAATGTATTAATAATTTTTTTTGGAACTGACACACATAGCAAAGCACACACACAGTGAAACACACAGTCATTAATTATGAGACATCTCAGCCTTTCATTATTGTTGTAATTAATTAAGCACAACAGAATGTTGCCACTGCAATATCGTATTTAATAAATAATAATCATTTCTCTCCTCTCTCTCTCTCTCTCTCTCTCTCTCTCTCTCTTCTCTCTCTCTCTCTCTCTCTCTCTCTCTCTCTCTCTCTCTCTCTCTCTCTCTCTCTCTCTCTCAATTGAAGGGATTTAGCTTAGGCTAGCATGCTGCTGTGATGAAAAGCAAATAAACAGCTTGTCATTTCACATTAAGACAGATAGTTGTTACATTAGCTAGCATAAGCTCATCGCTAGCAAGCTCAGGGCGGGCTGTTTTGGGGAAACAGAACCACCATGTCATATTAAGGCAGTGGATCACACAAATATAATAAAGTCAAATTGCTGCCATTAATCATTGCACTAAACTAATAGCCACTTCAAACTAATTTCACGTAAATTAATGTAGATCATAATGAAATCTGATTATTCAATGTACAGTGGTTAGTTGTCCACAGACTGAAGCCTCCATCACTTCTTCGATAAAGGTCTGCCGTGCTGTAGAGATCAGCCTCGCTTTCCAGGTAATTGGTTTTCACACCACCAAAGCGACCTTGCGACATGATGACATTGTGGTACTTTTCTTTCCCTAAAACAGCTCATCCCGACCTTTATATCTTTAACAAATTACCTGACATAAAGACCAGCGGCCTTCAACCTTTTCCAGGCCAATAACCTCTCTGTGGATTTTGCATTTTAAGCTTGGCCTATGAAAACATGCATATAGTACAATATTAATGCATTTACACACTCTACTTTGTGCATAAAAAATGTAGGCTTTGCAACAAACATCATAAATGAGTCATACTTGTACATTACAAAT
>CM070825.1:21559920-21739920 GCA_036326025.1 Chrosomus eos | reverse complement strand
ATGGGTGGAAATACGGAAATACCTTTAAAAAATAATAATAAATATATATATATATATATATATATATATATATATATATATATATATATATATATATATATATATATATATATATATATATATAATGTGTGGATTCTATAAAGTAAAAGCAAAAAGCATGTCAAAATTTACATTACTATATGACAGTCACATAAATGGGATTGATAAAAGATCTGCATTACTGTATACACAGTTTGTTCTGCTAACAGGGCAATGCAGTAAAGCTGAAATAGTGGTATACATTACAGTAACAATGTGAATTACCTGTTCATTCTGAAAAAGCCTGACAATAGATGCCACAGTGCTCCGACTCAGAATGGGCTGGACCCTTTGTCCAGCCTCTCTAAAGGACAAGCTATGATTGATGACATGGTCAAGAATTGTTTTTCATTTGAAAATTTCATGTTTTTATAGATTTCAATTGAAACTTCAGCTCGATTTCGTCCTCTTGCTGCTGCAGCTCCTCCACCACGCATACAAACTCCTCTTCTTCTGGCCCCTCTGCCATGGCCTCTTACTCCTCTTGCTCCTCTTCCTCCTCTTGCTCCTCTTCCTCCTCTTCCTCCTCTTGCTCCTCTTCCTCCTCCTCCTCCTCTCCTCCTCCTCCTTCTCCTTCTCCTCCTCCTTCTTCTCCTCCTCCTCTTCTCCTCTCCTCTCTCCTCCTCCTCCTCCTCCTCCTCCTCCTCCTCCTCCTCCTCCTCCTCCTCCTTCCTCCTCTCCTCTCCTCTCCTTCTTCTTCTCCTCCTCCTTCTCCTCCTTCTCCTCCTCCTCCTTCTCCTCCTCCTCCTCCTCCTCCCTTCCTCTTGCCCCTCTGCCATGGCCTCTTCCTCTCCTTCCGTGCCTATGGCCTCTTTGATCCATGCTTGCAAATAGCAACACAGAGGTGGCATCTTTTATAGATGGATGAGGACCGATTGCTGATTGAAGAGTTGTGGAAATGAGTTTCACACAGATGGATAGAGATTTATAATTATGCAAGGACTTTCTATCAGCTGTTTATAGATATTTTCCTTTTGTTCGACACAGTGAATACAATAGAGTTTAGGGTCTTTCAATGAGATCTGTGGTAACTGTTTTGAAAAAGGGTGTGAAAAATGTGTGAAACAAATGAAAAAGTGTTAAAGCATTTGCAAGAGAAGACTTCTGCTGTGGTAATAATACGATGATGAAGATCAAGCGGATGCCAGTTTCATTTAGCGAGCCTTAGCAAATGAGAAAAACTGTAAGCCCGAACCCGACCCGACCCGAACCCGAGGTTCATTCTGTTTCTCACAGCAAATACCATTTTTGCAATATGCTATACAGTATTTAATGATTGCTTGACATATTAAACAAATACATGTAGGCGCAGCGGCCCTATCAGCAGCACAGCAGTAAGAGAAAAAACGAACCAATTACGTAACTTTGCTGTGGTCGAACAGGTGTAACAGTCACAAAAAAGTTCACGCACTGTTGCAAAACACAAACATCCTCAGTATGAGTTATGAAGGAAAAGAACAGCATCGACAGTTGATGGTTTCAGCGCCGTCCTCCTCTGATTGAAAGTTAGTCCAGCTTTTCCTGCATCATTTGGAACTGTCATAAGTTTTCCCTCAATATTTTTTTGCTTTATCAGACTCATGGTTTGCTTGTTGTCATCTGCTGTCTGTCTGTATTGTGACTGAAATAGCGCGCGAGAGCGGTAGCACATGCGCAAAACAGTTTTGTGATATAAATGATATGATAAAATAAAACAAATAATTTGAAAAAATTATATATATATATATCATTATCATTATATTTGAGAGAGAGAGCCTGTGTGTCTGCACATATTGCACATCTGCGCATGTAGGCTACTTTCTCTCTCTCGCGTGCCGGTCACCACAACACAGCAAGCAGGCAAAGCACACGGCACGCAAACTATATATAGCCTTTTTAGTTTTTCTTAGTTAAACCCGAACCCGACCCGAACCCGAGGCTGTTCATTAAACATTAACCCGAACCCGACCCGAAACCCGCACATTTTTCGGGACCGTCGGGCTCGGGTCGGGTAGCAGACCTCTACTCTGTATTAGAACTGCAACAGACAGAAACAACATGGAGATGTCTGTTTTGTTTCTGTACCCATAGAAAAATGAGTAAATGAAACATACAAAAGCATTTTATCAAAGTACATTGCTAATTTCAATGCTTTCAATGTAAAAACACATTTGGACACATTTTGGTGTAGGCAAAGTTACAAACTCTACCAGCAGGGACAATGTTTAGTAACTCTGAACCCTTGGTTCCACTTAGGCCTCTCTAATCCACAAGTGGCCTTAATATACTCTACATTAATTTAAAGTGACCTGGGCTCAATTCACTTACGCAATTCAGGCCCATATGCATAGTCAGCTCACAGTAGCTGTCCCCTGACCAATGTTTCACAGACTTAATTAATATGATTCCTCTCTGGTCTTTAGTCCCAGTAGGGTCAGTGTTTTCATTGAAATAAACTAGAGAATCTTTGGTAACTAGATTATTTTAGGCCTGTGCTTCTCAATACTGCACATTTTATAAGTCTAACTAATCTGATACCCTCAAATCAAGGTCAAGGAGCTCTGTGCTAATGTACTAAGGAATAAATGTGCCTGTTATACTCTACGGTTTTCAATACACTCTTACAAAAGGGTTATTTATTAGCATCTATGGAACCTTTAACATCCATGGAACTAAAAATAAATTCTATAAAGAAATATTGAAAGCTATTTTTGTGGAAACCAAAATGGTTCTTTTACGGCCTACTTTGGAACCTTTATTTTTAAGTGTATAATGGGGATTGTAATGATACGGATTTATAATTGAAGTAGTTCAGTGACTCACGCTGAATTTGTTTATGTTATGCATTCTCAGTACAAAAAACAGGACGCAGAAATTTGTGAAGTAAAGCTTGATATCTGCATGTTTTAGTTCATGATAGGAATATTTCTTGAAAGCAAAAGCTAAAAAACTGTTTGTAAATAAGTAAATAGTTTTGTTGTTTAAGAAATTGTTGTTATGATACAAACATATAGATTTAGAATATTTTTCAGTAGGTTCATGTGACACAAATCCCCAAAGTTTTATTACCAACATTGTTTGCTATTAGGGAGTTGGATACTTGAAGCAATTTAAGAGATTTATCAAGGGTTTATGATATGTGATAAACAAAAGTGGATGCCATTAAAAGACTCTCCCACAGGTCTCATTAATCAGATGTTTCAAGATGATGAAATGGTCTGACCAAAAGTCCCAAATGGCCCAGTAAATATATACAAGGGTGAGTATTTTATATTATTCAGATTTGGTTTATTTTTCAGATTCAGTTTTCTTAAAATATAATGTACTGATTAAGTTCAAGTGGATTCCTTACCAATATATTTTTCTTTTTTG
The DNA here is from genome assembly GCA_036326025.1 of Chrosomus eos. NCBI lineage: Eukaryota > Metazoa > Chordata > Actinopteri > Cypriniformes > Leuciscidae > Chrosomus > Chrosomus eos. Next base: position 21,736,491 of record CM070825.1, on the reverse strand, counting down.
AGTAATTGTATTTTTAAATTGACAAAATAGGGATTAATTTAGGCAGTTATTGTGGAGATGTTGGCCATTAAAAGTGTTAAATATATTTTATTTGAAGTTTAGGCTATATACTGTATATCACACATATATCATTATATTTTCAATGTATTATAACATTTATTGATTGATTGATTGAATATTTATTATCCCCTTAGGGAAATTTTGTTGCTCGAGTTTCACATGCTCGCATACAGCACCGACCATACACATCACATAATACACACACAAATAAAAAACAAAACAAAAACAATAAGTTTCACAAAATCATCGCTGAGACCCGCTCAGTACACAGCTGCAGTAATTGTCTAAGCTGTGGTGTGCACACTCTAGACATTAGAGCTGTTGGCTCATGGAACACGGATTTGAGTCTGACCCTTCTAGGCCTTATTTAAATTCAGTCACTGTAGCATAAGGATCAATAAAGTATCACTAGATTAAAATGATATGAAGTTCTTTCTGACATACTATCACAGAATGGTGGCTGTCTAAAGTGCACAATGCAGGAGTATATCATACAAATGGTCTTTACGTAATCCAAAAATACAACAGATCACAGGTAGAAACTCGGGAGACAAGAAAACATACAGCTGTGAGCAGCTGTGAGCTGCTGCTGTACAATATAGAGAACATGAATTTTCGGTATCAAATCTATACAGGTGGAGGAGCTGCATGGGGAAGATGGAGGGTTTCTGAAAGTGCGCTGCAACTGCTACAGCAAATGCTAACCAAGTATTTGAAAGTTGAGCAGGGAGCTCATTGGCTATGATATTGAAGGAACCAATCAGCTGTGCCTTATAGAGAATGATGTGATTGCAAGCAGGTTGAGTCAAGGAGTTTCATGACAGATTTTTGCATATCTACTACACAACATTTTGGTTACATACCTGTACTCCAGTCTAAATGTCAGGATAACATTTTAGGTACAGTAAAACGGCTCAAGTTGGGCTGCACTCTCTGTCCAGCCTCTCGCATTGTCAGCCCATGGTTAATGACATGATCAATTAAGGTTGCTCGGATTTCATTTGAAAGTTGTTGTCTTCTTTGGCCATGAACTCCTCTACCAGCTCCACCCCTACCTCTCACTCTTCCTCCCTCTCTCATTCTGACCCTCCCTCTTCCTCTTCCTCTCTCACTCTTCCTCCCTCTCTCATTCTGACCCTCCCTCTTTCTCTTCCTCTCTCTGCAACGTCTTCCATTGTTGTTGTAAAAAAATGTGCTAACCTGTGGTCTTTTCATAGTGCTTACATCCTGATTGAAGTGTTAACAATTAACCATTGAGGTGTTTGAATGGCAGTGAAATGGCAAACATGTGACTTTATGTCAGATTGTTGTGTCTTATGCAGTGAACCGTGTTCAGTGCATTTGAAAAGTGCCATTTTGAATTGCAAAATGTGTGTAAAGCAGAAAATGTGTTCAGACTTTTGGAGACTTGAGAAGAGGTTTTTCTCTCTGTGTGTCAGTTTAAAAACAAATATCATTTTTTCAAGTCATTTTAGTGTGTTAGCAATTGGGAGAAACTGTAAATATGATTTTATTTTCAAGTAAAAAGATTTTTCTTTTTACATTACAGTTGTTTGTCTGTATGAAATAACAAATACAGTCATTATTATGGAACAGTTACGACAAACAATGATCTCGCTGCTTACAGATACAGTAACAAAAACAACGCAGACCTGAGACAAGGTCCAAGAGAGCCAATTAATGTGTTCCTTGGAGACTAATACACTCAAGAGGCCTACTGAAAATAATACAACAGACAATTATGTATTGTTTTTCCCTGTAAAGCTAAGGAGATCGATCCTTCTACCTCTACAATATTTGAAATAATTTGAACATTGTTTCTTTTTTCTTTCTTATCAGAAATTCCAGAAATAAGACTCAAACTGTTTACAGTTCCACATGCAGCACATTTCTATGTCGTTTTACCTGTTGCAGTTCTAATACAGAGTGATCAGTGACCTGATATGTATGGGTCAGATGATTGGCTCAAAAGATGTTTTTGAACTCATTGATCATGACGTAAAGATGGCAGCTACTCAAAAAACGTGACTATTTTACTGGACAATCCTCCCCCCCGCACTTTATTTTGATTTTTCCATATAAACAGAGTACATCACACAAATACAGGTACAGGTGTCATAGTATATGATATGGATCAAATTTTGAATCTGGAATAATTCTTTACTGTGAAGTGTGCAGTGTGCAGTTTTGCCGCGGCCGCTCTTACCCGTGTCGGTTCTCTTACGAGAGGTTCTCTCGTATTGCGTAAGCTAGCTTACGCTACGGGAAAGATTCCATCTTTCTGAGAAATTGAAGCCAAAAATTATCCTATAATTTTGTATCCATTGTCAACGCAGTTCAGCTGCAGCAGACCATGAGAAGGCTAGCTAGCCGCTCATTGGTTCGCTCACGGAGAACTGCTTAAGCCTATGAGGGAGCGCGGATGAACCCGCGACCAATGAGAGTCTGACTCGCTCTCATTACGTCACCGCCCCGAAGCGGGCGTGGACGAGGCTATAAATACCCCGAATAGGCTGAATAAATCTGATTTTTTCATCCTTCAGCGACGCACCTGCATCTGCTGATCCTGAGAGAGAAGCCGCCGTCGTCGAAAAGGCACCTTCTAGCGAGCGTTTGGGAGACTGAGGAAGCCGGCCGTCTTCGCCACCTTCAGCCGTCCTGTGAGCTAGCGCCATCCGACGGATTGTATCCTTTATACAAAATGCTTCCTATTTATTGTTGTATCTAAAAGAGCGAGCGTCTTTTTCAAGATGTCTCGTAAATTTTCTGGCGGCTTTTGCCGCGCTCCCCTCGAGGCTGGGGACCGCCACCTCTTCTGCGCTCTCTGCCTCGGATTGGAGCACGCCGATCTCGCCCCCGCTGTGGCGGCTGCGAGCTCTGCGAAACTATGCCATTGTTGACCCCGCGGGCTCGACTTCGGCCACTAAGATGCTTCCGTGCCGCCTCTGACTTCGCCGCGGAGAAGAAAGAAACGCCGCTCTCAGAGGCCGCCGGACCCCCAGCCGGAAGCGTTCATCCCGCCGGAGCCTCTCGCTCCCGCTCTCCATCTCCGCCGCTTCCGGACATACAGCTGCCGCCGAGTGGCCGCTCTGTTGCCTCCATTGACGCCGCGGACACCAAGGAGACATGTTCGCTTCTCGCTTCAGACGGTGAGGATTGGTCCGATTCTCACGCCTCCTCGGCCCGAGAATCAACCGGGACCCGCGCAGCTACTTCCACCAGCGCTCGACTCCCGCCGCTAAACGGGCTGCGCCCTTTCTGCCTGATCTGCACGCAGAACTCACGAAGTCCTGGAACGCCCCGCTCTCTGCTAGAACTCGCTCTGACTCTTCCACCCCGCGTCGCGTTGTGGACGGAGCCGCAGAGAAGGGCTTTATCTCCATTTTCCCTGTAGAGGACCTGGTCGCCGCACGTCTATGCCGCCCTCCGCGAGATGGCGCTCATCACCTGTGCTACCCGCTAAAGCCTGCAGTCCGACTTCAAGCTTTCAGCCGCCGGCCAAGCAGCTTCTGCACCCCATGTCTACTACAGAGTGAGGTACTTCGTGAATGGGACGAGAGCGGGGGAAAAAATCCCCCTTCAGTCGCGGATTGAGGATTTCCTGCGAATTTTGTTCTGCCTCGTCGCGCTAGCTCCTCTGCAGGCCGCTCACGTGACCAGCCTCCTGCACGAGCCCCACCCTAGCGCCTAGCTAAACACAGTCAGACTTCTCAGCGACACCAGGGCGGCCGCCCTCGCTCGCTCTGACAGCCGCCACAGACCGCCGCCTCCCCGGGGGCCTCGGCAGAGGATCGCGCTGAAAACTGATTACTCGAAGTCTGCCTAGCGTGGTTGAGAAAAAGACGGCGCTCTCCCGCCGCGGCCGGATCGCCGTCAAAGTTTCGCCCTCTGTTAGTCCCCGCTCACGCGGCTACTACAGCAGTGTACCCCGCCATTACCAAGCCGGTATCCCTTCCCGCTTGCATGAGCACAAACGCCGTGTTTACGGCGTCCCAGAGAAATCTCAAAAAGAGCGTAAAAGCCTCTTGTGTAGAAAATGTGCCCACAACACTGTGTTCACTCATACACAAAACGCCGTGTTTACGGCGTCCCAGAGAAATCTCAAAAAGAGCGTAAAAGCCTCTTGTGTAGAAAATGTGCCCACAACACTGTGTTCACTCATACACAAAACGCCGTGTTTACGGCGTCCCAGAGAAATCTCAAAAGAGAGTAAAAGCCTCTTGTGTAGAAAATGTGCCCACAACACTGTGTTCACTCATACACAAAGACACTCCTGTTCCCGTGTCTCACACAGGGTCCACTCTCATAAAGCGGTCCCAACCCGCTCGAGTTTCAGAGTACATAAGCGCGCCCACGAACCCGTGCGCGCGTCCCACCTCTGTTACACGGTCCATAAACTTGTGTAGAGAATGTGCCCACAACACTGTGTTCACTCATACACAAAGACACTCCAGTTCCCCTGTCTCACACAGAGTCCACTCTCATAAAGCGGGCCAAGCCCGCTCGAGTCTCAGAGTGTATAAGCGCGCCCACAAGCCCTGTGCGCGTCTTACTTCTGTTCACTCTGTTACAGGGCCCATAAACTCCCCTCCGAGTGTACGTCCCGCTGTTGTAAACACTATCAGCGCGCTCACGCAGCCCGCGAAGTGCAGCGAGGGGACCATGTAGCCATTCACCCCCTAGCGTCACGCTTCAAAGCGTGGGAAGCAGTGGGTGTTAAACACAATAAAGCTAGGCTATCGCTTACAGTTTTGCCGCCGCCCTCCTCGCTTCCGAGCGCGGCTAGAAACTACTGTGAACCCAGAAGCAGTGACGCGCTGCTCCGTTCAGAGATAGCAATTCTGTTGTGCAAAAAGGTTATAGAGAGGGTGCCTCTGGCTATGAGCGAGTCGGGGTTTTACGGCCGTTATTTTCTTGTCCCCAAGAAAGACGGCGGTCTCAGACCAATATTAGACCTCAGATCGCTGAACAAAGTTCTCATGAAGAGACCGTTCAAAATGCTCACTATCAAAAAACTCCTCGCGCACGTGCGCCAGGGGGACTGGTTCATATCACTAGATCTGAAAGATGCATACTTTCAGATCCAGATAAATCCCCTTCACAGGCCATTCTTACGTTTCGCCTCGAAGGCCAGGTTTATCAATACACCGCCCTACCGTTCGGCCTATCCCTAGCACCCCGTACGTTCACGAAGTGCATGGATACGGCGCTCGCCCCCCTGCGGAGTCAGGGGCTGCGAATACTGAACTACTTGGACGACTGGCTGATTTTGGCACAATCTCAGAGAGAGTTACTGTCTCATCGTACAGTTCTCCTCGACCATCTGAAAGTTTTGGGCCTCTCTGTCAACTGGACAAAGAGCGTACTACAACCCAGTCAGACTATCTCCTTCTTGGGTATAGAGCTGGACTCGGTCACGATGACGGCGCGTCTGTCAACGCAGCGCGCGCACCGTGTGCAGCGTTTCGCCGCATCTTTTCAGATGAACAGACTCACGCCTTTGAAAACATTTCAGAGAGCGTTGGGCTGTATGGCCTCAGCCTCCGCGGTGCTCCAGCTGGGGTTACTGCGCATGCGCCCGCTTCAGCTTTGGTTGAGGAACCGTGTGTCTCACCGAGCGTGGACCACGGGCCACCAGCTGATAAAAGTAACGCAGACCTGTATCACAGCTCTGCAGCCATGGTCAGTGGTAGAATGGTTTCAGCGGGGCGTTTCCATGGGGACAGTTTCACGCCGAAAAGTCATCTCGACAGACGCCTCCAACACGGGTTGGGGAGCGGTCTGCGAGGGCTCACCGGCCTTCGGCCCCGGTCAGCTCAAGAGAGCCTCCTACACATAAACTGTTTGGAGAGGTTGGCGGTCGAGAACGCGCTCATGCGCTTTCTCCCGCGCATTCAGGGCCACCACGTGCTGATCCGTTCGGACAATATAGCCGTGGTCTCTTATATAAACCGTCAGGGCGGAGTCAGATCCAGGAATCTTTTCCAGCTGACAGAACGCATCTTAGTTTGGTCTCAGTGTCACCTGCTCCCGCTCAGGGCGACGCACGTGCCGGGACATCTGAACGACGGTCCAGACAGCCTGTCCAGGAACCCCATTCCCCCCGGGGAATGGTCCCTGCATCCTCTTACAGTCCAGAAACTGTGGCGTCTATTCGGCAGAGCAGAGGTGGACCTCTTTGCCTCGGCGGAGAACACCCACTGCCCAATATTTTTCTCAAGGAGCGAGGACGCGCTAGCCCAAACCTGGCCCAGCCGCCCGCTTTATGCCTTCCCTCCGGTCTCTCTGTTACCACAGGTGCTTCAGAGAATCAGAGAAGCGCAGCACTCGGTGCTCCTCATAGCCCCGCACTGGGAGGGTCAGACTTGGTTTCCGGAGCTCACGCAGCTGTCACAGACAGCGCCGTGGCCCATTCCAGTCAGAGCAGATCTCCTCTCCCAAGCTCGCGGCTCGATCTGGCATCCCCACCCAGAGCGCTGGGCGCTTCACGCGTGGGTGATCAACAACTACCGTTGCTTTGCCAGAGGGAGTGTTAAACACGATCATACAGGCTAGAGCGGCTTCTACCAGAAGGCTCTATGCGTCAAAATGGTCTGTGTTCTCGAAGTGGTGCAAAGATAGGGGTCTGGACCCGCGGTTATGCGAGGTTCCCTCCTTACTAAATTTTCTCCAAGAGATGCTGGACAAGGGCAGATCCCCGTCCACTCTTAAGGTATATGTGGCAGCCGTCGCGGCGTTTGCTGAACCCCGACGCGGCCAGTCACTGGGCAAAGACGGGCTGGTAGTCCGCTTCCTCAGGGGAGCTAGAAGGATGAATCCCCCGCGCCCCCCTTCGGTGCCGATTTGGGACCTTTCCATAGTTCTTGATGCTATGAAAGCTCCCCCATTCGAACCGCTAAGCACCGTGGACCTAAAGTACCTGTCGCTAAAGACCGTTTTTTTACTCGCGCTCGCGTCAGTAAAACGGGTGGGAGACCTGCACGCGCTGTCGACCAGCGCGTCCTGTCTTGAGTTTGGACCTAATGACTCATTAGTCGTTCTCAAACCTAGGCATGGCTATGTTCCCAAGGCGATTGGCACCCCGTTCAGGGCACAAGTTATATCCCTATGGCTCTGCCTGCTTCCGATAGCGAATCAGATTCTAATCTCCTATGCCCGGTCAGGGCTCTGAGATTATATGTCACTCGCACAGCTCCGATCAGACGATCCGAGCAGCTTTTTGTTTCGTTCGGCGGGCGCACCAGGGGGTTGGCCGCCTCGAAACAGTCCCTATCCAGATGGATTGTTGATGCCATTGCAGCAGCATACGCATCGAAAGACCTGCCATGCCCTTTGGGCATCAGGGCTCATTCCACTAGAGGCATGGCCTCATCGTGGGCATGGTCCAGTGGGATTCCCATTCACGACATTTGCGTGGCAGCGGGATGGGCTTCCCCCTCCACCTTTGTCAGATTTTACAATCTGGAAGTACCCGCCTTGCAGGCTAAACTACTAGCAGTCTAGTATGTTTCAGCTCTTCTGGTTGAGCTGCACTATAGGGGGTTAATTCACACAGACCGAGTTCGCTCTGTCCCTCTCTTTTATGTGCTTATGTACTACACAATAATCCGGCCCGCTCCGCTGGCCGTTTGTCACAGATACTTATATTCATTCCCACTTTCGGTGTTCCCCGGGATGCCCCGCGGGACTAATAGTGGATGCTTAGCACGCACGGCGTTGACCATGGGTTCCCGTAGCGTAAGCTAGCTTACGCAATACGAGAGAACCTCTCGTAAGAGAACGAATCGGTTACCTAACGTAACCTCGGTTCTCTCTAGATGAGGGAACGAGTATTGCGTTCCTGGCCGTGCTTGTGCTACTGGCGATGTTCGCTTCAGAATTGAAAAAACCAGATTTATTCAGCCTATTCGGGGTATTTATAGCCTCGTCCACGCCCGCTTCGGGAGCGGTGACGTAATGAGAGCGAGTCAGACTCTCATTGGTCGCGGGTTCATCCGCGCTCCCTCATAGGCTTAAGCAGTTCTCCGTGAGCGAACCAATGAGCGGCTAGCTAGCCTTCTCATGGTCTGCTGCAGCTGAACTGCGTTGACAATGGATACAAAATTATAGGATAATTTTTGGCTTCAATTTCTCAGAAAGATTTCCCGTAGCGTAAGCTAGCTTACGCAATACTCGTTCCCTCATCTAGAGAGAACCGAGGTTACGTTAGGTAACCGATTCGTTTTCGCTCGACATAACGACATATTCGTGACTTACAGTCAATATGAGTGATCATTCTGATGTTAGTAAACAAGTTTAACAACTTGTATAAAGAGATTATGCAAAACTGTGCAAATAAATGAGTAAATGGAACACTCTCTCTCAGAGCAGTGGGGAAACACGCCCTATATCCTTGCTAGAAACATAACATACCTAATAACCTAGAATACTGTCTAACACTTGATGGCTGCTCCAGTGGCGGATCTAGAAAATTTTACATGGGGGGGCAAAGGGGTGGCAAGAGGTCTTAGCAGGGTGGCAGGGGTAGACGGTGGGAATCCCTATATGTGTATTGCTTTAATAAAACAAACACAAAAACACAGTAGTTAGTTTAATCGTGCCCTTACACACTACAAATGTTTTTAATTCACAACAGGAATAAGCCCAGTGCAGTGTTCAAACAAAACAAAACTCTGCATCTTTAGTAAAAGTATAAAAGTAAAAGTATAAAAAGCAAAATGAAAATATTTAAAAAAGTACAATAATTGTGTCCAGGGACTTTTAGCCTTAATGGTTATGCTCCAGCTACTTTTTTCAACTACTCTTGCCAGCAAAAGTCAATATGTGAAAACCGGTTATCCTTGTATTACATTAGGCTACACTGTAGGGCCAAGTAACTGGGACATTCCTGGTATGCGGTGACATTTTGGCTTCAAAATTCTTCAAAATGAGCGTTTCTTGCATAGTATATGTCCCTTATGCCATCTTAGATTTTTTTTCTTCTTGAAACAAGCAAAACAATTTTTGATGAATAGAATATGTTTCACATTCCACCCTGTTAGGTTTATAGACCTAACAGGGTGGAATCTAACAGGGTGGAGATTTCTGAGCTAAGTCAGCCAAAGCTCTTTTAGTGATCAACATTTAGCTAGCTAACCTTCTATGAACATAACTTTTATAACTATGTCAGATTTGTTTTAATTTTTTTTGATAGGACAAACATTCTCCATAACATAGCCTAACAGGGTGGAACTTTAAGGGTGGGACAAGCAGGATAACATTTCAAAAACTAAAAAAAAAGTTAGGAGTGAGAGTTGAAGCTTACTTCAGTTTGTACAGTTAAATTCCAGCAGGTAAAGAAATTAAGTCACTTCTTGAAAATGGTCTCAATGAAATTGCAGTCGGATTTGGAAGGCAAAAAAGTACATACTAACAGGGTGGAAGATAATTTCAGGGACGCAGTAATTGAAGAAAATTAAGAAAAGACCTATATTTTCACATGATTTATATGTATGATTAGAGGCAATTTAGCCTAGTCTATAACATAATAAAAAAAATATTTGGAGGTTTTTGTCATTTCATGGTTTATATTTCTCGCAGAAGTTGATTACTGTGCACTGAGGACATGATATAATTGAATGCATACATCAATTAAAATGGTGTAAAATACAAAATATTATTTTAATGTCAATTATCTTTGTTTAAATGTTAAAGAATACTTAAATCTACAATTTAAGCCATTTACTATAAATATTTGACTCATTTTAGAGAAAATGTGTAAATAAACAATTGGGACAGGAAAAGTCACCATACCAGGAATGACCCAGCTAATAATTTGTTATTAGTAGCCTATAACAAATATAAAATCAAATATATATATATATCACACACATGCACACACGCAGTTATGTTTAGACTACTTAATATAATAATTCTGATTTTATTAGTTATTTCCCCAGTTTTAACCTGGTTTCATTGCTGTGATATCTGATTAGCTAATCAAATGATCGATCTCCTAACTAGCACTGTATTGTGTGTTGTAACGTAACGTCGGCGTAACAGCGACCATCAGTAAATGTTATTATGGATACAAACAATTTATATTTTTTATTAAGCTGTTCTTGTCTTTAAAATCAAAATTAGGCCAATCAAAGGAAAGAGTGCTCTTACAAATCACGAGGAAGCGATTTGACCGCTGATTTTGGCTAACGTAATAGACTCGCTGTTTTTGCTGATGCTGAATCGTCTTTAGCATACAATACATTCATTACAAATGTAAATTTAAGTTAAACGTTTGTTTAACTACACATGGGGAAACTCACGTCACCTTCAGAGGCTCTGGGGCAGCTCAGTATCTCCATTTGGGTTGCAGGGCTGGGCCACCGCACCGCAGCAGACTCGCTGTGTGTGTGTGTGTGTGTGTGCGCGTGACTGAGCGAACGCCGCTCTGCACGTTTGAATCAGGGACGTACTAAGTATTTGAGGGGCAGGGGGGACGGGCTTTAATAATTTAATTGTTCACTTTTGGTAAATATCTTTTAGTTCACTGTTTTGAGAAGCTTGCGGGTTGTTTTTGCAAGTACAGTTTTTGGATCACCAAAGTTAGGGGGCAGCTGGGGGGGCAAGGCTCTAGAGTGGGGGGGCACCTGCCCCCCCTTGCCCCCCTGTAGATCCGCCCCTGGGCTGCTCTGTTAAGTCTTCGTCGTCAGTTAGGAACCTGGGTGTGCTCTTTGATACCAATCTTTCATTTGAAAGTCATGTGTCTAGTAGGCTATCTGTAAAACAACATTTTTCCATCTTAAAAATATATCTAAATTACGTCATATGCTCTCACGGACAAATGCAGAACAATTAGTTCATGCGTTCATGACCTCAAGGCTAGATTATTGTAATGCTCTACTGGGTGGTTGCCCTGCATGCTTATTAAACAAACTACAGCTAGTTCAAAATGCAGCCGCTAGAGTTCTTACCAGAACCAGGAAGTATGACCATATTAGCCCGTTTCTGTCAACACTGCATTGGCTGCCTATTAAAATTCGTATAAATTTTTAAATATTACTGATTACTTACAAAGCACTAAATGGTTTAGCTCCCCAGTACTTGAGCGAGCTCTTAACGCATTATAGTCCTTCACGTCTATTGCGATCTCAAAATTCTGGCCAGTTGATAATACCTAGAATATCTAAATCGACTGCTGGTGGTAGATCCTTTTCCTATTTAGCACCAAAACTTTGGAACAATCTTCCTACCATTGTCCGGGAAGCAGACACAGTCTGTCAGTTTAAAACTAGACTAAAAACACATCTCTTTGACCTAGCATTTTTACATAATACATAGACTTCGATAATTAATTGTTAGGCTGCATAGATTAGGCCAGCCGGAACCGGGAACACTTCTCTCAAATCCTGATGTACTTGTTACATCATAAGAAGAATGGCATCTACGCTAATTTAGTGTCTTTGTTTATCCCGAGGTTTTCCTGCAGCCTGCCGGATCCAGGCCATTTCCAGATCTGACGAAGGACCTTCGCCTGGACCCGATGACAACGCATTGCTGAAGTGCCAACTAGCCTCTCCCTATGGAGGATCCCTAATCCACTCTACAGATAAAGCGCTATGAAATTCCGGTTTTGCGTCCCTACGCCGAATTGTTAAATAAAATTCTGCGTCAAAATTTATAGGCAAGACAAGTAGTTTGTTTAGGCATGGTTTATGCCGAATTACGAACCAGCGCACACATATATTCAAACGCACATAACTATAGAATCAATTCTTAACGCGCATGTAATCGCGTTCATCAGCGTTTATCACAAATTCGCGTTTAAAGTCTATTTAGAGAGAACGGCGTCTTCTTAGCGGCCCCTAATTTAATAACAAATGATCATTTCGACGGAAGTAAATCAATCAAAACTAATTTTAACTGGAAACAACATATTCAAGAACCGCTATAAAACCAAACCATTCTTTGTTACCTTAAATTATATGTTTGTCTTTGTAAAGCTGCTTTGAAACAATCTACATTGTTAAAAGCGCTATACAAATAAGGATGACTTGACTTGACTAGAAACAGCGCCCCCCGTCATAATGCACAATCCTAAAAGTATATGATATGAAAATGTTTGTACACCTATTCAATTATTAGTAAAGCCCTTTCTTATTATTAAAGTTATTGTGATTCAAACATTATTTCTGTCATGACAACTCTATAAGTGATTGGCATGGTAATGGGTATGACATTGATGTATGTTTGGGCTTGGCAGAAAAGATCTGCTATATGCTGCGGCTGCTGCTGCTTTTATTACTGCTGCTGCTGTAGGTTATTGCTGCTGCTGCTGTAGGTTATTGCTGCTGCTGCGACAGAGCAAGTACGGGACTTGCTACTGCCAATACATACACGACACGCTGCTGTGAGCAAGTAAGACATGCTGCTGCTGTACATTATAGCGTACATGAATTACCCGTAATAGATCTTTACAGGTGGTGCTGGGGAAGGTGGAGGGTTTCTAAAGTGCGCTGCACTGCTAAGGCAAATGCTACCCAAGTATTTAAAGGTTGAGCAGGGAGCTCATCTGCTACTGATACCGCAGTCAGGCGGTGGGGGTATGTGGCATAGTATAAAGACACCTCTAATTATAGGATATTCCAGAAACTTTTAAAAAAGCTACTACACTTTACTGTAACATGAATATCGTTACTGAAAGTTTTATATAACATATTTAAAAGTACATACTGTCATATTAAGATCATTTATGTCAGGAATAGTGTAAAAATAAAAACCTGTTGGCTGCCAAAAATATAAATATTGGGAGTTGTCATTATGGTTTAACCCTCTATGGTACGGTGTTGCCTCCAGGCAACATAGTCTATTTTAGCTTTTTTTGAATAAAAACTAATACACTTTTATTGGACAATGCTCTCTAGGGAAGGGGAACTCAAATACTAACTAATGAAAATGCAAAAGAGTGGTAACATGACCCACAGGGTCCATTGTGTTCCCTCTTTCAGCACACGTGCACGTCACATGGCTCCATATTTTCTCCACTGAAAAGGACATTTTTCACTAATTTCTGTCCAGATAATCAACTACAAAAAATTTTAGTCACGTTCATTGGTAAGTAAAGAAGTATTTTCAAAAACATTACATTATATATCATCAAATGTATCATGGGAAATTACATAAAACTGCATGTTGCCTCGAGGCAACATTGTACCGTAATGGAATCACATAAGGCCATACCAGGCATACTAGGTTTGAATAAAAGTATATTTTAATTGTAAGGAAAAGAGTTTGAATTATGTAAATGTATCTCCATTTTTACAATCTGAAAACTCAGCATGGTTCAACGGGACATTTGGCCACTATAGTGGGCAATCGGACAAATAGTGGGTTTGTGAGACGAAGCGTGTGGCTTGTGAATGGTCAGCGGGGGTCAACGGGACATTGGGCCACTACAGTGGGCAATCGGACAAATAGTGGGTTTGTGGGACGATGCGTGTGGCTTGTGAATGGTCAGCGGGGGTCAACGGGACATTTGGCCACTATAGTGGGCAATCGGACAAATAGTGGGTTTGTGGATGGGGCGTGTGGCTTGTGAATGGTCAGCGGGGGTCAACGGGACATTGGGCCACTATAGTGGGCAATCGGACAAATAGTGGGTTTGTGGGACGAAGCGTGTGGCTTGTGAATGGTCAGCGGGGGTCAACAGGACATTGGGCCACTATAGTGGGCAATCGGACAAATAGTGGGTTTGTGGGACGATGCGTGTGGCTTGTGAATGGTCAGCGGGGGTCAACGGGACATTTGGCCACTATAGTGGGCAATCGGACAAATAGTGGGTTTGTGGGATGGGGCGTGTGGCTTGTGAATGGTCAGCGGGGGTCAACGGGACATTTGGCCACTATAGTGGGTAATCGGACAAATAGTGGGTTTGTTGGATGGGGCGTGGGCGTAGCTTGGGAGTGGTCAACCGGGGGGCGACGGGACATTTGGCCACTATAGTGGGTAATCGGACAAATAGTGGGTTTGTGGGATGGGGCGTGGGCGTAGCTTGGGAGTGGTCAACCGGGGGTCAACGGGACATTTGGCCACTATAGTGGGTAATCGGACAAATAGCGGGTTTGTGGGATGGGGCGTGGGCGTAGCTTGGGAGTGGTCAACCGGGGGGCGACGGGACATTTGGCCACTATAGTGGGTAATCGGACAAATAGTGGGTTTGTGGGATGGGGCGTGGGCGTAGCTTGGGAGTGGTCAACCGGGGGGCGACGGGACATTTGGCCACTATAGTGGGTAATCGGACAAATAGTGGGTTTGTGGGATGGGGCGTGGGCGTAGCTTGGGAGTGGTCAACCGGGGGCGATGGGACATTTGGCCACTATAGTGGGTAATCGGACAAATAGTGGGTTTGTGGGACGAAGCGTGTGGCTTGTGAATGGTCAGCGGGGGTCAACAGGACATTGGGCCACTATAGTGGGCAATTGGACAAATAGTGGGTTTGTGGGACGATGCGTGTGGCTTGTGAATGGTCAGCGGGGGTCAACGGGACATTTGGCCACTATAGTGGGTAATCGGACAAATAGTGGGTTTGTGGGATGGGGCGTGTGGCTTGTGAATGGTCAGCGGGGGTCAACGGGACATTTGGCCACTATAGTGGGCAATCGGACAAATAGTGGGTTCGTGGGATGGAGCGTGGGCGTAGCTTGGGAGTGGTCAACCGGGGGCGACGGGACATTTGGCCACTATAGTGGGCAATTGGACAAATAGTGGGTAAGTGGGACGGGGGCGTGTGGCACCACACAGGATGAAGGCGGCGCTGCTTCTGGGATTCTCGGATTTTGGGGTGCTCCCGTCGGGCCTCTGTGGGGGTCAGGCCCCCCTGACCTCACACGGTCATTAGGTCGGCCTGGGAGGTCTTCCACATGTTTGATCTTGCTGTTGTTGAGGCCTGGGTTTCATATTAGGATAAGGTTATGGTGATTGTTAATGTTTTACCCTGAAACAACATCGATTGTAATGTTTTGATATGATAACTTGATATTATAGTTTGTAGTACTTGCGTTCCACGATGGTACAATGTTGCCTGAGGGCAACAGCTGGATAATAAATGTTACTTTTTATTACATATGAAATGTGTAATTCATTAAAAACTTGATACATATGTTTGTTCAAGTGTTTAGTAAAATAAATTGATGTTTTCAATAAATCTATAATTTTTTTTCTCCATGAAAATGTCGAATGTTTCAATTTGTCCATTGTGGTACAATGTTGCCTTGAGGCAACAAACTTTTAATTAATAAATAAATTTAAAAATAATGATAATGTTTATTGATATTGTAATAGTGTCCAATTTTAAGCAGGAAAAACATAACAAATAATTTTTTTCTCACTGATATCATATTGCGTACCATAGACAATTCAAGAAAATATTTATTTGTTATTAGTTTGATCAATATTAAAATAGTTAAACATAAACCTATTTTAGTTAATAGCTAATTTGATGTGTAACATTACAATTCCAGGAGTCTTTACAGTGGACCTTACATTTATGATAAAGACTTTCAGTAGGTTCTGAACTTCTCTTGAACCGCTAGAATCTGAGATTTCATAGTCAGCTCTGGATGTGTTAATTGAGGTTATAAAATATAAACACATGTTCAGTTTTCATAGAAGCCAAGCTGATTTATGTGTAAGATCTTGAATGAAAATAAAGAACATCACTTTTGTTTGCATTTACAGAGATGCTTTGCCCACTTACCACTTCAAGACCATCTGTAAAATATTGCCAGCTCAACGTGCGAGACGAGTAAGTTGCTTGAACATACACAGCAAAGATTCGCGTAGCGCTCTTGATTTGATATACACACAGACACCATATTAGGAAAAAGGGGCGGGCTGATGCTGACCGATTTATTACACATCCAGAAGAATACATTTGAGTCGTTACAGGCTCTGGTAATTATGGAGCATAATAGGAATAAAGTTGTGACAAAAAAATTATCAGGGAGGAAAAATCTGAGGGGGCACGTGCCCCCTCACTTTGAATGGGCATGACACCACTGCATCCAGGCTTGACAACACTGTCCACACCTTGCTATTTCTCGTCCTCATCTTCCTCCTCCTCTTACACATACTCTTCCTCCTCTCTCAGATTGTTTCCATATATTGTTCATATCATCAGTGCACCTGTGTCACCTGTACACTCTGAACTGGCTCATATTATATAGCTGATTTGATCACATCATTAGAAATCAGCGTGAACAATTTTGAATCGTTTATAATTGCAAAAAAGGTGCAGGAGATTTGCAAATAGTGTCTAACTGCCTGAACTTGTTTACGGTTAAGCAGAAATACTGATTTATTTGACAAATTGGTTTAGGCTATTGAGAATTTGGTTCAGAGAATAGAGTTTAGCGTTTTAGCAATTCAGAAAAAGTGTAAAAGGCTTATTCAAGTAGGCTACAGTACAGCAGGATGCAGTTAATATTTTAGTGTTGTTTTAGGTGTACAATATCTATATGTATTGCATTTAATGTCCATTTATAGCCTTTTAACATCAGCTTGGATACTTGCATGTGTAACCTCAGGCTAAAAGTAGGGGAGACCAGGGACAGTTGTAACAGAGGACGGTTGTAACACCTTGAATTCCTCCAATCAGAAACAACCTAGAGTGATGACACTCACTGTGCTTATGCTCAGTTAGTTTCCCTCCATTTTTGCCAAAAAGGGAGCCACATTAGAAACTTCCTGAGAGAGTTATTGACAAAAGGTTGTTTATTAGGTAAAAAATTTACTTTTCTTTCTGATGTACTTTTTTGGATGCTGTTATAAGATAAAATGTTTATGAATTCAAACAAGTATTATTAGAATCACTGTTTTGTAAGCTAAAAATAGAAATGGCTAACAAGTGTCAAACTAGCAGTCAAGCTAGCTCACATGAGATGAAAACATGGTTGGTGATACTGGGACGGTTGTAACGCCCCGTTTCAACTGTCCCAGAATCACCAACCAAGTTTCATTTATATTTTAAAAACTAATTAAGCTATAAAAAAACGGCATAGTTTCCATTTAATGTGCAAATTAAAAGTAAAATATGCACTGTGCATTGCAAATTAAATGTAAAATGTCATCAAATCACATTTTAAGGTAATTATCTTTTTTGTTATTTAAAAATAGTCAGTGGAAACGGGTTTGCTTACAGCATGCCAAATATAAGAAAGAGGAAGACAGACAGGGAGTCCCATTTCCTGTGCTGGAAAGGGTAATCATTAGGCTACTTAGAAATATGAAATGAATAGTCACAATAACATCCCAGTGTGCATTTGATGTAAATTTAACATAAATATGACATCAAACATTGCATGAGCTTAGAATTATAAGGTTCTATCTCCACTTTTGGTCGAAATTGAGTTTTTGACATAATCTGATCCATTAGGTGTTTATTAAAGGCACACTGTGGAACTTTTGGCCACTAGGGTGCGCTCGACCTGTAATTTTCACGTCTAGTGCCCCTAGAGGCCACAAGCGCTGCAGCATTGTCGCAAAAGTCAACAAACAGTCAACCTCCAGTGTCTTTATGTGTGTGCAGACTACATTTGATTTGTATGTTGGAGAAAGTTAATCGATTCACTACTGACCAAAATAATAATATAAATATAAGATTAATAATATAAATCCTATAAAGAAAACAAATTGAATAAAAGTAGCATACGCAGAAAACAATGTCTGATGAGGTAAGTCGCATTGACAAGGGTTGCCCAATCCTGCTCCTGCTGATCGTCTGTCCTGCACAGTTCATCTCCAACCCTAATCAAACACACCTGAAGCAAACAATTAACGTCTTCAGGATCTCTTTGCAATGGGTTAGAGATAGGGTTGCCAACTGTCACGAATTAGCCGGGACATCCCGATTTTTGGGCCTAATTTATTTGTCCTGATCGGGACCTCTCTTGTCCCGATTATTGAGTGCTACGCTGATCTGACTGATACAACAGCAACACGACACGTAAATTGTTCAAATCTCGTAGAATCTAGAGCTGCGCATGCGAGACAGAACATACATAGCCTACTGTATGTGCGTCGGTCAGCGCCAAACCGTGTAGCGCGGAGAGAGAGGCAGAGACCTTGCCTGCGAGAAAAAGTAGCGATATTGTGCAAGCAATATATTTAACTTACTAGTCCAAAAGCATGACGGCCAGGTCAGCATCGGTCGGGAATCCCTCATCCTCCTTTATCGCACGCCAGCGAGGGAACGCTTGACCAATGTTTATCCTCGTCCTTGCTTTTAGTTTATCACTCTCCTTTTTTCTTTTTTTGGTCTCCTCTGACAAAATCTTTGCTTTCTTCCGAGTAGCTGTTGATTCAGCCATGACGACAACATACAGACGCCGGCAGTCAAATGCGAGTTGAGCTCTCACGTTAGAATTTGAGGAAGTTGGGGTGGTGGGGGAAGTGACGTATGCCGTAAAGCGTTTGAATTTTGTAGTTCTTTTTGTGCTCGGGTTCCTACCCGAAACCCGAAGTTACATAGTGCTAGTAAAAACGATACAGACACCTTCAGGCTTCGGCAGATGTGTCATTCAACCTATTGTAAGTCGATGTACCATCTCAATGGGTTTTGGTAATATATTATAAAGGTTGAAAAGTTCCACAGTGTGCCTTTAATGCCTGTGTGGTGTTATTTTTGTAAAAAAAAATATTTTGTTAGTAGTTATTAATAAAATAAAAAGGTTCCATCTCACAAAACATAAACCAAGTTGGGATTATAAGGTTCTATCTCCAGTAGATTCAATATCCAATCAAAACCCTGAATGAACACGGACGGACCAATCAAAACCCACCTCTTAGCTCTGTAGCCTGGACACAGAGCTAAGGGCTGGACATTAGCCTGGACATTTGAAGCTGGCGATGGCGCCCAAAAGACGTAAATGTACTTTCTAAATAATATTTCTTTTTAACTAATTTTTCTTTTTTTGACCAATTTGGTCAAAATGACGTTACGAAATAGGTCAAAAATGAAAGTCATATTGACGTCAAAGTGTCAATGTCAATTTCATGTCAAGATTTTGACCTCTGCAGATATCATTTTGATGTTATTTTGATGTCATGGTTTGTTGGCATTTGATGTCAATTCTACATCTATTTGATGTCAGGATGTCATGATGTTGATGTCATTGTAATGCTATTTTGATATCATTAAATATCAAGCTTCGATATTAATTCAACATAAATGTGACATCAAACATTGACTGTTCTTCAAACAGTGTCTGAAGCAGTGTTAAAGTTAATGAGATAATTAAGTGAATTATTGAGTGATGATTGGTCGTTATTGATGAACACCTGATGTTAACAAGCAGAATCACTGAAGGAGAAAATCACAATTTTGAGTCACCATTTTGGTGATCAATGTTTGCTTTAGTTGGGCTCTTGGCCCTAATGTTTTTAACTTTAGATTTTGTTTGGCTGCTGAAACTGAGTGGTGAACAGCCAGATGAACAATGAGTAAAGGTGATGTGATGGTGTTGGTTATGTTTTGACATAATCATCAGAGGTCAAAATCTTGACATCAAATTGACCGACACTTTGACGTAAATATGACTTTCATTTTTGACCTATTTCGTGAAGTTATTTTGACATTAATGTTTGATGTCATATTGATGTTAAATTGATGTCAAGGTGCCCGCTGGGATGACTGATAAATAATATTGTCCATTTTGAGTAGGTTATATGGTTAATTCATTATGTAGCCTATATTTTAGACATGTTACAACCCTGACATGTGTTACAACCGTCCCTGTACACTGGGACGGTTGTAACAGTGGAGAGACTGTATTAAAATTAATTTTGCAACCTGTACATATTTCATAAAACCACTTAAATACATTGTTTCAGCAGTTGACAGATTGTAGTTTATAATATAACAAATTGGTGATTCCAGTATAAATGTTTTTTGATGTATTGCTAAAAATAGCAAAAAGTGTTACAACTGTCCCTGGTCTCCCCTACTTAAGAAACCAGACTACGCCACCTAGGTTATTTCACCACCCAGGAAAATAAATAAAAATACCCTAAAAAGATTTAAACCAAAAGGAGTTACAATAATATGAAGGACCCTGCTGGTTCGGATTGGATTAAAGACAGAGACGTGACTTTCCAAAATGATAAAAAACATAATCAACCCAACTTTAACAGAAGGGAAAAACCACACAGCAAATCACATATTCTTTTTAGCAGTCCTGAAGTAATTACGTATTCAAAATAAGTACCTACTCAAGAGAGTATGCGATTTTGGATGCAGCCAAACACTTGCAAAATTACCTAAGCACCTCCCCTTGGTGGAAATGAAGTCCGTTCAACTTTGTCAAGTGGAAGATTTTGACTGAGTCTAGTCTACTCATTTACACTTCAGGCAGATCCATAGACTAGTGCAACGCAATTGTGACGTCACAACAGAAAACTTGCAGTGCTCACACAATTTTTATCCACGGGTGATCAAGGGCTTAGGGTCAAACGTTCCTTTTAAGCCCATTGCAAGGTTTTCCGCCAGTATTGGGCACTCGTGCAATGTAAGCAGTGTCATACATCCGAGTGAATGAGTTAGAGAGAAGTTAGCGAAGGGAGGCCATTAAAAAAGTGGCATAATAAACGCAGCATAAATGGAATGCCCTTAGTCACTTGGAATCTGCTACCCCAGACTTAGGGAAGCCCCCATTAACCCTTAAAGGTGCAGTGTGTAACATTTTTGACTATTTATTAACAGAAATGCAATATGACATCCATAACTATGTGTTCAGTTGTGTATAAAGAACTTACTTAATAAACCGTAATGTTTTTATTACCTTAGAATTAGGCATTTATATCTACATAGGCGCGGGAATCCCCTTCTATGAAGGCCGCCATATTATGACATCATATTTCTACCGTAGCCGACAGCGAACAAACAGTTACAGAGCGCGTTTCGTCACTACCTTGAAAGAGAAGGCGCAGAAAGCTAGAATAAGCTAGTCATAAACACCGTGAGTGTTTTCCCTTGTCAGTGATGTAAATATGTAGTTGAATTGTTTCATGTAACTTAGTTCTTCACCCTCGCTGTGTTATGGCTTTGCTATGTGGCGATAAATGTGCTGGTTACGTTCGTGAGACAGCTGATTAGTAGGCTAATTACTCTTGTCATTGACCGGAAAACAGTTACAGGAATCACCAACCCGTCGATCTTGGAAGCATTTTAAGTCGATCGAGTTTCCAAAATCAGAGAAAAAAGGCTATTGTGTGTAATAAGTGGTGTCTATGGGATGCGGAGGCACGCGTGCTGTTACAATCACGTCATTTTTGCCGCACGCACCTTTGGGCTCATGCGGACGTGTCGAGTATAAACAAGGCTTTAACCAGCTCAGCCACAGTAGCAGCTCATATTAGCCAGCTAAACTTTTACTACCCTGTTAGAAAAAATCTATAGTTGCATAGTTTCATGTGGTTCTACTCCCTCGCTGTATTATTGGTTTGCTATGTGGGGAGAATTTGCTGGTTACGTTCGTGAGACAATCAGCTGATTACTATTATTTACAACAACTGTGACGAGATCTGTCGTGTCGACAGCTCAGACCAATATTATTATATTATGTATTAAGACCCTTGATCCTCACCTGACTATGACTTTGTAAACTTTATCCATGATGTGGTTTATAATGGACTGTGGTACTCCATGTTAGCTGTGGCTTGTTTTACTCTGGCTCAGGCCAGCTGACAGTCTTGCCTGGGCCTGGGACAATAATCTATAATTAATAAACTATAATCTTAGAATGCCGGGTTTGAGAAAACCTGCTGGTACCGTGGCGTGACGTTTAAAACCTTTTTTTTACCGACTTGGTACCGAAGTACCGGTGACAACACTCATAAACGTTGACTGCGCTGTTTCTTACCTTGCTCTACGTTGACTTAACTTCCAGCTTCACCGTTACCAGCTTTTTGATCAGTGGCCAAACCATTTTTGTTTTGGGGGTGGGGGGGTTCTTGAACACTATTTCAAGGGCAATTAGGAAGAAAACAAATAAAAAGCTTTTATGTAACTCAAATATTAGATATTTTTTCCACAAATATGCCTATTTTATTTATTTTTTAACAATTATTCCATAATTTAATGAGGCCCAGTTCTGGGCCCCCCCCCCCCCCCCCCCACCCTGGGCCCGGGACAACAGACCCGTTTGTCCCCCCCTGTCGGCGGGCCTGCTCTGGCTCACTACGATGATATTTGTCCCGTTTTAGCCACCGTAGCTTCTTCGAAAGGGAGGGGTGAGCAGTGGGCTGAGCCCTTAGTGCAAACTCGCAAACGAACCGCTAGATGTCACCAAAAAGCTACACACTGCACCTTTAATGCATGAATGTTTCTCCAACCATTATTACATATTCAGGGTCTTTAGCGGCCCTGATCTATATCTAACATGGATTGATCTCTACCTGTCGTGATAATATAAAAATCTCCTTGTATAAGAGTAACAATTACAGAAGAATAAAATAAAGCCTGTTTTGTTACCTTTAGATTGGAAGAGTTTGAGCATATGTTTTATACCATCATCAGTTTTCGCGTCAGAGCTCATTTCCCAGCACATTCAGCATCTGGCTCATATTTGCGATCTAAAACATATTCTCAAACTATAATTTTTTTAGCATTAAAAATCAATATTTTGATAGCTGACTGTTTCTTCACCAGATCCACCACTGACAGTGACAGTGACAATAATATTTGATTGCCTTCAGTACTTTCTCTGAAGTAAATCACTGAGCAATTTCAAGTTGTATATACATGCATACATGCTGTTATTGATACAATTTCCACGTGTTCACTGCAAAATATTAGAAAAATACTCTGCAAATAAATTAGTATAAGTAAAATAATCGGTTTGTTGATGGACATGCACTTGTTAATGCTGATGGTGAGAAATTACAGTTGCAACATCTTATCATGTACCTCAAACTAAGTAGGGTATCACTGAGAAACATCCTGTTCAAGTCGTCCTTGCGTCGGAGGTTCGGGTTGAATAACTAGTTCTTCCAATGTTTCATCATCGGACTTGAACTAGGATTCATATGGTAAAATCATTGTCATTAGCTGCGTTTCCACTGCCGGGCCAGGGCCGAGCCGTGCTAGTGCGTGCCAGGGCCAGTCGCGTTTCCACTGTCACTTCAGGGGCTTGATCGGGGCTTACTCGGGGCCAACGGCCAGGATTTCTGGCCCGTCGAATACATTGGGCCAAAGTGGGCCAGCTCGGGCTAGAGGCGTGCTCACGGTAAAAGGCGGAGTTTATCGGTGTTATGGAAAGTTATGATCTGAAGCAAGATGCACATTTCACTTTTTTTATTTCGCGCAAAATAATCGCTGCTCGAAATGGAGAATCGCCTGTACTGGTCTGTCAAAGATACCAAAGCCCTTCTGAGCATTTTGGGCAGAAGAAAGGGTACAACGTCAACTTGACGGCGTGTGAAGAAACGAGGACGTTATAAAATACATCGATGCTGAACTTTCTAAGCTAAGCATTCAGCGAGCAACGCTTCAAGTTCAGAAAATTTTTTTAAAAGTTGCGGGCGCAGTATAGTACAAGGCGATTAAAACGCACAATGCACAATCAAAGCGGAGCTCAGAGAAGGAACTTTCCATGGTTCGACTTGATGGACCGTGTGCTGCGTCACCATCCCTCTGTTAGTGGCGACTCGCGAGACAAGTCGGGAGACACTAGGCCGGTGAGTTAATATACATGCTATCTTGTGACAATGAAGAAAATCTGTGCCGCGAGTCACATAGCTGCTAATAGTTTGATTACTTTCACTTTCATTTTAGCGTGATTTTGGTGGAGCGTGTCAATTAACAACGGAAGGAAGTTGTATTTAAAGGGAGTGTGTAGTACCTGAATCTGAGCGTCATCCGTTTGTTTGCACATGAGGTTTGCCAGTATGAGTGATGGTTTGGTGGAAAGACAGCGTGCGTATCAATCAGCTGTTTCATGTGAAACGAAAAATGTCTGGTGCGTGACTGAAGCAGTGCGCTTCCAGACCGACCGTCGTGAGCTGTTCTGAAGGCAACGCGGAAAACTGCTTGTCCACCTATCTTGGTGTCTGATGACCCGCAATACTCATTGGTGCCTTCAATATCTGCAAACTTGGTCAGTACCTCTGCGCCGCCATTACACGCACTTCTATCCACGCACGCACCTACTCACATATAGATTTCATATTCGCACATTCTGTGTGCTTATTTAAAATTATTGTTGATGTTGATTTAATGTTGGTAATTTACCACGAATTTAATGAGATGGTTATGCAATGTTTTCTTTTGTTTTCTCTTTTTTCTTTATGGACATTTCGGTTTTTTTCGAATGCATGTGGACACGAATCTGCAACCGTGGATAGCGTGACGCGGTCGGTTCCCGGCACGGATCTCGACGACCAGAGACCGCTAGTGTGAATTTCACCTCTAATGTTTTTTTCTTTTCTTCTTTTTTTTTTTTTTTTGGGTCCATTTCATTTTTTGTGTGATTCATGATTATGAACATGTGTGGAAAATAAATATCCCTTGTGAACTGACATTTTTTTCCTGGGATTATTATTATAATTTGTTGTGTAACAGGTGGTTACCTTTTCTGTGCTATCCGGGGTTAAGTTAATTGTTTGGCAGGTTTAATCCTGTCTGGCGCCCGAAGGTTTTTCTTTAAAATAATTATAATTTATTTACGGGCGGGCCACCACCGTTACAGAGTGGCGCCCGAACAGGGACTTGAACATTTGAACATGAACTTTGGACATTTGATTTTGAACATTTTGAAACTGCTTGTGAATTGAACAACTGAAAAAAAAAAAAAAAAAAACTCTGAAACCTTGTAAAGTTTCTTTTTGTGGAAAAAAAAAATATATAATTTTTTGTTTTTGTAAACCGTGTGAACGCTAATTAGAGTGCTATCTCGTAGGTGTCACAGTAATTGAGATAATTGAAGGTGACTTGCCTTGAATGCTTTTTTGTTTCTGACTTAATGTTTTTTTTTTTTGTGGAAAATATTGATTGAACATTTGTGAAAAGTTGTATTTTGTTGTTTTGAAAACTTTTGGGGGGACAAACAAACTGACACACATCTCATTTACTGATATATTTATTTTATTTTATTTTTCACACCCAACATTCTTACACTCAAACACTCATGGCCAATACCCCTCCTTCCCAATCTACTTTTGTGGAAATGGAGCCTCCACCAGACATCTCAACTCCAGTATGGCCGCCTGTACTGCGACCTCGGATGCCTCTGGTACCACCTCCAAGTGCTCCTGCCTTCTACCATACCCCTATTCCATTCAGCCCTAGTCATCCTGGAACCCATGTGCACACGTCTTTTCCTGCTCTGGCTGGCAGCACTCCAGTGCAAACCCTCACCTGGGCACCACAAGTGGATAACATGCAACTTTGTACTTCATCTGAAGGTGGAACTCCGTCTTCAGTGGCACAACATGATCTACCCAGCATTTTACCGACTCCTGGAAGGGAAATACAACAAGTCACAGCTCGGGTACAAGGTAACTGGGATACCTTGTTTGATTTAATGACAAGACAAGAAAAAAGAGTGAATGAACTTACCAAGGAAGTGAAAGAAACTTCTTCTCATCACAAGAGTCAGATTGCTGATCTTGCTGCAAAAGTGGAGGATAACAAAAGTCAAGTTTTCACTCTGTTTACTACCACTAAGCAACAAGAGGAGTCTGAAACAGACAAACTGATTAAAACAATGAAGCTAATGATCACTGGAGAACTCCAAAAGGTGGAATCTACCTTGGTGTCTGAACTACGTTTCATGGTTGATCAGCTCCAGTCAGAGGTTCAGCAGGACATCAAAGCTGTTCAAAACGTATTCCAAACAAGCCAGGATAAGATAAATTCACAACTCCAACAATGTATTACACAAACTGATCAATGTCTCACCAGTTTCAAAGAATTGAAAAGTGAAGTGGAGAAAGGATTTCAAAGTGTCAAAGAAAGTGTGGATCAACAAAAGTTGCGTGTATTGACACCAGATCCCAGCACCACCATTACTTCATCCCTGCCATCTGTTTCTGCTCCAGTGACACCATCTTCTTCAACCCCTCTTTCAACATCTGTGGTTAAGAGTGACCATATAAGATTAACCTTCCCCACATTTGGAAGGCCTTCAGACGATGCAGACCCCTTACTGTACTTAACCAAATGTCAGGATTTTTTGGCTCTACATCCCCTGACAGATGCAGACATCCTGGCTACCTTCCGTACTGTCCTATACGGAACAGCACGAGACTGGTGGGAAGTTAGACGGACCACCATAACCACGTGGAATGAGTTTGAGGCTGCATTTTTATCTGCTTTCCTTTCTGAGGATTATGAGGACGAATTAGCTGAACGTATCCGTACTAGAATTCAGAAAGAGACAGAAACTATTAGAGACTTTGCGTTTTCTTACAGAGCTCTCTGTAAAAGATGGAAGGCCGATCTTACAGAAGGTGAGATTGTGAAGATGATACTAAAGAATATAAAGCCATACCTTGCAAGCCAATTACGTAGCCGAGTGAACACTGTGGAAGAAATGGTAAAATTAGGACATCAACTAGAGAAAGATTATGAACAACAGCTTCGTTATGACTGCGGTCGAATGGGCCCAAAGCATCTACCCACATCACAACGATCTTCCTCAAACCAACCTGCTGAGAAAATCCCAGTTCAGTGTTGGAGATGTAGAGGACAGCATCCCCCTGGAAAATGTCCACACTATACCTCTCCACAGTCACCTCAGACATCTGGGCCTCAGTATTCCACCAGCGGCAAACATCCTTATCACCCCAAGTCAAGTGGTCACCCATCCAACAACTCTGTTGCTGCAACTAGGATGCATAAGTCGCCATCCACAAGTAAGAAAACCTCATCCTCAACTACAAGCTCTAATGAACATGTAGCGGTACCTCAACAACTAGTTGTCCCACTTTGTATCGATGCCTGGTCAGGAAAGGCCATTGTGGACACTGGTGCAAGCTACACACTCATCAATGAGAATCTCATGAGGCAACTTACATCCCCGGACCAGCTGCAACCGTGGTGCCGTGGTCCTCTGTATCTAGCAAATGGAAAAGCAGAGACACCATTAGGATGGTTGAACACCACAATTCATTTACACGACCAATCATTTACCTTACCTACTGCTGTACTTTCCTCCCAAGCTCTAGCCTATGCTGTAGTCTTAGGGTTGGACTTTATTTTCTTCAGTGGCTTGCAACTCAATGTCATTGATCAGAGATACTCCTTCAAGCTTGATCCGTCAAAGGAGTACCCTTTTCAACCAGGAAATCCAAGTGTGCCAAATGTAAGTCCCAAAAAAGAGAGGAGACCACTTAAGGAAGCCACACAAAACCTTTCTTTGTTAACTTCTGTACCCCCTATGTCATCGTTATTGCAAGTTCAACCCGTGGACAGTGTTGATGAAAAGACATTGATTAAAAAAACTGTGGACGCTGCTCATTTACCCTTGGAAGGTAAGCAACAGTTACTTCAAATCTTGGAAGGCTACCCTCAAGTATGCACTCTCAGTACTGGACGTACTGAGGTTCTCCAACACCGCATCTATTCCACCAGCCAAGTACCCATCAAACAACGACCATACCGTTTGTCTCCCATCAAGCAACTTGCACTGGATGAGCAACTTAATGAAATGTTGAGACAAGGAATAGTTGAACCTTCCCACTCTGGATGGGCATCACCGGTGGTCTTGGTGCCTAAAAAAGACGGCAAATTCAGATTCTGTGTGGATTATAGAAAAGTTAATTCCGTAACAGAAAGTGACGCTTACCCTCTTCCCAATATCACAGAGATCCTGGAATCACTCTCCGGAGCAGCCATCTTCTCTAAGATTGATCTAAACAGTGGATATTGGCAGGTGACCATGGACCCTGACAGCAAATCCAAGACAGCTTTCATCACTCCTGCAGGTCTTTATCAATTTAATGTTATGCCGTTTGGGCTCAAAAATGCTCCCGCAACTTTTCAGAGGCTCATGGAGACAGTCCTGGGAGAACTAAGGAGAAAAATATGCTTTGTGTACATCGATGACATCATTGTGTACTCGCCTTCAATAACACAACATTTCCATGACCTCCAGACTGTCCTCCATAGACTAGAAACTGCTGGTCTCACCATAAACTTGAAAAAAAGTCAATTCTGTCTTCAAGAACTCACCTTCCTAGGACATGTTGTAAGTGTCAAGGGCATTTCAGCAGACCCTTGTAAGACTGAAGCCATTCATGCCTACCCTGTGCCTACAAACTTGAAGGAAGTTCAGCGATTCCTCGGGTTAGCAGGGTGGTATCACCGCTTCGTTGAAAATTTTTCCAAGATTACTGAACCCCTCAACGCACTGAAAAAAAAAGGACATAGGTTTCAATGGTCAATTCAGTGTCAACAAGCTTTTGACCAGCTAAAGTCTTGCCTCACCTCACCGCCCATTCTGGGTCATCCCGATCTTCAGCGGCCCTTCATGGTATACACCGATGCCAGTGACATCGGCCTGGGTGCCATATTAGCTCAACGGAAGGATGCTGGCAGAGAGGAGGTTATCGCCTATGCAAGTCGAACCTTAACTGGGGCCGAACTCAATTATACTGCAACAGAGAAAGAATGTCTGGCAGTCATCTGGGCCCTGGAAAAGTGGCAACATTACTTGGAGCACAAACTTTTCACCGTTGTCACTGACCATGCTGCACTGCAATGGGTCATGAACTCCACTAAAACCACCAGCCGCCTCATCCGTTGGGTTCTGCGATTGCAGAAATTTGATTTTGTTATTGAGTACAGAAAAGGGAAGCTAAATGTAGCTCCGGATGCTCTATCCAGGTCTTCGTATACCCCAGGATGTAACTTATACACCAGCGGAAAAGACCCAGCACTGCCTGTGTCAGATGTTGTCCTGTGGGAAGAACAGCACAACGACCCCGAAGTTTCAAAATTATTGCAATCGGTTGCAGATAATTGTGCCAGTCTGAGTGACCAGTACGAAATCATTGAGGACAAATTGTATCACAAAACATACCTGACAAATAACCAACTACATTACAGAATCTACATTCCCAGCAGTCTCAGATCCACCCTTCTCCAGCATTATCACTCCACTCCCATGAGTGGCCATGGCGGAATCTACAAGACCTATAAACGACTTCAGGAAGTAGCATTCTGGCCGGGCATGTGGACAGCCGTAAAACAGCATGTGAGAACCTGTGTGAAATGTCAGACTCTGAAAAGTGATAATCGAAAACCTGCTGGAAAGCTACAGCAAATCACTACCAGCCGCCCAAACCAAATGCTGGGAGTCGACCTCATGGGACCATTACCCCGTAGCACAAATCAAAATGAATACCTGTTGGTTTTTGTTGATTACTATTCCCGATGGGTTGAGTTGTTCCCTATTCGCAATGCCACAGCCAAGAATGTCGCCACCATCTTCAGAAAAGACATCCTGACACGGTGGGGTGTACCAGACTTCATTCTCTCAGACAGAGGTGCTCAGTTTGTTTCATCTGTTTTCAGAGAGTTATGTGAGAACTGGAGTATTACTCCCAAATTAACTACAGCTTATCATCCACAAACCAACATGACCGAAAGAGTGAACCGAACTCTCAAGAGCATGATGGCAGCCTATGTGGACGACAACCATCAGAAATGGGACCAATTCTTACCAGAATTCAGATTCGCCCTTAATTCAGCCGTTCAAGAGACCACTGGACTAACCCCAGCAGAACTCCAGCTTGGTAGGAAACTCCAAAGTCCAATGGACAAAATACTCTGTGGGACTAATCTAACTCCAGACGCTGCCTCCTATGATGTAGTTCATCATCTCCATCATCTGCAAACTCAAGCCAAAGAGAATAGCAAGAAAGCCAAAATGAGACAACTGCGAAATTATAACAAGAATAGAAGAGATGAACTATTCAAAAGCAAAGACCGAGTATGGTTGCGAAACTTTCCACAGTCTAATGCACAGCGGAAATTTAGTGCAAAACTAGCACAAAAATGGAAAGGTCCTTACCGTATTCTCCAGCAGTTAGGTCCTTTGAACTACCAAGTAGTCTGGGAAGACACGGGAGAAGATGTCCGCACAGCTCACGTTTGTAATTTGAAAATGTGTTATCCAACCGCTGAGGAAATTGAATTACAGGAAAAAGCGAAACTCCTGGATCTATTCCAAGAAACCTCAGATGACGAAGATTTTCTAGGATTTTAATTGTTGTTTTCTCTCTCTTCCTAAAACAACCATGGGTTGTTTTTTTTTCTAGGGGGGGGAGAGTGTGACAATGAAGAAAATCTGTGCCGCGAGTCACATAGCTGCTAATAGTTTGATTACTTTCACTTTCATTTTAGCGTGATTTTGGGTGGAGCGTGTCAATTAACAACGGAAGGAAGTTGTATTTAAAGGGAGTGTGTAGTACCTGAATCTGAGCGTCATCCGTTTGTTTGCACATGAGGTTTGCCAGTATGAGTGATGGTTTGGTGGAAAGACAGCGTGCGTATCAATCAGCTGTTTCATGTGAAACGAAAAATGTCTGGTGCGTGACTGAAGCAGTGCGCTTCCAGACCGACCGTCGTGAGCTGTTCTGAAGGCAACGCGGAAAAACTGCTTGTCCACCTATCTTGGTGTCTGATGACCCGCAATACTCATTGGTGCCTTCAATATCTGCAAACTTGGTCAGTACCTCTGCGCCGCCATTACACGCACTTCTATCCACGCACGCACCTACTCACATATAGATTTCATATTCGCACATTCTGTGTGCTTATTTAAAATTATTGTTGATGTTGATTTAATGTTGGTAATTTACCACGAATTTAATGAGATGGTTATGCAATGTTTTCTTTTGTTTTCTCTTTTTTTCTTTATGGACATTTCGGTTTTTTTCGAATGCATGTGGACACGAATCTGCAACCGTGGATAGCGTGACGCGGTCGGTTCCCGGCACGGATCTCGACGACCAGAGACCGCTAGTGTGAATTTCACCTCTAATGTTTTTTTCTTTTCTTCTTTTTTTTTTTTTTTTGGGTCCATTTCATTTTTTGTGTGATTCATGATTATGAACATGTGTGGAAAATAAATATCCCTTGTGAACTGACATTTTTTTCCTGGGATTATTATTATAATTTGTTGTGTAACAGGTGGTTACCTTTTCTGTGCTATCCTGGGTTAAGTTAATTGTTTGGCAGGTTTAATCCTGTCTGGCGCCCGAAGGTTTTTCTTTAAAATAATTATAATTTATTTACGGGCGGGCCACCACCGTTACAATCTTCCTAACTTAAAAAATAAATGAATTCATAATACCCACTGAAATGGGTTGGGTTGTATGACGTTTGATCCAGAAAGGCGTGTTAGGGGCGGGGTTTAGGGCAGAGCAGCGGGAATAATGGCCCGGCAGTGGAAACGCAAGCCCGGTGCTTGAGGTCCGAGGCCACTGGCTCGGCTCGGCTCACTGTTAGCACTGGCCCGGCCCTGGTCCAGCAGTGGAAACGTGGCTATTGTTCATTACTGAGTTTGAAGCCTCAGGACATGCAGAGCTGACGTAGTTATGGCAATGGGCTTTTTTGTTTTTGACGCATTTGTACCTGGTGGACTGGGAGGGTTACGGTCTGGAGGAGAG
The DNA here is from genome assembly GCA_036326025.1 of Chrosomus eos. Classification (NCBI taxonomy): domain Eukaryota; kingdom Metazoa; phylum Chordata; class Actinopteri; order Cypriniformes; family Leuciscidae; genus Chrosomus; species Chrosomus eos. The sequence continues at coordinate 21,704,787 of CM070825.1, read as the reverse complement.
AAGTTGGGTTCCTGCTAGGGACATACTGGATCACTCCCTGATTGATGATTACAATCAACAGGTAAGTTCTTGGGAGCGCCAGGAGGCGCGGTTTATGAATTCGCGGTCTCCTTTCTTGCCTCGTGTATGTGCGTATGGGCGGGGTCGCTGATCACTGCTGCTGATCAGTCACCAGCCGCATCCGATCAGCACGTCAGCTGCAACTGATCAGCGAACCCTATTTAGTCCCTCTGTTTTCTCCTTGTCTTTGTCAGATCATTGTTGGATGTTCCATGTATCCTGCCTGTCTCCAGTTCCTGTTTGTCCTTCCAGTTCCGTGTTTCGTCTGTTCTACGTTCCTGCACTTCACTCCGTCAGCTTCCGGTTAGCCAGTCTTCGCTTTATTTCCTGGATCTCCCAAACTACGGCCATCACCTTCATCATCATCATCATCTTCACCCTCTTCTTACCATCCAGATCGGGTTGGACTTCAGCGTCCCTGTGCTGCCTTGTGCTTTTCTCACTGGACTTTACTACCATCAGCTACCAAGACTCACTCAATAAATATTATACTTTACTTGGATCTCCTGTTTATTTCCTGATAGGGGGAGGGTAGTGAATGATGTCCCGGGTCACTAAAGACCCGAGGTATGTGTTTAAGGGTTAATGTACTACGAAAAGTGTTGAATATTGCAGCCTTGCTTTCATAGCTGTCAGTATCTGTCTTATGAGATCACTACAATTTTCCCCTTTTGGGAATCAATTAAAAATTTCAGATGTACAAAGATTATTTTTTAGTGCTGGAATAAATAAGTATATGTGATATGCATGTGTGTGTCTAGTGTATGTAATTATCTCTTTCATAACATTGCCAGCCTTTGAAAAGTATTTTGCCATAATTTGTCTTCGGGGGTTATAATGTGGATGATGTCAGTAATATGACTGTCTATATAAGACAAAAGTGTTTCAACTTGACCTTGTAGATGACATGATACTGTATTGTATTTTTTAATTGAGAGATAATAAGCAAGGGTGCATGAAGTAAGTGACATACATTACTGACAAATGCTTTAAGGATTATTTTCTATTTCATAAAGGTTCAATTTGAGGATTTAATTAAATGTCAAAGTACTAATTTTCTCTTATTTTCCACAGATTCCAGATTCACAATGGAGAACCTATCCATCATAGTTAGTTTTGAGCTAACGCTGGATCCATTTTCCATCCCCCATGGAGCAAAATATCCTATATTTCTCTTTGGCATCTTTATCTACATTTTCAGTGCCTTTTGTAATTTGACCCTGTTGCTCCTCATCATTATGACACAAAGTCTCCATAAGCCAATATACTTTATTATGTTCAGTCTTCCACTGAATGATTTTGTTGGAATCACTTCCATGCTTCCCAAAGTTCTTTCTGACATTGTGACGGAAACCAATACTACATACTATCCCCTCTGTGTGCTCCAGGGTTTTCTGCTCCACATGTATGGGGGTGGAGTTTTGTTCATTCTGGCTGCCATGGCTTTTGATCGCTATATTGCTATTTGTATGCCTCTGCGATACAATGCTCTCATGACACCGAGGTTTGTGATGGGAATTGTTGCATCTGTATGGGGCCTTGACCTTTTTTTCATTCTTTTGCTGTTTTCTTTGCAGGGCAAGTATTCCAGATGCAGATCTATCATTTTGAATGTGTTTTGTGACAATCCCTCACTCCTTAAGCTGACCTGTGACAATACCACAGTTAATAATATCATAGGCTTGTTCAACACAGCCATAATGCAGATTATTAGTGTTTCCATTCAAGTATTTTCCTATGTGAAGATTTTGATTACCTGCTTGGTCATGAGTAGGTCTAATGCAAAGAGCAAGGCCATCAACACCTGTGTTGCTCAACTGTCCATTTTCATCATATATGAGGTTGTTGGAACTTTCACCATCTTGTCATACAGGATCAAAAATGTAAACGCAGATGTCCAAAAGATAATGGGGATGCTCATTTTTCTAGTGCCTCCAATTCTGAATCCAATAGTTTATGGTTTGAACAGTCATGAATTACGAAATAATCTGCTAAAACTCATACGCAGGAAAATCTCAAAAATGTAAAATATCTGTAAAATGTATTTTTGTCACTGTTTATGCCAAGAAGTCCAATACAACTCTTTAAATATTAGTGCTATTTGTGTAGCAGGATGTAATAACAACATGACTATAGTATTTAGACATTTGTAATCACAAGAAAATGCACTTAGCCTAAAATACATAATCCACTTCATTTTTTCAGGTTGGTGATTTGACATTTCCTATACTTATAGAAACAAAAATGAATAATGATTTCATTCAACTTTTATTTAATCAAAGAAAATATAATTCATGAAAAATGTATTACTCTTCTGGGAGGCCTCAGAGACCTCAGGTAAAAACATCAATTTTCACATGATTGCACACAAGCATGGTAAAATGGTGTGTTAAAGCTTGTAACCTTTTTTTGTTGTTGTTGTTATAAATACGTATTGTACAAAACAAGTGTCTCTGGGACCCCAGACATAAAAACACTCCATCTCAGCCCAAGTCATTTTTTGTTTCTATATAACAATATAGATCCATAGGGAGCATAACTTTCAGTGAATATTCATAGCTTTCCTGTAGCTCAAACAGTAGAGTGTTGCTGATTGCAACGCCAAGGTCATGGGTTTGATGCCAAGGTCATGGGTTTGATATCCATGGAAAGCAAAAACTGATAAAAATGTGTACCTTGAATATAATGTAAGTTGCTTTGGATAAAAAGCATCTGCCAAATGTAAAATGACTGTGGGAAGAAAGAGTGCTGTTTCATGCTTTGGCCTAAATGTACAGTAACTACTTTCAAACTTTCTGAAATAATCTCCATATACTGTGTAAGGCCTGCATCGGTCCACCGACAGTTTCCGATAAGCGGGTGAAGGTTTACAGGGTGTTACTGTCTTTTCCGCGTGGCAAAGTAATTGGATTCTAGTTAAACTTTTATTGGACTCCATTTTATCACAACCTTGAATTTAGGTTGGAATGCCAATTTGTTATTGGTCATTTATATAATAGTTTAGCAATACATTTGATTGTTCTATTTAACTCTTTACTCAGTTGCTCCGGGTCATTGCACCGGCCGTTAATATTATGCGGGTCACTAAACAGAGGTAATTGGCTAATACCTTAGGCGGTCGCATTCATGCTTACTCAATCTAAGATACTTTGTATAGCCATATGGTTGTATGCACTTGAATTAAAGTAATGTTTTCTTTAGACAGAGGTCATGACCACTCCTAAAGATATAAACCGACCAATATCAATTCTCTGGTAGTAGCTTTGGTTTGGTCATGCCATGGTTTCCCACGTACACTTAACTAAAGTAACATTATATTAAACAGAGGTTAGACTCACCCTATTTATGTTGGTTGAGCGGCATTTTGCTGTCCTAAACGGAAAGTTCCTTTTTGTCTTTACATCCTAAGTACACTTGAATTAGTAAATATTAGCCGGAACTCTAAAATTGCAGTTGGTGTGCCCAATGCTCCACTCAAAACTGGACGTTAGTCTGTTACTAATCTGATGCAGATTTGCAGTAACAATGCATACAACGTACTGAAGTTAATAGTTTCAGAGTAAGCCAGAATAAAATCAAATGTAACAATTTATTATGTCAGGTAAATGTATCATGCCAATTACATAACCAGTTCAAAGATAATAAAAACAAAACGTCTCAGGTTACTATTGTAACCATAGTTCCCTGAGAAACAGGGAACGAGACGATGCGTCGAACGACACGGTGGGAACGCCTCTTGCGTGATTGCGTCTGAAGCATCTATGCCAACTAGTCCAATGGAATGAGAGAATGAGCGTCACGGGCGGGTGACGTCATGAACCAGGAAAGGATAAGAGCACTTCCGCTGCTCGCCGGCATTTAGCTTCGACAGTTGCCGAAGCAAGCCGATCGCAGGGACGCAGGAAGTATGGCAGGGGGACGCATCGTCTCGTTCCCTGTTTCTCAGGGAACTATGGTTACAATAGTAACCTGAGACGTTCCCTTTATCGAAAAAGGGAACTTCGAGATGCGTCGAACGACACGGTGGGAACGAGAATACCCAACCCGCCATAATTACAAGTACCTGAGTGTCAGTCTGTTGATCTAAGCACTCAGCACCTGAGAACCTGGGGCAGCATCCAGGTCCAAACTGTAAAATCTCACGAATGTGAGCGGAGAGGACCAGCCCGCCGCATCACAAACATCTTGAAGAGATACCCCCTGCAATATGGCTTTAGAAGCCGCCATACTCCTGGTCGAGTGAGCTCGGACCACCAAAGGACAAGGCTGGCCCGAGTACTCGTATGCCAGTGAAATAGCCTCGACTATCCACTTACTGACTGTCTGTTTGGAAGCAGGAAGACCTTTCTTAGGTGATCCAAAGCAAATCAGTAATTGGTCGGACTTCCTGATTGAGGATGTCCGACGTACATACGTGTCCAATGCTCGCACTGGACACAAGAGGTGCAGTCTTTCCTGGTCCGCAGTTGCAAAAGGAGGACAGAAAGCCTGCAGCACAATAGGCCTCGGAGTCAAGGTTGGAACCTTAGGGACGTATCCCTGTTCTGGATATAGGAACGCCTTGACCATCCCCGGTGCAAATTCAAGGCAGGTGGGGGAGACCGAAAGAGCCTGAAGGTCACCAACTCACTTTAGGGACGAAATAGCTAGCAGAAAGAAGTCTTGAAAGTAAGGAACTTTTCTGAGACCGAATCTAAGGGCTCGAATGGAGCCCTAGACAGGCCTACTAGAACTACAGTCAAATCCCAAGCTGGCACCTTAGTGCGAATTGCAGGCCTCAGCCTCAAAGTGCCACGAAGGAAACGTGTAATCAGGGGGTCTCGACCCAAAGATATACCTCCCACCATGGTATGGTAAGCCGCAATGGCTGCCACGTAAACTTTTAGTGTGGAAGGACATAGACCTGACACAAAGCGCTCCTGCAGGAACTCGATTACTGTGTTGACAGAACAATTAACCGGATCCCACTGATGTCGGTGACACCATAAGGAGAAAACTCTCCATTTAAGCGCATACAGTTTCCTCGTAGCTGGAGCTCTGGAGCTTAGGATGGTCTCAACAGCCTCAGCTGAAAGACCACTATCTATAAGTTGGGCCCCCTCAGAGGCCAAACCCAAAGATTCCACATGTCTGGTCGAGGGTGAAATATTGTGCCCCCGGCCTGAGACAGAAGGTCCCTCCTCAAAGGGATCTCCAATGGAGGCCCGTCTAGCAGAAGGATCAGGTCCGCAAACCAGATCCGACTTGGCCAGCGTGGTGCTACTAGCAGTAGGCTTATTCCATACCGACGGACCCTCTCCAGAACTCCTGGGAGCAGAGCAACAGGGGGAAAGGCGTACAGACGTAGCCTCGGCCACGTCTGAACCATGGCGTCCAGCCCCAGGGGGGCTGGGTGCGACAGAGAATACCAGAGAGGACAGTGCGTCGTGTTCTGAGACGCGAACAGATCCACCTCTGCCTGACCATATGCCTCCCAGATTTTCTCCACCGCCTCGGGGTGGAGACTCCAATCCCCTGGCCTCAGCTCCTGCCTCGACAGGATGTCTGCTCCTATATTCTGGTCCCCAGGAATATACACTGCCCTCAGAGAGAGTACCTTCCCCAGAGACCACAGGAGGATCTGGTGCGCCAGTTTGCAAAGCGGACGCGAGCGCAGACCCCCCTGGCGGTTCAGATAAGAGACCACTGATGTGTTGTCTGTTCGAACGAGCACATGATGGCCTCTTAGGTCCGGAAGGAAATGTCTCAACGCATTGAAGACGGCCATCATCTCCAGGCAATTTATGTGCCAAGAAAGATGATGGCCTTTCCACAGACCCTGAACCGAGCGGCCTTCCATTACCGCCCCCAGCCGGTGAGAGAAGCATCTGTCGAGATCACTACTCGACGGCAAAGAGCTCCCAACACCGGACCCTGGGTTAAGAACCAGAATTTACATATAACTAAGGCACGAAAGCATCGCCGCGTGCCTTGATATGCAAAGTGGGTTTCCCCTCGGGGAGAACCTTCTGGTCCTGAGCCAGCACTGTAAAGGTCTCATGTACAGCATGCCAAAAGGAATTCCGTTGGACGCTGCTGCCAGTAGACCCAACAGTCTCTCGAACTGTTTTACAGTGCGTGACTGGCCTAGCCTCAGCTCTTCTGTGGCTGTTAGGATAATAAATCCCATACCACACCAAGGAAAGTGGTTCTCTGTACTGGAGAAAGTACACTCTTCTTGGCATTGAGCCTCAACCCCAACATCTCTATATGAGCGAGAACGACACCTCAGTGCCGAACCGCCAACTGCTCTGATTCCGCTAGAATCAGCCAGTCGATATAATTCAGAATGCATATGCCCTGAAGCCTGAGAGGGGCTAAAGCTGCATCCATGCATTTCGTGAATGTGCGGGGTGACAAAGCTAGGCCGAAAGGAAGAACCCGATATTGGTATTCTTTGCCCCTGAAAGAAAACCTCAGGAACTTCCTGTGCTGAGGGAGGATGGAGATATGGAAGTATGCATCCTTTAGATCTATCGTGACGAACCAGTCCTCGGATCTGATTTGGGTCACGATCTGTTTGAGGGTCAGCTAACTTGAACTTTAGTTTCTGAACTGACCGAATAAACAGGCGAAGATCTAAAAGGGACGCAACCCTCCATCCTTTTTTGGAACAATGAAATAATGGCTGTAAAAACCCGACTCTCTGACGGGTGAGTACACCTGTTCTATAGCTTCTTTGCTAACAGGGCCTTTACTTCTTGTCCCATTACCAGAGCCTGCTCGGGATGCACCACTGTGGGCAGCACCCGCTGTAATGAGGAGGACGAGAGCCAAACTGGATTCTGTAACCCTTCTCTACAAACTGCAGGACCCAATGAGAAATATTCGGCAGAAGCATCCACGCTGCCAGAAAATTTACTAAGGGAACCAGCCCCTCGAGGCTGGTCTCTGGTGTTACTGAGGGAGCCATATCTGGAGCCTGAAACATAATGGCAGGAACTACCTGACCTGACTACTCAAAAGCCCCCCTCAGAGGGCGCGAAACCAATGCTGTACCGCAGCATAGCATCAGCGACTCGCTGGAGACCGCTGCACCCTGAAGCACCGGAGGTGGCAGGGTTGGCAGGAGGGTCTCGTGAGGACCCCGAAATGGAACGGGCACCGTGAATGAGGTGTACACCACTCTACTTCGGTCGGGGCTGTCCTCACAGGCCTGACGCCTAAACGTCAAGACCCTTGAACCGAAATTTTCTTCGCCTGAAGAACGGCCCTTAGATCCGGCTTAGGCTTAGACGACTTCGGTTGAGAGGGTTGCGTCTGTCTCCAGTATCTACATGGAGGAACACGAGACGCAGCACTCTCTTTCTGTGCACATAATATGATGAACTCGACGGCTGGGGCTGCTCACGCCCAGCAGCCCCAGGGGGGCTGGACACAGCGAGGGAGAAACCTAATTATATATATATTTATAGGTAAAATATATATAAATATTTATATATATATATATATATATATATATATATATATATATATATATATATATATATATATCTTGTATCACCTAACAACGACCGCATGGAATGCGTCGCCGAAGAGACCCGAAGGCTCAAATTTCGCTATATCCAGAACCCCAGCAGATCGGCCTGATAAGCCTGGAGCATTATAATATAGATTTCTATAAACATTCTCCAGCTGACCTGCTGCCGTATAAGCTTTACCCATAAAACCAAAGTAGTTCTGCTTAAACCTACGCGCTGCCTCGGCAAACGCGAGATCCCAGCCACAGAATCTTATTTTTGCAAAATACACTCGAAATCTAAGCGGTGCCTCGGCAAACGCGAGATCCGAGCTAGATTCTGATTACAACATTAAACCTACACGCTGCCTCGGCAAACGCGAGATTCTTTAGTATAGGCTTATGAGCAAAGCAGAGGCTTAAATGATGATACTGGACCAGGTGAAAAAATAGCATTTTCCTATTTTTATTTCTGTTCAGCCTGGGGCATCATATAACCGTAATCTTTCAACCCTCTAATCTTGAATAAACATTTAACACGAGGGCTGAAAGTAGTGATAAATACGGTTTATTCCATAATTTAAATATTCAGTGTGTAAATCAGGGAAAAAATGGAAGCCTCGTGGTGGAGATAATGTGATAGAAATAAGAAAACGCTCGTCAAGTTTCTTAGGACGAGCGTTCCTTTTTCTCAGCTGGCCATTAAATATTTAATTTACTAACAGCACGGGACAAAACCTCCACCAGTTCATCATATACTGGAAAAATAGATGGCGAATCTAATTCAACAGTGTGTGTGCTTGCTTTCACTTTCAACATTCTCAAACACAAACCTCCTCGGAGGAAGAATATGAAGGAAAAAGGGCTCTCTCTCCCCGAGCGGAAGAAACCGCAGAGCGTGCTTCCAACACCGGGGAGATAGAGCTGGATCTTCCGGGCAAGGAAGAAGAAAAGGCCCTCGGACCGTTCTCCCACCCCTCCAAAAGATCCTTTTGCGATCCCCAGGAATGCATTCTCCGCGCCGCCTCGGCAAACGCGGGTCCTGCATCCCGTGAGAATCGCGAGCCTGCCACTATCATAGTGACAGGCGAGAGCAGAGCATGCAAATCTGGTAGTTTCACTTTCACAATGTTAGCACTCAGCATGCTCTTACTCTCAAACAAAATGACACAAAGCTGTGTGTGTCCCCACCCGTTTAAATAAACGCGGGCAGGGAGGAACACACTGTTTGTACATTTGTTTCGCCATAACGTTTCCGACAATATTGTAACAGACAACAATAAATAGACAGAGACAGTTTGACACAGATCGCTTGCTGAGGCAACAGAAGCTAAATGCCGGCGAGCAGCGGAAGTGCTCTTATCCTTTCCTGGTTCATGACGTCACCCGCCCGTGACGCTCATTCTCTCATTCCATTGGACTAGTTGGCATAGATGCTTCAGACGCAATCACGCAAGAGGCGTTCCCACCGTGTCGTTCGACGCATCTCGAAGTTCCCTTTTTCGATAAAGGGAACATCAAATGCTCTAGAACAAAGAGAAAAGATGTGAACCAGACATTAATCTTGAGCTACAAATCGCGCTGAGCCTCTTGAGTAATAATCCTTATCTACTCAGACCAAGAAAGAAACCTAAACAAATGCTAACAATGGCAATTTGCATTAATCACTGTCTCCAGAGTTTACACCTTTATATGATCCATATTATTATACACCTTATTAATAAAGGCTTTTTAACTTTTGCATCCTACTGAGTGCCTGGACTTGGATTTTTTGTTCCAAATCCTTTTTTTTCCCAAAAAATGTTTATTGGCTTTTGTTTGAATATTTTGTTTGAATATTTTGTTTGAATCAATCAATCAATCAATCTCTCTCTCTCTCTCTCTCTCCTCTCTCTCTCCTCTCTCTTCCCTCTCTCTCTCTCTCTCTCTCTCTCTCTCTCTCTCTCTCTCTCTCTCTCTCTCTCTCTCTCTCTCTCTCTCTCTCTCTCTCTCTCTCTCTTGAGGTGTCCATGGCCTTCACAGCCCTGATAATGCGTGTCGTCGTGTCCATGTGATGGTCCTTCATCAGATCTGGATATGCCCTGGATCCGGCGGTCTGCGGTAAACCTCGGGATAAACAGAGAGACTAATATTAGCGTAGACGCCATCCTTCTTATGATGTACAAAGTATATCAGGAATTATGGGAAGTGTTCCCGGTTCCGGCTGATCTAATCTATGCAGCCTAACATTGAATAATAGAAATCTATAATGTGTTATGTGTATGCTAAGCCAAAGAAATGTGTTTTTAGTCTAGATTTAAACTGACAGACTGTATCTGCTTCCCGGACCGTGTTAGGAAGATTGTTCCAAAGTTTTGGTGCTAAATAGGAAAAGGATCTACCACCAGCAGTCGATTTTGATATTCTAGGTATTATCAACTGGCCAGAATTTTGAGATCGCAATAGACGTGAAGGACTATAATGCGTTAAGAGCTCGCTCAAGTACTGGGGAGCTAAACCATTTAGTGCTTTGTAAGTAATCAGCAATATTTTAAAATTTATACAATGTTTAATAGGCAGCCAATGCAGTGTTGACAGAACCGGGCTAATATGGTCATACTTCCTGGTTCTGTTAAGAACTCTAGCGGCTGCGTTTTGAACTAGCTGCAGTTTGTTTAAAGTCCCCGTGAACCGGAAGTTGCAAACGACTTTTGTCCAGTGCTGTGACGTATTTCCGAGAGAAACGGAATACTAAATGAGGCAAAATAGTGAGCGTGGCTTTTTTTTTCCAACTAGCACCTGATTGGATCTAGAAAAATGCACCTCCTCGCCATCTCTCTTTTCACACGCTGTGTGCCTGTCTAATGTGAGTTGGAGGGGCGTGATTACGGATGTTAAGCAGACACCTAAACCGTCAAGCCTACGTCATCGGGCAAGGTCCTCCAGTGCAGAGGGGAGGGGCATTTTCAGAATTTGATTAAAGATTACGAAGCCAAAAGATTTTTTTGTGTGGATTGACTTGCATGGATGAATTGTTCACCACAAAACGATCAATTTAGGCAAACAAAGTAAGTATGGTCAATTTTGATTTCATGGGGACTTTAATAAGCGTGCAGGGCAACCACCCAGTAGAGCATTACAATAATCTAGCCTTGAGGTCATGAAAGCATGAACTAATTGTTCCGCATTTGTCAGTGAGAGCATATGACGTAATTTAGATATATTTTTAAGATGGAAAAATGCGGTTTTACAGATACTAGACACGTGACTTTCAAATGAAAGATTAACCTATTCTAGGTTATTAGGTGAGGAAGTTTTTTGTCCAATGATTAGAATCTCTGTTTTTTCATAATTTAGTAATAGGAAATTACTGGTCATCCAATTTTTTATATCAGCTATGCATTCCGTTAATTTTGTGAATTGGTAAGTTTCGTTAGGTTTTGAAGAAATATACAGCTGAGTATCATCAGCATAACAGTGAAAGCTAATTCCATATTTCCTAATTATATCTCCTAATGGTAGCATGTACAGAGTGAACAGCAGCGGTCCTAGTACTGAGCCTTGTGGTACGCCATACTGAACTTGTGATCGATAAGACATCTCTTCACTTACTGCTACAAACTGAAAACGGTCAGATAAGTATGATTTAAACCATGCTAGTGCAATTCCGCTAATGCCAACATAGTTTTCTAGTCTATTTAAAAGAATGTTGTGGTCGATAGTATCAAATGCAGCACTAAGATCAAGTAACACTAATAGAGAGATACAACCACGATCGGATGATAGGAGCAAATCATTTGTGACTTTAATGAGAGCAGTCTCAGTACTATGGTACGGTCTAAATCCGGACTGAAAATCCTCGCAGATATTATTTCTTTCTAAAAAGGAACACAGTTGTGAGGATACTGCTTTTTCTAGTATCTTTGACAGAAAAGGCAGATTCGAGATTGGCCTGTAATTGACTAATTCTGTAGGATCAAGATGCGTTTTTTTAACAAGCGGTTTAATCATAGCCAACTTAAAGGTTTTTGGTACGTATCCTAATGACAAAGATGAATTAATGATATCTAGAAGAGGATCTATGACCTCTGGAAGCATCTCTTTCAGTAGCTTAGTATAGCTCGGTATAGGGTCTAGCATACAAGTTGTCGATTTAGATCAGAGGTCTTCACTCCTGCTCCTGGAGAGCCACTGTCCTGCAACATTTAGTTCCAACCCTAATCAAACACACCTGAATCAGCTCATTAAGCACTTCAGAATTGCTTGAGTATTCAAAGGCAGGTGTGGTGAAGCAGGTTGGAACTAAACTCTGCAGGACAGTGGCTCTCCAGGAGCAGGAGTGAAGACCTCTGATTTAGATGAATTAACAATTTTGCAAAATTCTTCCTCTCCTATAGCAACAAATGAATCAAAATGTTCCTCACGGAGACTACAATATACTCCCTGATGCGATACTGTTGTAGACGGTTGCATAGTTATAATTTTGTCCCTGATATTATCAATCTTATAAGTGAAGAACTTCATAAAGTTCATTACTGCTGTGTTTCTTATAAACTTCTGGGCTTGAAGCTTTCTTTTTCGTTAGTTTAGTCACTTGTTCAAATAAATACCTAGGATTATGTTTATTTTCTTCTAATAGGGTTGAAAAATAATTAGTTCTAGCATCTTTTAAGGCCTCTCTGTAAGCTATCGAGCTCTCCTTCCATGAAATCCGAAATACCTCTAGTTTTGTTTTCTTCCAGTTTCGCTCCATTTTTCTGGCTGCTCTCTTAAGGGCCCGGGTGTGCTCATTGTACCACGCCGTTGGACTATTTTCTTTAATCTTCTTTAAGCGCAGCGGAGCAACTGTGTCTAAAGTGCTGGAAAAGAGAGAGTTAAAAGTTTCTGTTGCAATATCAAGTTCTTCTAAGCTATCTGGGATGCTGAGATTATGAAACTGATTTGGAAGATTATTGATAAAGCAATCTTTAGTGGCAGAAGTGATAGGTCTAACATATTTATAACACGGAGTCGGCTTTGCAGCCTTGGCTAAATGTAATTTACACGAGACTAGATAATGATCTGAGATGTCGTCGCTCTGCTGCAGAATTTCAACGGCATCAACATCTATTCCATGTGATAATATTAGATCTAGAGTATGATTACGACAATGAGTAGGTCCTGACACGTGTTGTCTCACTCCAATTGAGTTTATAATGTCTTTAAATGCCAATCCCAATGCATCTTTTTCATTATCTACATGTATATTAAAATCACCAACAATTAGGACTTTATCTGCAGCCAATACTTATTCTGATAGAAAGTCAGCAAATTCTTTGATAAAATCTTTATGGTGCCCTGGTGGCCTGTATACAGTAGCCAGCAGAATTCTCAAACGTGATTTATTGTTTACACTATAAATTTTTACATTAAGCACCAACACTTCAAAAGAAGTATATTTAAAACTAGATTTCTTAGTGGTTTTGAGAATATTACTATAAATTACAGCAACACCTCCCCCTTTGCCTTTCGGACGAGGCTCATGTTTATAACAATAATCTTGCGGAGTGGACTAATTTAAAGTAATGTAATCGTTTGGTTTTAGCCAGGTTTCTGTCAAACACAGCACATCTAGGTTATAGTCTTTAATCTTATCATTAACTATGAGCGATTTTGAATTAAGGGATCGAATATTCAGCAACCCAAGCTTTATCGTTTGCTCATCTGTATTATATCTGTTTTTTATTTGTTGAACATCAATTAGATTTTTAACCTTAGAAAGGTTTGGCAGTTTTTTGGATTTCCAAATTCGGGGAACAGACACAGTCTCTATAGGATGATATCTAGGTGAAAGAGTCTCTATGTGATGGGATTTATCTGACCTTGGTGACGAGAGGCCGCTAGCAGACGGTCGGTTTAGCCAGTTTGTCTGCTTTTTCATCTCTCGAGTGAGTCCATAACATTCTTTACTAATGGGTCGTAATTCGTTGGAATGATTTCTTTTATGTTTGGGGTTATCTTAATCCCTAATTATGTAAAACCTTCAGGAGAGCTGGCAAATTGCCTGGAGATTGGACAGTTACTCCTTTCATCACCATTCTAGCAAGGCACTTTTATTATTGTTCATTTTGTAACCTGAAAACTTTCCAAATACAGTAAGTATATTATTAAGTGCTTGAATAGAAGGGTCTATATTTGTAAGAAACGCCACAATATCATCTGCAAACAGAGACAAACGATGTTCCCTCTCACCTATTGTCATGCCCTTTATTTCAGAACTACTCCGAATTGCCATTGCAAGGGGTTCTACTGCAAATAAAACAAACAAAGGGGACAATGGACACCCCTGTCATGTACCTCTACTTAAGTTAACGGGTTTTGAAATGTGGTTATTTGTTATTATTTCTGCCTGTGGATCATTATAAAGGAGCCTAATCCATTTAATATACCCATCAACCAGCCCAAATCTCTTAAGCACTTCAAAAAGGTATCCCCATTCAATCTGTCGACGGCATTTTCCACATCCAACGACAGGATTGCATGGTCCTTGGCATTTTGTTTTTTATATAGTATATATTTAGGACTCTATATATGTTATGGAGGGCTTGTCTTCCAAGCACAAACCCATTTTGATCATTCATTATAAGGTTCGGTATAAATGTTTCAATTCTCTTAGCTAGGGCCTTACAGAGGATTTTTGTATCGCATGACATCAAAGATATGGGCCTATAAGATGATTTTTCATTAGCGGGTTTGCCTGGCTTCAATATAAGGGTAATTAGTGCTGATCTCAATGATGGGGGTAGCATTTCCTTTTCAAATGGTTCGATGAACATTTCAAGCAAGTGTGGTAAAAGTTTCCCTGCACATTTTTTTGTATAAATTTCCATTGGGATGCCATCAGGCCCAGGGGCTTTTCCACTACTCATGCCCTGTAGTGCCTCTGAGAGCTCTTCTATACTCAGATTCCTCTCTAGGTCACTTCTTGTCCCCTCTGATAATTTAAGAAAATTAAGTTTATCAAGAAAGCGTCTCAGGTTACTATTGTAACCATAGTTCCCTGAGAAACAGGGAACGAGACGATGCGTCGAACGACACGGTGGGAACGCCTCTTGCGTGATTGCGTCTGAAGCATCTATGCCAACTAGTCCAATGGAATGAGAGAATGAGCGTCACGGGCGGGTGACGTCATGAACCAGGAAAGGATAAGAGCACTTCCGCTGCTCGCCGGCATTTAGCTAGACAGTTGCCGAAGCAAGCCGATCGCAGGGACGCAGGAAGTATGGCAGGGGGACGCATCGTCTCGTTCCCTGTTTCTCAGGGAACTATGGTTACAATAGTAACCTGAGACGTTCCCTTTATCGAAAAAGGGAACTTCGAGATGCGTCGAACGACACGGTGGGAACGAGAATACCCAACCCGCCATAATTACAAGTACCTGAGTGTCAGTCTGTTGATCTAAGCACTCAGCACCTGAGAACCTGGGGCAGCATCCAGGTCCAAACTGTAAAATCTCACGAATGTGAGCGGAGAGGACCAGCCCGCCGCATCACAAACATCTTGAAGAGATACCCCCTGCAATATGGCTTTAGAAGCCGCCATACTCCTGGTCGAGTGAGCTCGGACCACCAAAGGACAAGGCTGGCCCGAGTACTCGTATGCCAGTGAAATAGCCTCGACTATCCACTTACTGACTGTCTGTTTGGAAGCAGGAAGACCTTTCTTAGGTGATCCAAAGCAAATCAGTAATTGGTCGGACTTCCTGATTGAGGATGTCCGACGTACATACGTGTCCAATGCTCGCACTGGACACAAGAGGTGCAGTCTTTCCTGGTCCGCAGTTGCAAAAGGAGGACAGAAAGCCTGCAGCACAATAGGCCTCGGAGTCAAGGTTGGAACCTTAGGGACGTATCCCTGTTTTGGATATAGGAACGCCTTGACCATCCCCGGTGCAAATTCAAGGCAGGTGGGGGAGACCGAAAGAGCCTGAAGGTCACCAACTCTCTTTAGGGACGAAATAGCTAGCAGAAAGAAGTCTTGAAAGTAAGGAACTTTTCTGAGACCGAATCTAAGGGCTCGAATGGAGCCCTAGACAGGCCTACTAGAACTACAGTCAAATCCCAAGCTGGCACCTTAGTGCGAATTGCAGGCCTCAGCCTCAAAGTGCCACGAAGGAAACGTGTAATCAGGGGGTCTCGACCCAAAGATATACCTCCCACCATGGTATGGTAAGCCGCAATGGCTGCCACGTAAACTTTTAGTGTGGAAGGACATAGACCTGACACAAAGCGCTCCTGCAGGAACTCGATTACTGTGTTGACAGAACAATTAACCGGATCCCACTGATGTCGGTGACACCATAAGGAGAAAACTCTCCATTTAAGCGCATACAGTTTCCTCGTAGCTGGAGCTCTGGAGCTTAGGATGGTCTCAACAGCCTCAGCTGAAAGACCACTATCTATAAGTTGGGCCCCCTCAGAGGCCAAACCCAAAGATTCCACATGTCTGGTCGAGGGTGAAATATTGTGCCCCCGGCCTGAGACAGAAGGTCCCTCCTCAAAGGGATCTCCAATGGAGGCCCGTCTAGCAGAAGGATCAGGTCCGCAAACCAGATCCGACTTGGCCAGCGTGGTGCTACTAGCAGTAGGCTTATTCCATACCGACGGACCCTCTCCAGAACTCCTGGGAGCAGAGCAACAGGGGGAAAGGCGTACAGACGTAGCCTCGGCCACGTCTGCACCATGGCGTCCAGCCCCAGGGGGGCTGGGTGCGTCAGAGAATACCAGAGAGGACAGTGCGTCGTGTTCTGAGACGCGAACAGATCCACCTCTGCCTGACCATATGCCTCCCAGATTTTCTCCACCGCCTCGGGGTGGAGTCTCCAATCCCCTGGCCTCAGCTCCTGCCTCGACAGGATGTCTGCTCCTATATTCTGGTCCCCAGGAATATACACTGCCCTCAGAGAGAGTACCTTCCCCAGAGACCACAGGAGGATCTGGTGCGCCAGTTTGCAAAGCGGACGCGAGCGCAGACCCCCCTGGCGGTTCAGATAAGAGACCACTGGTGTGTTGTCTGTTCGAACGAGCACATGATGGCCTCTTAGGTCCGGAAGGAAATGTCTCAACGCATTGAAGACGGCCATCATCTCCAGGCAATTTATGTGCCAAGAAAGATGATGGCTTTTCCACAGACCCTGAACCGAGCAGCCTTCCATTACCGCTCCCCAGCCGGTGAGAGAAGCATCTGTCGAGATCACTACTCGATGGCAAAGAGCTCCCAACACCGGACCCTGGGTTAAGAACCAGAATTTACATATAACTAAGGCACGAAAGCATCGCCGCGTGCCTTGATATGCAAAGTGGGTTTCCCCTCGGGGAGAACCTTCTGGTCCTGAGCCAGCACTGTAAAGGTCTCATGTACAGCATGCCAAAAGGAATTCCGTTGGACACTGCTGCCAGTAGACCCAACAGTCTCTCGAACTGTTTACAATGCGTGACTGGTTTTGGGTTAAGAACCAGTGTTTACTACATATAACTAAGGCACGAAAGCATCGCCGCGTGACCTTGATATGCAAAGTGGGTTTCCCCTCGGGGAGAACCCTCTGGTCCTGAGCCAGCGCTGTAAAGGTCTCATGTACAGCATGCCAAAAGGAATTCCGTTGGACGCTGCTGCCAGTAGACCCAACAGTCTCTCGAACTGTTTTACAGTGCGTGACTGGCCTAGCCTCAGCTCTTCTGTGGCTGTTAGGATAATAAATCCCATACCACACCAAGGAAAGTGGTTCTCTGTACTGGAGAAAGTACACTCTTCTTGGCATTGAGCCTCAACCCCAACATCTCTATATGAGCGAGAACGACACCTCAGTGCCGAACCGCCAACTGCTCTGATTCCGCTAGAATCAGCCAGTCGATATAATTCAGAATGCGTATGCCCTGAAGCCTGAGAGGGGCTAAAGCTGCATCCATGCATTTCGTGAACGTGCGGGGTGACAAAGCTAGGCCGAAAGGAAGAACCCGATATTGGTATTCTTTGCCCCTGAAAGAAAACCTCAGGAACTTCCTGTGCTGAGGGAGGATGGAGATATGGAAGTATGCATCCTTTAGATCTATCGTGACGAACCAGTCCTCGGATCTGATTTGGGTCACGATCTGTTTGAGGGTCAGCTAACTTGAACTTTAGTTTCTGAACTGACCGAATAAACAGGCGAAGATCTAAAAGGGACGCAACCCTCCATCCTTTTTTGGAACAATGAAATAATGGCTGTAAAAACCCGACTCTCTGACGGGTGAGTACACCTGTTCTATAGCTTCTTTGCTAACAGGGCCTTTACTTCTTGTCCCATTACCAGAGCCTGCTCGGGATGCACCACTGTGGGCAGCACCCCGCTGTAATGAGGAGGACGAGAGCCAAACTGGATTCTGTATCCCTTCTCTACAAACTGCAGGACCCAATGAGAAATATTCGGCAGAAGCATCCACGCTGCCAGAAAATTTACTAAGGGAACCAGCCCCTCGAGGCTGGTCTCTGGTGTTACTGAGGGAGCCAAATCTGGAGCCTGAAACATAATGGCAGGAACTACCTGACCTGACTACTCAAAAGCCCCCCTCAGAGGGCGCGAAACCAATGCTGTACCGCAGCATAGCATCAGCGACTCGCTGGAGACCGCTGCGCCCTGAAGCACCGGAGGTGGCAGGGTTGGCAGGAGGGTCTCGTGAGGACCCCGAAATGGAACGGGCACCGTGAAATGAGGTGTACACCACTCTACTTCGGTCGGGGCTGTCCTCACAGGCCTGATGCCTAAGCATCAGGACCTTTTTTTTTTTTTTTTTTTTGAACCGAAGCTTTCTTCGCCTGAAGAACGGTCTTCAGATCCGGCTTAGGCGACTTCGGTTGAGAGGGTTGCGTCTGTCTCCAGTATCTACATGGAGGAACACGAGACGCAGCACTCTCTTTCTGTGCACATAATATGATGAACTCGACGGCTGGGGCTGCTCACGCCCAGCAGCCCCAGGGGGGCTGGACACAGCGAGGGAGAAACCTTATTATATATATATTTTTTTATATATATATATCTTTTATCACCTAACAACGACCGCATGGAATGCGTCGCCGAAGAGACCCGAAGGCTCAAATTTCGCTATATCCAGAACCCCAGCAGATCGGCCTGATAAGCCTGGAGCATTATAATATAGATTTCTATAAACATTCTCCAGCTGACCTGCTGCCGTATAAGCTTTACCCATAAAACCAAAGTAGTTCTGCTTAAACCTACGCGCTGCCTCGGCAAACGCGAGATCCCAGCCACAGAATCTTATTTTTGCAAAATACACTCGAATCTAAGCGGTGCCTCGGCAAACGCGAGATCCGAGCTAGATTCTGATTACAACATTAAACCTACACGCTGCCTCGGCAAACGCGAGATTCTTTAGTATAGGCTTATGAGCAAAGCAGAGACTTAAATGATGATACTGGACCAGGTGAAAAAATAGCATTTTCCTATTTTTATTTCTGTTCAGCCTGGGGCATCATATCATAACCGTAATCTTTCAACCCTCTAATCTTGAATAAACATTTAACACGAGGGCTGAAAGTAGTGATAAATACGGTTTATTCCATAATTTAAATATTCAGTGTGTAAATCAGGGAAAAAATGGAAGCCTCGTGGTGGAGATAATGTGATAGAAATAAGAAAACGCTCGTCAAGTTTCTTAGGACGAGCGTTCCTTTTTCTCAGCTGGCCATTAAATATTTAATTTACTAACAGCACGGGACAAAACCTCCACCAGTTCATCATATACTGGAAAAATAGATGGCGAATCTAATTCAACAGTGTGTGTGCTTGCTTTCACTTTCAATATTCTCAACACAAACCTCCTCGGAGGAAGAATATGACGGAAAAAGGGCTCTCTCTCCCCGAGCGGAAGAAACCGCAGAGCGTGCTTCCAACACCGGGGAGATAGAGCTGGATCTTCCGGGCAAGGAAGAAGAAAAGGCCCTCGGACCGTTCTCCCACCCCTCCAAAAGATCTTTTTGCGATCCCCAGGAATGCATTCTCCGCGCCGCCTCGGCAAACGCGGGTCCTGTATCCCGTGAGAATCGCGAGCCTGCGACTATCATACAGAGTGACAGGCGAGAGCAGAGCATGCTAATCTGGTAGTTTCACTTTCACAATGTTAGCACTCAGCATGCTCTTACTCTCAAACAAATTGACACAAAGCTGTGTGTGTCCCCACCCGTTTAAATAAACGCGGGCAGGGAGGAACACACTGTTTGTACATTTGTTTCGCCATAACGATACCAACAATATTGCAACAGACAACAATAAATAGACAGGGACAGTTTGACACAGATCGCTTGCTGAGGCACAGAAGCTAAATGCCGGCGAGCAGCGGAAGTGCTCTTATCCTTTCCTGGTTCATGACGTCACCCGCCCGTGACGCTCATTCTCTCATTCCATTGGACTAGTTGGCATAGATGCTTCAGACGCAATCACGCAAGAGGCGTTCCCACCGTGTCGTTCGACGCATCTCGAAGTTCCCTTTTTCGATAAAGGGAACTGTCTTGCCCTTCGGAATTGTTAGTGTATTTCATAATACAATTTAAAATTATTATTTATTTCCACTGGATCTACAATATCCACCCCTCCTCTAAAGTTAATGAATTGATGGCTCTATCTGTTTGTATTTTTTTAATTCTCCAACCTTCCGGGGTTTTCTCCCTGATCGTAATAGGATTGTTTTAGCCACATCAAGCTCTTAGCTATTTTAGTACTGGTTAATTCATTGTATTGTGCTTTCAGTACAAGAAGTTCGTTTTCGCTTTACAGGGTCATTGTTGCTAAAGAGGTGTTCCTTTGATACCTTAATTTGTTTTTCCAGATTTTCTAATTTTGTCTTATATATTTTTTTTATCTATATCTTGTATAACTTAATATCTCCCCCCTGATATACGCTTTGAAGGCCTCCCATTTGATTGAAGCACTTGTCTGATTTGTATTAAAGTATAGGTCTATTTTGTCCTCCAGGAATTTATCAAAGTCAGGGTCCAGGACCCAACTTCCTTGAAATCGAAATCTGGGAGGGGAAGATACAAGATTGTCCATTTGGAGTGTAAAAGTAACAGGGGCATGGTCAGATAATAATATACTGTCGTACCAGCATTTTCCTACTTTTGAAACTAAGCTGTTAGAAATTAAAAAATAATCTATTCTCGAGTATGTTTTGCGTGTGTTTGAGAAGCACAAATATTCTTTTTTAATTGGGTTAAGATACCTCCATATCTCCACTAAATTCAGATCAGTTATATACTTTATGATAATTTTTTTAGATTGTTGATGAGTATTATCTATTCCTGAAGAGCGATCATACACTGGGTTTAAACACACATTAAAATCTCCTCCAATTACATAATTTCCGGGATATGATGATATTGTGAGAAAGAAGTTCTGATAAAAGGAAGGGTCATCTATATTAGGAACGTATATACTTATTAGATTAATTTGTGTTGACAAAATCATACGATTAAGAACTATGTAGCCTACCTGGCTAACGGATCTATATGTTGCAGTCTTAACTGAAATGGAACAGATTTGTGTATGAGGATCATGACTCCTCTAACTCGAGAGGTGAAAGAGGCATTGAAAACCTGACCTGGCCATCTCTTTGTGACCCTACTGATATCTTCTTTTATTAAATGTGCTTCCTGTAAAAAAATTATATTTGATCCCATTTGTTTCAGTCGACCGAATACTTGTTTCAGTTTTACTAAGTTATTTATCCCTCTTGTATTCCAGCTACAGATACTTATCTCTGACTTACTGCTCGTTTACTATCTCGTGTTACCATGTAGACACAGCTGTGTCTAAACAAACCGTAGAAAACAAGAAAAAATAAAAACATAAAAAAAATAAAATATTGATTCCTATACAACCCCCCGCTCCCACCCCGCCCCCCATGCATTCCCCCAAACGGAAAGCATGGAAATACCCCCTGTAACGGGGTTAGTTGTTATGGGAAGAAGGAGGCGGGAACCGGCAAACATTCAACAACTTTTAATAAAAATAAATTAAATACAAAATGAAAGTAAAAGCCAGCAGCTACTCACGGACGATTGCTGGCACACAATAATAATTAAAAAAAACATAAAATCAGGCCTGTTCTTCTCTCGTACTTCACTGTCGTCGCTCCTCGATGAATTTATGCCTCCACTCCTCCGTGAGAGATACGAGACTGGTGCGTCTCGCAGGTGTCACTCATTATCAATCAAGCACCGGCCTTGCGCCGTTCTCTCACGTCCCTCGGCCATGTCCTGCTCGCCACATACCCCCATCGCCCCTCGCAGACCGGGGGGTACCCACGAGACTGCGCTCTATCCCCCCCCAACCCCCCAAGGGAAGCGGAGACGGAAGCATGAGGAGCGACAGATCCGAGAGAGGGCAGAGAGGTAAAAGAAATAAATCTTGGTCCGGTTCCCACAACGCGCTGCCATCTGGTCCTCCACCAGCTGGGCGATCTTCTCCGCGGTGCCTGGCGGTGGCGCTGGATAGCCCTCGGTGGACGGCTCAACACTCCTCCGCCGCCTGGTGGACGGCGATGGCTCCTCAGGGTTCGGGCAGACGGCAGGAGTCCCCCGTTCCCTGCTCCTCCCCAGCATGGCGGATGGCAGCAGGCTCCGGCCCACGGCGAACGGCGCCGATTCCTCCACTCCCTCACGGATGGCAGCCGCCCCTCCAGCACCCAGGCGGCTAGCAGCGAGCTCGACCGCCCCCCCCACCGGCAATGCACTCCAGCACACCGCCTTGGACATCCATGATGGCGACGGACTCTGCCCACCATGCTCGATCGCACCGCGGATTCCCCACAGCGGCGATGACTCTTTGACAGCGCGTTCCTCCCCCAAGGAGGCGGGAACCGGCGAACATAAATAAAATAAAATAAAATAAATCAAATACAAATAAAAATAAATCAATAATAATAAAATACATAATAAAAATAAATCAAATACAAAATGAAAGTAAAAGTAATAACACAACATAATACAATATAACACAATAAAACACAACATAAAATCAGGCCTGTTCCTCTCTCGTTCTTCACTGTCGTCGCTCTTCCTTTATGCCTCCGCTCCTCCGTGAGAGATACGAGACCGGTGCGTCTCGCAGGTGTCGCTCATTATCAATCACGCACCGGCCTCACGCCGATCTCCACATCCCTCGGCCATGTCCTGCTCGCCACACCCTCCAATCACCAACTTTGGTACTTGATCCATATAACATTGAGCAACCTTTTGCAAGCTCACTATCGTTATTCACCCCTCTGGGCTCGCAACCTAATAAACTGGATAACAAAACTGGACCACTAACATAATTAAAATCACTATTCCACCCTTATAGAACATAGGCACAACTTAAATTTGACTTTTGTCAAATTATTCGTAAACTAATGTAGGATACTCACGTAGCTTATAATATATATATAGCTTATAGCTTAATGAAATGAACAGTGCATTAAACTACACTTAAACAGACACAGTAATTTGCAGAGGTAACATTATCCCAGTTCTAATCAAATATAAACATATTGTCACATTGGACCCCTCAGAACTTTACCTTGTTTAATAAACATAGGAACTAAGACCTGTTAACAAGTCTCTACTTGCCTATGGCGTTTTAGTTGTGGTATGCACTGACCGAATGAAGTCCTCTACCTCCGAGACCGATTTAAAAATGTGGCGCTGATCGGAGTGCGTAACTATCAGATGCGCTGTGTAGAGCATACCGTAGTGGATTTCCATGTATCTGAGTTGGGCCTTTACTCCCTCAAACTGGCATTGCCGCTGCGCGTCTCAGCTGACAGATCCGGGAACATGCTGATCCGTTGTCCTTCTTATCGTAATTCCTTATTTTTTCTAGCTGCTCTCAAAGCTTTCTCCTTATTCTGGAAGTTCAAGAACTTTATCACTATCGCTCTTGAAGTCGCCGAACGATTTGGGTTAACCTGTCCTACCTGATGAGCTCGTTCGATGACAGGTGCGGAACTGAGCGTGTCATTCAGAACCGTAGGGAGCAGGTTTTCAATGAAAGAGCACATATTAGATCCCTCTGTTTATTCGGGCACGGCGACTAATCTCAGGTTAGAACGCCTTCTGCGATCCTCCAGATCCTGCACTTTGTTTTCTAGAAATTCTGTTGTTTCTTCAAGTTTTTTAACTTTGTGTTGAAGGGTTGAGACAGTTTGTGCGATTCTCTCTTCTGCCTGACCTATTATTTGCGACTGTGACAGTAAGTCTGATTTTATGCCATTTATAGCATCGAACATGTCAGAAGATTGTTTTGTAAAGTCAGCTTTCAAAGACTGGATTGCGCTGACGATGTCATCATTTGTTGCCGTATTAAATACAACCTGTGCCTCAGTTAGCTTTTTGCTTGCTAGCTCCACGTTTTCCTCCTCCAACTGAACAGATGGCTACAAATGGTGTCCAGATTTGATGGTTTATGGTGGCATTTCATCCTGCCAAACTTATAAGCGATTTACAAAAACTTTTATACGAGATATGGTGGTCTGTCTAATAATTTGTTAGTATTTAGTTGCAAGCCTAACTCGTGCGACTGTTCAGCTGCACGTCATAACCGGAATTCCTTCCAATTCCTTTTAAATACAAAAGGTATTGGCATGGTATTGGCATAAGGTATGGCATGGGCTCACCTGACAGTGGTTACACAAACAATTCTTGACAAGTAACTAGGCAAACATGAGGGCATAAATACACAAGGCTAAATGACAAGACATAATCAATACAATTAATCAATTACAAGACAGGACAGGACACAACAGGGAATCAAATGACAAGACAGTGACATGATTGTGACATGAAACAACATGGAACATCCCGACACCCAACATTAAACCAAAACACAAGAGTCCAGGAGGGCGGTCTTGGGGAGGGATGGTGGACCAGGCACCAGGTGAACAGGGCTAGGACCGTGGCATAGCGGGCCTGGGTCGTGGAGCGTGGGCGTACCCGGGCCGTGGAGCACTGGCGTGGCGGCAGCCATCTTGGCAGAGGGCTCTGGCGTGGCGGTCATCTTAGGATGAGGCTCTGGAACGATGGCCATCTTGGGACGAGACTCTGGAATGGATCCCAGAGCATTTCCTGCTGTTCATTCAGCTTTGATCGAGTTGCACATTCAATGAGTTTTTGCTGTTTATACAGCCTAAAAGAGGGAGTGCACACTGCAGGCTGCACTATTTGCTGCCAGTTGTGCCACGGCCATTTCCCCTGTGAACTTCAGCACAATAAAGAGAGCTATATTTCCCTGAAAGAGCAAACACGGGTGTGATACTGCATCTTTTTAACCCTCTGGGGTCTGAGGTGTTTTTGGGGTCATTGAGATGTTTTGACATGCCCTGACATTTGTGCTTATTTCAGCTACTTAAAACATACCATTTGCCAACATATAAATTTGCTTTATTCAGCACAAACTCTGCTACAATAATATGTGAGCAAAATGGATGTACATGTTTGCATTTTATAGAATTTTATGCGTGGTTAGTATGTTTTGGGGAAAAAAAAATCACCGCAATAAGGCCATTTAACACATACTGAATAGTTGTCCACAAGACTTTTGAGTTACTATTCTTGTAGGCTAGAATTTATTTCTTCAAAATGAAGTGAAAATCATTCTGACCACTCTTTCACAAACAACAATATAATGATTTAAATTTCTTACGTCAGTTTTTGTGTCAGCACTGCTATATGCGTGGGAGTGTGAATGGCCATGCATATTAATCTGATTTCCACCAGGGGAGACTAAAGACACTCCCCCAATGGCTAATGTCCCATCAAGGTGCTGTGAGGCAGCCTGAACTAAGAATGATTAACTGATGAATAAAAAGTTAAAAAGAACAGCATTTATTCAAAATAGAAATATTTCCTAAGAACGTAAAGACTTAAAAGTCATTCCTAACACTTAACACATCCTTAAAAAAAAAATCATAAGACAAAATGTTTTATTCAAAGAATCCAAAAAAAAAAAAAAAAAAAAAAAACCTATCACAGGTTAAAAAAAAAATTAAGCAGCACAACTGTTTCCAACATTGATTTAAAAAAAAAAATCATATCAGAATGATTTCTGAAGGCTGATGGTTAGTTAGGTAGCGGTACATCTCACTGATGCTGACATCTGTCCATTTATATTTGCAGCCTTTTGCAGTTGCCTTGGCAGCCTGGGCATTGGTGTTGTGGCACAGAGTTGACACAGCACTTTCTGAAAAAAAAAAAACAGTTTGAATAGACTCATGGGCGAATGCGAGTCTACAGAGCTCAGTTGCGGTCCAGTTTCCCGTGCAGGAAGGAAACGCAGTGTCTGTGGAACCATGTCAGTGTGGCGAGGGAGATGATGAAGACTAAGATAAGCAGCCTGGAAGTTCACATTAATAAAACTTTAATACGGTTTACATGGTAGCCAACTACGCCACCTCAGGACTTTCACCCAAGGATATGTAAGACAACACAGGTTCGTTCTTACCAAGGAGGACTGAGAAAGTTCTGACAAGTAAAAGCAATTTATTACAAAAATCTTTTCACATTGAGAAGCAACACATTCACTAATAAATACCTTTCAGACATTTACCTCTTAATTACCCACAGATGTTAATACAGAAAAAGGTATTTTTAAATAAATAAAACAAAATAAATACTGGGTTAATCAGAGACACTAAGGCTACGTTCACACTGCAGGCTGAAACGACCCAATTCCGATTTTTTTGCCCCTATGCGACCTGTATCCGATCTTTTCATGACAGTCTGAACGACACAGATCCGATCTTTTCAAATGCGACCCAGGCCACTTGGGTATGTGGTCCAAATCCGATACGTATCCGATCTTTTGAAATGCGACCTCAATCTGAACGGCCAGGTCGCATGTATCCGACCCGCACGCCGTTGATATGCGACAAACGTCATAATTCTGCGTTGAAGTAGGCAGGAATGAGAAGATAAACAAGTTAGCTATCGTACGATAGCACCGATAGCACGCACCTGTCAATACACTCCAACGCGTTGCACTGTTATGGTCCGCCGCAGACGTGTCTCTTCCCGTGAGTTAATCGAAGGCGCTCAAACGCTCTCCTCCTTCTTAATTTTCTTCTTAAAACGAAAAGATTGTAATTGTGCTGGCTCTGTTGGGAAAATAACTTTAATATTGCTAAACGAGCTCCACTGTTGACATTCATGTTTAGGTACTTCCGCAAACAGCAAGTGACGTCGTTGACCGTTGAGTACTCTTCTGCGCATGCGGGTCACTTCTGGGTCATTTCACGTTCACACAGGAGATCACTAAAGGTCGCATTTAATTGGAAATGTGAACGGCCTTGCAAAAAAAAAATCGGATTTTTTAAAAAAATCGGAATTGAGCATTAAGCCCTGCAGTGTGAACGTAGCCTTACAGGAAAAGGAATCCCTGACCCACCTTGTAAGTAATCACTCATTAGGCTGCACCCACACGCAGTGACCCTCACTACAAAGGCAATGAAACAAATCCACACTCCAGTGTGTTGAACACTACACCCCAAAAGCGGGTGAGCCAGAAGGTCTCAGAGAGAAAACCACAGCACCTAAATTGCAGGTTCCCAAAAATAATACTCACAACATATTAATACGGAAGACAAAAGCAGCAATACATTTACAATAAAGAGAAAACAAAACAGCAGCGTAGTCTGGGTCCATGTGTCCTGCTGATTACAGAGCTCCGAGCTGGAAGCCCGCTGTTAGACACGACCTCAACCTACACACACACACACAGTGAAGTGAAGTGAAGTTTAAGCACATTTAAAGCATGAAAGAATCTCCAAAAAGAGATCATACTCACTGCGTCAGAACAACGTATTTAAAACCACTGCATGCTGCAACATGCTCTCACTGCACTGCAACAACTGCAGAACAGGCTTTAGGTTACACACAAATATTACACAAAAATAAAATCACATGCCACTTTACACTCATCCACATACCAGAGATTGGAGAAATAAGTGACCCAAACTACACGACTCCATCCGGGAAAGGCATAAAATGGACAATTAGGAATTGCTGAACACAAGCTCAGCTACCTGAGCACCTTGCTTTTATTAAAAGTGTAATCAGAATAATGATTAACCAGCCGGTATTGAACACAGCTGAATCCATGGGGAAATTATTCCCGTTCTCCACCAGGGGGAGTAATGGAGAAAAATCCCCAATCTGCTACAATCCACCCCACCCATTTGCGTCGTCGTCCCGACGATGGACCACTAAGCCCATGACTCTCAGCTCCAGGGTCTAAAAACTAAAGTGGTGTTGGGCTACGAATTCCTGGGTGACTGCGCTTCTCTCCTACCCCATTACATTCTGGCATAATCACCCCTTTTCTAACACCTTTTTCCCTAGGGATGTACACCACAAACTCAGTGGTCGGGAAACAGAGAGAATACTGAGGGCTGGAGCATTAATACTTGTAAGCCCCACGGCTGGTGCTTGACGCAGGCATGCAGTATCTGCCTCCAACCGGGCTACCAGCTCCAACAATTGCTGCAAGTCTTCTGCCATGACGGCTATGCAATGATAAACACGAGTGAGACACTTACTGACTGCCATGACGGCCACACAATGAGAAACACGAGTGAGGCATTGCTGCAGGTCCTCTGCCATGACGGCTACATAACGAGAAACACGAGTGCGGCACTTGCTGCCGGTCCTCTGCCATGACGGCTACACAACGAGAAACACGAGTGAGGCACTTGCTGCAGGTCCTCTGCCATGACGGCTACACGAGTGAGGCACTTGCTGCAGGTCCTCTGCCATGACGGCTACACGAGTGAGGCACTTGCTGCCGGTCCTCTGCCATGACGGCTACACAACGAGAAACACGAGTGAGGCTCTTGCTGCAGGTCCTCTGCCATGACGGCTACACGAGTGAGGCACTTGCTGCAGGTCCTCTGCCATGACGGCTACACAATGAGAAACACGAGTGAGGCACTTGCTGCAGGTCCTCTGCCATGACGGCTACACGAGTGAAGAAAAGAAACTTCAAAACACACCTGCCCAACCTAATGGAGCCTACTGCTGTTTTGTCTTCCCAAAAGAAATAAAAATAAAGTCAAACTTAAGTAGAACGTCTCAGCCTCGATTGGGTAAGGACCCTGCCGACTACGCCAAATGTGGCGAGGGAGATGATGAAGACTAAGATAAGCAGCCTGGAAGTTCACATTAATAAAACTTTAATACGGTTTACATGGTAGCCAACTACGCCACCTCAGGACTTTCACCCAAGGATATGTAAGACAACACAGGTTCGTTCTTACCAAGGAGGACTGAGACAGTTCTGACAAGTAAAAGCAATTTATTACAAAAATCTTTTCACATTGAGAAGCAACACATTCACTAATAAATACCTTTCAGACATTTACCTCTTAATTACCCACAGATGTTAATACAGAAACAGGTATTTTTAAATAAATAAAACAAAATAAATACTGGGTTAATCAGAGACACTAACAGGAAAAGGAATCCCTGACCCACCTTGTAAGTAATCACTCATGAGGCTGCACCCACACGCAGTGACCCTCACTACAAAGGCAATGAAACAAATCCACACTCCAGTGTGTTGAACACTACACCCCAAAAGCGGGTGAGCCAGATAGCCTTTCACGAAGGTCTCAGAGAGAAAACCACAGCACCTAAATTGCAGGTTCCCAAAAATAATACTCACAACATATTAATACGGAAGACAAAAGCAGCAATACATTTACAATAAAGAGAAAACAAAACAGCAGCGTAGTCTGGGTCCATGTGTCCTGCTGATTACAGAGCTCCGAGCTGGAAGCACGCTGTTAGACACGACCTCAACCTACACACACACAGTGAAGTTTAAGCACATTTAAAGCATGAAAGAATCTCCAAAAAGAGATCATACTCACTGCGTCAGAACAACGTATTTAAAACCACTGCATGCTGCAACATGCTCTCACTGCACTGCAACAACTGCAGAACAGGCTTTAGGTTACACACAAATATTACACAAAAATAAAATCACATGCCACTTTACACTCATCCACATACCAGAGATTGGAGAAATAAGTGACCCAAACTACACGACTCCATCCGGGAAAGGCATAAAATGGACAATTAGGAATGGCTGAACACAAGCTCAGCTACCTGAGCACCTTGCTTTTATTAAAAGTGTAATCAGAATAATGATTAACCAGCCGGTATTGAACACAGCTGAATCCATGGGGAAATTATTCCCGTTCTCCACCAGGGGGAGTAATGGAGAAAAATCCCCAATCTGCTACATCAGCATCGGTCTCTGATTTCCATGACAGAGTGACTGCCTGTTGCTCGTCTGCTTGTTTGCCTTGGCTCTCTTCGGAACTGGAGCTTGGACATGTTCATTGTCACATCTGTTATAAAAAAGAAGAAACAAAAAGTGTGAGCATGCTGATAACACAATCAAAGAAACTATTATTATCATTATCAATCACTAATTGCCATGGATAAAAATAATAATAATTTTTTTGTAATTTCACATAAGAATAGGAACTTTTACATTATGACGATGTAAACACAATTAGACTACATTACATCTGTAAAATATTACATCTATGCACTTAGTATGATCTTAGTATGGAGAGCATGATGCAGCCACATTCCTAAAAAACAAAACAAAAAAACTGTTAGCACATTATCCAAAGTAAACTGATGGACAATTAATTGGTATGGATGTACAATGTATGAATATATCTGTTGATATATTCAACTCATCAGCTCATTATCACATGGGTTAATGAGCTGATTAGTTGAATCAGGTGTGTTTGATTAGGGAGACAAAGAAAACGTGCAGTGTTGGGGGTACGCCAGGACAGGTTTTAGAACCACTGATTTAGAGACATTCTATATGTCACACTGCCCTAAAAGCCAGACCATATGTGTAATACCCACATGATACCTCTCTATGGGTATGATGTGGATTCCACAACATCCTTTTCTACAATTGGAAAGGGCATGCTTTCCTAGTGTTATCCAATAGTCTCACTGAATGGGTCATGCGGAACAGCAGTTCTACCAGAAAGACTCGGGAGAATAAATACTGTAACAATAAATACATTTATTGATAGCCCAGCAAGCAATAAAGTTCTTTGGCGTAGCAGCCGACCCCCTGGGAGGTATAGGAAGGGACCATCCTGGTGGTGGTGGGGAGGATAGAGGGGAAGGAACCATCTTGGAGGTGGTGGGGAGGATGGAGGTGAATGGAAGCGTCTGCTTCTGCAAACTCAGACATGTGTAAGTACCGGTCTTTTATACCGCAATTATTAGACATGATTGAATAGATGAGAAGGTAATAAGTGACATAGCAATTGAGTCTTCCTGGCAGAACTTAACGCTAAAGCTTCCATTGATCACTTTCTCGGCGTAAGCCCTGTCCCATCTTCCACCCCTGGAGGTGCAGGGGGATTAGGAGGCTTATGCAGGGCGCTGGAAGGAGCAGCAATAGTGGCACTTTGTTAGGGATCCCAATTCGTCGGACGGTTCCACCATATAATGGTGTAGTAATAACATATTCTGCGCTGATTGTCCCTTTTTAGTGGATACTTGCATAATTAAGACGTTGTAGTTGCTTCAGTGTTGGTTTTAACCGGAAGAAGGAAATATCTAACATCAACAATAAAACACTTAAAGGGTTAGTTCACCCAAAAATAAAAATTCTGTCAGTAATTACTCACCCTCATGTCGTTCCAACCCCGTAAGACCTTCGTTCATCTTCAGAACACAAATGAAGATATTTTTGAGTAAATCTGAGAGCTGGATCACTCCTCCATAGGCTTCTAAGGGATTGAAACTTGCCAGCCCCAAAAAGTTATTAAAGAAATCGTTAAAATAGTCCAAGTGACTATACAGTGGCTCAATCTTAAGTTTATCAAGCGACGAAAATACTTTTTGCGCGCCTAACAACAATATATAGAATGGCAGTTTGATTCAGTCTAGGGCTGCAAGGAGTTTAGATTTGAATTTTGGCAGTTGGGGAGTTTAAAAATCAATACATTCCGCAATGTTTAGTCAATGGGAGTTTTTTCCGAGTTTGATCGTCATTTTTAGGAAAACCGTGAGTCCGATCAGTTAGAAAAGATAGCAACTCGAGTCAGAACAGTCCAAGTTTGGAGTATGTAGAGTTTAAGCTCTAGGACGAGTTAGACTTAGAGTTAGAGTATTAGGATTTCAGTAAGTTGGCTCTCACAATCCAACTTAATGACTGTAAGAATTAAGGGGGTAGGAGTATATAAGTTTTACTTCTTCCTACTCCTTTTCGCACATGTAATAGAAGTATGTCAACAGGAAAGAAGTTTTTTTTTTTGCTGCTCATTTGTTGTTGTTTATTTCTCCTATGTTTTTAAACATTGTTTTATATTTGTATATACTTTCTTTTCCATGTTCGAAATAAAGATTTCAAATCAAATCAAATCAAAGTGCAACACTCCTCTGTTGTTCAAAAACCACTTTAAGGGTTTGACCTTTTTTAAGGGTTTGACCATTGAAATAATAGAACAATTAGCATTTTCAAACAAGCTTTTTCACTATTCTAAAATGGAAAATCCAGCTGAAACAGGGTTGTAATGCAGTGCACATCTTATTTCTATTTTAGGCACAGTAATGGCACCACCTGGCTTCAAAATACCATCAATTGAACTATGACTTCAAGTCCCATGACTCACAAGTTTTTTTTTTTGATAATAAATCTGCATAAAAAGGCAACACTGCACCATACCTTACAGTATGCATGCAGATGCATTCAGGTCATACAAATAAAGGATTGTTGTGATATACATTGCAAAGGTAAGTATGCATATAGATGAACAAATCTTTCATTTTTTACATGACCCTTTTTTGCTAAATTCTTAATGGTGAACATGTACATCACCATTTTTTTTCCATCACCCCCCTTAAGGCTTTTAATGGCTGGAAACCTTTCATATCCTACTTTCACATTCAACCTTAAAATTGCTAAATTTGATGTCCATCCAAAAGCAACATATCCTGTGTTCTTCGCTGGAGCTCTGATCTATGTGTTCTCTGTGCTCTGTAATGGAAGTATTCTTGGACTGATAATCACCCAAAGAAACCTTCACAAGCCGATGTTCTACATCCTGTTCAGCCTCCCTCTAACTGATTTATTTGGAATCACTTCTGCTCTGCCCAGGGTGCTTGCAGACATTATAACAGAAACAAATGATGTGTATTACCCTACGTGTGTTCTTCAGGGTTTTTTGGTACATATGTATGGAGGTGCAATACTTTTTCTACTGGCAGCCATGTCGATAGACCGGTACATAGCAATATGCAACCCACTCAGATACAATTCTATTATGACTCCTGGCAGAATATGTGGACTCATAACACTGGCATGGAGCCTTGACCTTGTCTTAATACTTGTATTATTTTCCCTTCAGTCTAGAATGGAGAAATGTAAGTCTTTCATTGCTAATGTTTACTGTGACAACCCATCTTTGCTTTTGCTTTCATGTGGAGGGGATTTCACTGTGAACAACATTTATGGCTTATCTATAACAGCATTTATGCAGATAACCAGTGTCTCTGTCCAGCTGTACTCTTATACAAACATTCTCATCACGTGTATAAAACAAACACACACTGATTCAAAAGTAAAGGCTGTAAATACATGCATGGCCCAAATTGCTACATTTTTTCTTTTTGAAATAGTGACAACCGTTGCTATATTATCATATCGTATCCCCAATTTCTCTTCCACTGCACAGAGGATTTGCGGTTTGATGATTTACACAGTCCTTCCAGTTGTTAATCCAGTCATTTATGGAATGAAAACTAAAGAAATTAGAATTGCTTTTTTTTTGGTTTTGAAAAAACAACAACAAAGTTGGTCAAGGTAAAAATGCATCTGTTGTTAAAAACAGTAAAAAAAAAATCATTAAAACTGAATTTAATAATGTTTTTTTTTTTTAAAGTTTCTTGAAGTGGTATTCTGGATGTAAATGTACACAGATTTAATTGTTTGACATGTCTACCCATGTCAAACACTGTTTCAAAATAAAAGATTTCAAGCAGGTTATATGGTCAGGAATAAAATACTTTAATTTGCCAAACAACTGTATCATTAAATAATTTAATAATAATAATATGATTTTATTACATCATCTTTTGGTAATAACAATTTCTTTGTAATTGACGTAAAGGCATTAAAATCATACCTAAATAACTGTTATTATCTTTGTATACTTGTTATACTATAGGCCTTATTCTGTGAGTATAAATGAACAATACATAAATAAATAAATAAACAAATAATTGTGGAAAATAATGTTGGATTGGAGGATTTGTATATTATTAGTTTATGAATAAAGTGCTTCTGATTCAATTTCCTCATATAGAACAGTCATTAGACCTGCAGTTAATATTACATTACAATAGTCAGTCATGGTGAGAGAATGAAAGTAAAGTTTCTGTGTCATGAAATAAAGAGAATTATATGAACAAATTGTGAAAATAAATTATTTTGAACCCTAACTATAACTACTAGAAAGATTATTTCTCTATAAAGACTATTGATTTTGTTATAAAAGTGTCTGATTTGTTTCCCTTAAACTGAGAGAAGCAATAAAAAAATAATAAAAAACAATGGCAAGATTTGGACTCATTATTTGTATAATGCTGACAGACAAAAGCAGGGAAAATGAATCAAGATATTTGCCATTGTAAAACAGGTTTTTAAATGATCAAAACCAAACAAATTGAACATTTGAAACATTTTAAGGTTTTGGTGACCTTTATCCCTGAATATTTTTTCTTAATGTGTGTGTGTGTGTGTGTGTGTGTGTGTGTGTGTGTGTGTGTGTGTGTGTGTGTGTTTGTTTGTGTGTGTGTGTGTGTGTGTGTGTGTGTGTGTGTGTGTGTGTGTGTGTGTGTGTGTGTGTGTGTGTGTGTGTGTGTGTGTGAATTTATGGTAGTCATCTGTGGCAATGAATAGTTTACAAGTTGCTTTAGTGATTTCAATAGTAGAAAACAAAGCATTACTAAAAGAAAAAAAATTGCCACTACATAAAACATACTCGGTTACTAACGTAACCTCTGTTCTCTCTAGAGAGGGAACAAGTACTGTGTAATACTGTTGTATCAGGAGTACTGTTGCGTCGACGCGCGGCTTCTCACTCTGGATCCAGCGATGCGTGAGCTTCGCTAAAGAGATGAAAATCAGTTTGTATCAGCCTAAATCAACAAATAAGTGATAATAACAACTTGTATATCCGTTTTATTATCGCGTGAACTCACCTCAGTCAAATCCAGCATTGCTCTGACTGAGGTCAAACTTGCGCGGCGCAAGTCCCCGCTCTTATGACGTCACACGCACACACTGCACAAACCCAACATTCAGGCAGAATGAACCCAAAACGAAACTCCAAGTAATACAAAAAGAAATATTTTATGGTGGAATTCATAAGTATACAAATAAACCTGCTACACTATACTACATTTACAAAAATTCTTAGTACAAATATGTTGAAAATTATGAACTCACACATGAGCACTTTAGTTATATCAGTATAGTCTAGAAAAGCTTTTATCTTACATAAGGCAGGTCATCCCCTGATGGTATCATCACATGACAAGCATGAATACTCACTTCATCCTATTTTCAGAGCAAATATCTCTGTAAAAAAAGTAATTTCTACAAGGGCGTCTGTCAAAATGTTTTTTGAGTGTCTATACTGTAGGTAACGGAATGATAAACGGATTAAGTTGTCAGCTTGTATAACAGAAAAAGTTGCGCAATATTTTCACACAAAGGAGCCATTTACATCAAACACTGTATATTTTGTTTTTGAAAAAGGTGAGAATTTTTTGTCTGATCTCTTTCAAGGGAACTCGAGCTGCGCCGAGACGCGATGGGAACGCACCTGCGTGATTGCGTCGTGAAGCACGTGTATAATCAGTCCAATGGAAAGACAAGACGTTATAGGCGGGTGACGTCACCGACCAGGAAACTATGAAGCACAGCTGAAAACAGACCGCGCTAACTTCTAAATCTTCAGCAAACGCTTTCTGTATACTGTCCCTGTTTATTTATTGTTGTCTGTCATTGAAATATTAAATTTATATATAAATATGGCAAACAAGATTTTAAGCACTGTGTTGTTACCTGCACTCGTTTTATTACAGGTGGGGACACACATCAGTTTTGTGTTGCTTGTTTGGGAGTGGAGCATGCCGTGTCAGTTCTCAAAGGAGCTGACTGTGAGCAGGGCAAGAAGCTGTCCGTGAGGACCCTCCGCTCCCGCCGGGCGTTCTTTGAGGAGGATGGTTCGGTGCGAGCTCGGCGTCACACATCTTGGGGTTCGCAAATGGATCTGACAGCGTGGTTTGAGACAGGCAGACAGGCCCAGCTCTATCTCATCCTTCACCTGCCAGATCCAGTGTCCTATCTCAGGGAGAAGCATGTGCTGCGGTTTCTTCTCCCCGGGATGAGACACCAATGTTGCTATTATCCAGTTCTGAGGAATTGGATGTCGTCAGCATTGATATAGGGGATTATAAGACTTCACCGTCTCATACCCTTGTTAATGATGATCTTATGGAGGTTGTGACTTGTGCTGTTGCCAAAGTAAATATTGACTGGCCAGCCGAGGAACATTGACACCTTTTAACTTTGAAATCCATCGGCCTAATGGTTAGAGAGATATGCGTTTAAAACAGGGTGTTACAACACAGAGGGGATACAATTGCAAGTAAAAGGCGTTTATTGAAGATGGTCAGAATATAAACACTGGTCAGGAACAAAAAATCAGATGGTAAAGACACAGGGACGTTGATGGGCAACCCGGAGAATAGCGTGCATTGATCGGCGTGCTCAGGAACCAGGAACAATAAACAGTCTAGAACAGGATGACGAACCACAAAGAAAATCCACAGAGGCAGGTAATCCACACCAGGAGACAAGAGGGAGCCACACGAGAACAGGACACGACACCGGGGAAGCCACAACGATCTGACAACATGAGTTGGGATTACTGAACATATAAAGGAAACGGGAATTGATTACAGCTGGTGCAGATGATCACACAGGATTGGTTACCACGCCCACACAGACACACACACACACACACACACACACACACACACACACACACACACACACACACACACACACACACACACACACACACACACACACACACACACACACACACACACACACACACACACAGGGGAAGCCACAACGATCTGACAACATGAGATGGGATTACTGAACATATAAAGGGAACGGGAATTGATTACAGCTGGTGCAGATCATCACACAGGATTGGTAACCACGCCCACACAGATAAACACACACACACACACACACACACACACACACACACACACACACACACACACACACACACACACACACACACACACACACACACACACACACACACACACACACACACACACAAACAAACCAGAATGAGACAACGGATTTATGAACCGTGACAGTTGCCACTGCCCCCCCCCCCCCCCCCCCCCCCCCCCCAGACCCTTCTAACCTCTCTGTAACTCTCTGTTACCAATGTCATAGTTGCGTTTAGCAGATGATAAGCGATGGGAAAAAAAATGCGCAGGGATGAATCTTGTCGTCTGAGGAAGCACGTTGGGAAAGCACTGCACCTACCCCCACCTCTGACGCGTCGACCTCCACTACGAACTGACGTGTGGGATCAGGTGTGACAAGAATGGGAGCCGAAATAAAACGACTTTTGAGGTTGACGAACACTGCCTCTGCAGTACCAGACCACCTGAACGTAGTTCTGGGGGATGTCAAGGCGGTCAGAGGCACGTCTAGTTGGCTGAAGTTGCGAATGAAACTGAAATTGCCAAACCCCAGAAACCGCTGTAGGGCCTTACGGGAATCTGGACTTGGCCAATCCATCAAGGCCTTAACCTTGTCAGGATCCATGCGCACTCCCTCAGAGGAGAAGATGTACCCTAGGAACGAAACAGACTGTGCATGGAAAACGCATTTCTCCGCCTTGACAAAAAAAGCCCATTCTCTTACAATCTCTGAAGCACTCGTCTGACGTGTTGAACGTGTTCCTGGAGAGACGAAGAAAAAATCAATATGTCATCCAGGTAAACATATATGAACTGATCAACCATTTCTCTCACCACGTCAATGACGAGTGCCTGGAAAACCGCTGGGGAGTTGGAAAGACTGAAATGCATAACCAACTATTCAAAGTGCCCCCTAGGGGCACTAAACGCAGTTTTCCATTCATCCCCCTTCCTGATGCGAACCAAATGATAAGCGTTCCGTAAGTCCAATTTTGTGAAAATGGATGCTCCCTGCAATCTCTCGAAAGCTGAAGACATCAACGGTAAAGGATAAGTATTCTTTACCGTGATGTTATTCAGCTCTCGGTAATCAATGCAAGGTCGCAGAGAACCATCCTTCTTTCCGACAAAAAAGAACCCCGCCCCCACAGGAGAAGAGGAAGGCTGAATGAGCCCAGATTCTAGAGAATCAGAAATATATTTCTCCATGGCCTCCCTCTCAGGAACAGAAAGAGAGTAAAGTTTGCCCTTAGATGAAGACTTACCTGGCAGTAAATCTATAGCACAGTCGTAGGGACGATGCGGAGGAAGAGAAGCAGCACGAGACTTACTGAACACCTCCTTCAGGTCGAGGTACTCTGCGGGCACGTTAGACAAATCCGCTGCCTCCTTCTGAAACACAGAACCAGACACAGACAAACAGGCAGACATCAAACATGACTCATGGCAGTGGTTACTCCAGGCGGAAATGGAATTATTGTGCCAGTCGACTCGGGGGTTGTGCTGAGTAAGCCAAGGGTGCCCCAAAACCACCGGTGCTAAAGGTGAGTCCATGAGGAGGAAGGATATATTCTCAGAGTGATTGCCAGACGTTATAAGTGTGATGGGTTCAGTGGAGTGAGAAATCCTGGGAAGTTCTTGTCCGTTGTGTGCATTGACAGATATCTTGTGCTTGAGAGAAGTTATGGGAATCTGAAGTTTGAGTGCGAGACTGAAGTCCATAAAATTACCCTCTGCTCCTGAATCCAGTAGTGCTTGAGTGCTGTGCGTGGAGGTGGCCCATCTCAGTCTTGTCGGGAGGAGGGTCGATGATGGTGATGAGGTCTTCTTGACGGAGATCCCACCCGATAGTAGCCTCATACTTACTACCGGGTTTGCTCTTTTACCGGGCAGGAATAGATAAAGTGGCCAGCTTTACCACAGTAAAGGCAGAGTCCTTGGGACCTCCGCCTCTCCCTCTCCTCCCGGGAAAGCCGAGCTCCCCCACCTGCATGGGCTGCAGCGTTGGTCTGGTTTCACACTCAACTTGATTCTATCGAACCCTGGTGCATTTGCGTGCATATTACATCATCACAAACGTGCACGGCGCATGATAGAAAACAGAACGCGGGTCACTATGATTCCTGCCGGGTCCACAATGAAAGCGGCACGGCCAGATAAATTTTGGGCCCTGCGGCATATTACATATATTATAAATAGTTTTTCCGAGTGAGAAATACAATGTGTGGCAGGAGTGCGTGACAAAATACCGAAATGAGTGACTGACAAGCTCAATGCGTGACACTGCCTTCAATCACTCCTGCACCCTGGGTCACGACACGAGCCAGGACCAGAGCAAGAACCTCTCCGCCCCTCCCGGTCTTCGAGATCTCCACCCGGAACCGCTTCTCCCCTCTTCGCGAGTCGGAACGCGACGACGCCGTGATCATCGGCACTTCCATGGTCCGCCATGTCCGTGCTACCTCGGGTAAAGGTAAGGTGCGCACTCACTGCTTTCCTGGTGCTCGTGTTCTTGATGTCGCTGCGCAGGTTCCCGAGATCCTGAACGGTGACGAGCGCGTCGGAGCTGTCGTGCTGCACGCGGGGACGAATGACATCAGGCTGCGGCAGACGGAGGTTCTGAAGAAGGACTACCGAAGCCTGATCGAGACGGTACGCAGCACATCGCCTAGAGCAACGATCGTCGTGTCTGGACCGCTTCCCACTTACCGACTTGGACAAGAAAGGTTCAGTAGATTATTTGCTTTAAATGAATGGTTAATGTCATGGTGTAATGAACAGAAACTGCTCTTTGTAAATAATTGGAATCTGTTTTGGGAGCGACCTAGGCTGTACCGTCCTGATGGTCTGCACCCCAGCAGAGTCGGAGCGGCTGTTCTGTCGGACAACATCTCCAAGACGCTACACACCATCTGACTAGTAAGTCAAAGTCCAAATCATAGTCTTTGCTGTCCCAACTTAATTGATATAAGTACCAATGTAGAACATTATATAGAAACTGTGTCTATTCCTCGCTTAGTGAAGCCAAACAACAAATCTACTGTAAGATCTAGCAAGAATATTATTGTAATTAA
The DNA here is from genome assembly GCA_036326025.1 of Chrosomus eos. NCBI lineage: Eukaryota > Metazoa > Chordata > Actinopteri > Cypriniformes > Leuciscidae > Chrosomus > Chrosomus eos. Next base: position 21,664,824 of record CM070825.1, on the reverse strand, counting down.
ACCAGAAAATCTAAATATCAGTGAACAAAAACAATTTCTAAAGCTAGGTCTTCTAAACATTAGATCGCTCACACCTAAGGCGGTTATTGTAAATGAAATGGTCACAGATAATAATTTCGATGTTCTGTGCCTTACTGAAACCTGGCTTAAACCAAATGATTATTTCGGTCTAAATGAGTCTACTCCACCAGGATACTGTTATAAGCATGAGCCCCGTCTGATCGGTCGTGGCGGCGGTGTTGCAACAATCTTTAGAGATATTCTTAATGTTACTCAGAAAACTTGTCATAGGTTTAATTCGTTTGAAGTACTTGTGCTAAATGTTACGCTCTTAGATGTAAGAAAGAAATCCTTATTATCTCTAGCATTGGCTACCGTATATAGACCCCCAGGGCCATATGCTGATTTCCTAAAAGATTTTGCAGACTTTCTCTCAGACCTATTGGTCAATGTCGATAAAGCAATAATTATTGGCGACTTTAACATACACGTAGATAATACAAATGATGCGTTAGGGGCTGCGTTTAGAGATCTATTAAACTCTTTTGGGGTGAAGCAAAACGTCAGTGGTCCCACTCATCGGCTAAATCATACACTAGATTTAATTATTTCATATGGAACCGATCCAACCGATATAGATATTATACCGCAAAGTGACGATCTCACTGATCATTACATGGTAACTTGCATAATACGCACTGCTGAAATTTGTCAAGTTGCACCACGTTATAGACCAGGCAGAACAATCCTTCCAACCACTATAGATAGATTCTCAAATAGCTTACCTGATCTATCTCAGCTGCTCAGTAAACCCAAACAAACAGATGAACTAGAGGAAATGACTAGCAGTATGAGCAACATTTTCTCTAGTACACTAGATATTGTTGCACCAATTAGATTAAAAAAGGTTAGAGAGAAAACTAAAACACCATGGTACAACAGTGCTACGCATGCTATCAAGAGAGAAACTCGTAACTTAGAGCGTAAATGGAAACGAACTAATTTAGAGGTCTTCAGAATCGCGTGGAAAGACAGTATGTCACGTTATAAAAGGGCTCTAAAATCAGCCAGGGCTGAGCATATCCGCAAATTAATTGAAAATAACCAAAATAATCCAAGGTTTTTATTTAACACCGTGGCTAGACTAACAAATAATCAGACATCTCCAGAGCAAAATATTCCGTTACAATATAGTAGTAATGATTTTATGAATTACTTCAATGAGAAAATAGAAAGCATCCGAAACACAATTGTAAATGTACAATCCTCTATGGTGTCTTATGACTCGGCCTCAATTATGGCCCCCCTAGAACAACTAAACCGCTTTACAACTATAGGACAGGAAGAACTAAATAAACTAATCATTGCATCTAAACCAACAACATGTTTATTAGATCCAATACCCACTAAACTACTTAAAGAAGTGTTACCTGTAGTGGAAGAGCCTCTTCTCAATATTATTAACTCGTCTTTATTTTTAGGTCACGTTCCAAAAATATTCAAGCTGGCAGTAATAAAACCTCTCATTAAGAAACCGCAATTAGATCCAAATAACCTAGCAAATTACAGACCCATCTCAAATCTTCCATTTATGTCTAAAATACTAGAAAAAATTGTGTCCGCTCAATTGTACTCTTTCTTGCAAAAAAATGATATCTACGAAAAATTTCAGTCGGGATTCAGACCGCATCATAGCACAGAAACTGCGCTAGTTAAAATTACAAATGATTTACTCTTAGCCTCTGACCAAGGCTGTATCTCAATACTAGTTCTACTTGATCTTAGCGCCGCGTTCGACACTATAGATCATAAAATACTCTTAGATCGACTACAAAACTACACTGGTGTTCAGGGACAGGCATTAAGCTGGTTTAGATCGTACTTATCAGACCGTTACCATTTCGTCTGTTTAAATGGGGAAAAATCAAAGATAACATCAGTAGACTATGGAGTGCCGCAAGGATCTGTCCTAGGCCCTCTGCTATTCTCAATATATATGATGCCACTTGGTAATATTATAAGAAAACATGGAATTAGTTTTCACTGTTATGCTGATGACACTCAATTATATATCTCATCACGACCAGATGAAAACACTAACTTATCTAACTTGACAGAGTGTCTAAAAGATATAAAATGCTGGATGACGTGTAATTTCCTGCTATTAAATTCAGATAAAACGGAGGTATTACTTATTGGTCCAAAAAACTACCCACAAAATCCCTTACAATACAACTTTAATTTAGAAGGATGTCCTGTTACTTTATCCACTACAGTAAAAGACCTGGGTGTTATACTAGACCGCAACTTGACTTTCGAAAATCATATCTCATATGTTACAAGAACAGCCTTTTTCCACCTTAGAAACATTGCTAAGCTACGTAACATGCTATCTGTTTCAGATGCAGAAAAGTTAGTTCATGCATTCATGACCTCGAGACTAGATTACTGTAATGCTTTATTAGCTGGTTGTCCTGCATCCTCAATAAACAAACTACAGTTAGTGCAAAATGCAGCCGCTAGAGTTCTTACTAGATCAAGAAAATATGATCATATAACACCAATTTTATCATCTCTACACTGGTTACCTATTAAGTTCCGTATCAATTACAAAGTATTACTATTGACTTATAAAGCTCTAAATGGTTTAGCTCCTGTGTATTTAACAGACCTTCTATCGCCCTACAATCCATCGCGCTCTTTAAGATCACAAAATTCGAGGCTTCTGGTCGTTCCTAGGATATCTAAGTCTACTAAAGGAGGGAGGGCGTTCTCACATTTATCTCCTAAACTCTGGAATAGCCTTCCTGATATTGTTCGAGACTCAGACTCGCTGTCCCAGTTTAAAACTAGATTAAAGACGCATCTCTTTAACCAAGCATTCACTTAATGCTTACCTTTTATACTACTTCTGAATCAGTTTGAATGCATTAATATTATGAACATCAGCTATGCTAATTATTTCCCATCTGTCTTTCTGCTGTTATCTCGGGACGCTAGTCCCGAGGTAAATAGCGTTCGTCAGCTCCAGTTTGTATCCAGCCTCTCACGAAGACTTCAGATGCCCCAACACCTGTGGAGAGACGACTAAACGCCGGTGGAGAGACGACTAAACGCCTGTGGAGAGACGACTCGACGCCTGTGAAGAGACGACTAAACACCGGCGATATGTTATGCCTAAATTTATACATGATTAACTAACTGTATTTTTCTTTGTACATTTCTGAATTGCACTTTCTGTAAAGCTGCTTTGAGACAATGTGTATTGTGAAAAGCGCTATACAAATAAACTTGAATTGAATTGAATTGAACTTGAGAGCCCTGTATTGTATAAATGATTGTTTTAAAGGCTATCTAACCATACAGTATGCTATTGAAACACTGCTTGTTCTAAAGGTTATCTAGTGGCTATTGAAAATGCTTGCTCTAAAAGCTGTTAGTTGCTATTGAAAACGTGGTTGTTTTACTTTTAAGGTTATTTAGCCTAGTCGTTATTTGGAACATGGCTGTGTTTTAGGCTTATATCTGGTGTCATTCTCACATGCTGTGCTAAACTTATCAGGTATCCGCAATATGCTGTCGTTGGTTGCTGGTTGCTAATGCAAATGTTATCGAATATATCCTCATTACTTAGGCTTCTAGTATTATTGCGTACTGTCCCAAGCAACATGCTGTAGTAATCAAGCTTTGTTTTAGGCTTATCTGGTTGCATTGGAAAATGATTGTTCTTTATTCTATCCGATTATTGCAACATGCTGTGTTTTAGTTAGCACATGCTTGTGGCTAAAGCTATCTAGATTATTGGCAACGTGCAAAATACACAGTAGGTACATTAACTGCAGAGGTCTGTTATTCAACACTAACAACATCGTAGCTTGATGATCCCCTGAAGGAGTATGGAATTGTGGGAGTCGTCATCTTCTCCTCCACAGCCGATGGAATCAGTACGACGGGAGCAAAAATCATGTTCATGAATGAGGAAACACACTGTAATTCATTGCTTAGCTGCGCACTGCATATGATTCAGAGCTACAGGGTGCATGCTTCCCCTTCCAGACTACACTAGTTTTAATACTAGTACTATGGTTATTCAAACAAACTTGTTGTATCTGTTCTGGTTGCCGCTAGTCTGAGCTATTGCTGTAGGGTGCATGCTTCCCCTGCCAAAATACACTAATTTTAGCAATATTTCTGTGATTATACAACATGCTTGTTGTATCAGTTTGTTGCCGCTAGTCTGAGCTTTTGCTGTAGGGTGTATGCTTCCCCTGCCAAACTACATTAGTTTTAGCAATAGTTCCGGGATTATACAACATCCTTGTTGTATTAGATTTTGCTGCCGCTAGGGGTGTAAGCTTCCCCCAATAGATCCCATTCATTTGATAAATTGGCTACGGCAAGAAGCTTGTTGCAATGTGTCCATGCTTGCTCCAGCTGGTATGATGCTTCCCCATAAGTTTGGATATACAGTGCTCAACATATGCCACTAATCAGGATGTATTAACCATTCTATCAGCCTTAGTCATGTTGGGGGTAGAGTGTAAAAACAAGTATAACAAGGTTATGACCTCATTGACAGGTGACAGTGTACACGCTGGCCTTAAAACCAGCAGTAACCAAATTTCAATAAAAGAGCAGTTTCTTCCATCTCTGAGCAGTGGTGAGGAGAGAATCCTCACCACTCTCATCCGCCTATTCTATTGCCAGTGGGCAGCAGCGTGCAGTTCGAGAACTCATCCCCCCGTGGAACCAGGGAAGTGTTACACTCAGACCCCACTACGGGCTGCCTCCCAGAGAGAGCCTCCCGAGCCGTTTCACCGCTGCCGCAATGCGGGTACGCCTACGGTCCCTTTGGTCCCGCTTGTACGGTCTCTGCGAGCCTGGTTATGTGATTCAGTTCGCCCGGCGTTCCCCCAAGTTTCCCCCAATGCCCTTGTCTCGCAGGCGGAGATCGTAGTCCTCCAGCCTATATGAGGTCAGGGTACTACAGTCCCTTCTTCATTGTACCCAAGAAAGGCGGTGGGTTACGACCGATCTTGGACCTGCGAGTTTTGAATTGGATCTCCACAAGCTACCATTCAAAATGCTTACACATAACCACATTTTCTAATGTCTCTCATGTCTCAATTCTTACTCTACACAGGCCGTTTCTGCGCTTTGCGTTTGAGGGTCGAGCATATCAGTGCAAGGTTCTGCCCTTCGGGCTGTCCCTGTCTCCCCGTGTCTTCACAAAAGTCACGGAGGGCGCCCTTGTTCCCATGAGAGAACAGGGCGTTCGCATCCTCAATTATCTCGACGACTGGCTCATACTAGTCTTGAGATCAGTTATGCGAACACAGGGACCTCGTGCTCAAGCACCTCAGCCAGTTGGGTCTTCAGGTCAAACTCTCCCCCTGTGCAGAGGATCTCTTTTCTTGGTATGGAGTTGGATTCGGTCGCACAGACAGCGTGCCTCACGGAAAAATGGCTTATACCTTATGACTCGGCCGAGTCCCTAGATGGGCGTGGGATCACAACAGATCCTTGTAAGACCCGCAGAAACTCTGTCATTTCGAATGCTAACACATATCATAAAACATGTCAAAACCTTTTTTGAAATCTGGCATTTCTTACACTTAAAAGCTGTTAACACAAACACAAAATTGTTAAAACAGCATTAACCCTCTGGGGTCTGAGGTGTTTTTGGGGCCCTTGAGATGTTTTGACATGCCCTGACATTTGTGCTTATTTCATCTACTTAAAACATACCATTTGCCAACATATACATTTGCTGTATTCAGCACAAACTCTGCTACAATAATATGTGAGCATAATGGATGTACATGTTTGCATTTTATAGAAAAAAAATATTATGCGTGTGTAACCCCCTTCACTGGTTCATTCTTTCAACCCTCCCGGAAAGGACCACACAGAGACGAAGCCACGATTTAACACCAATCTCGTGTTTACTGGGAATATGTGAAATGACACCACACAGACATGAAATACAGCTCATCCGTTCATGTAACATTCTCCTCAACAGCTCGCATAAAACTCTTTCATCAATTCAACAAACAATAAATCACGTTCTTTTCGTAATTAAAAGCTCAGTTTCTTTTCTTTTTTTTTTCCCCTCTGAACACAGAAAACGTAACATCATACAAAAATTAGTACATCATACCTGGGAATATGTGAAATGACACCACACAGACATGAAATACAGCTCATCCGGTTATGTAACTGTCAGAAATAAATATGAAGTAAATTACATGTGGAAATAAACAACGAGAAATACAATGAAAACCATGTGCTCGTAATGAGCTCGACAATGAGTTTCGGTATAAGATCAATTATTCATCAACTATGTCTCTTATGACTCAATTATGAAGTAAAACACTTTTAAAGAAACAATTCTGATCCTAACGAGAAATAAAATCATCACTGACAACACTTTATTTCTGTTCGACCGGAGAGAGATTTTCCACCTACCATTCTCAACAGCTCGCATAAAACTGAAGAGAAAATGGCCGATTGCATTAATAATTTACTCTATTCACCTGTAGGTGTCCCCATATCCCTTTCTTTTAGATACACTTGATTTAATGGATATTTTAGGAATATTATAGAACATGAACAAACATTTTGGCATAATTCATAACAAATTTCTTTTACCCGTTACATTCTCCCCAACTGAATTTGCCAAAATATGGTAACCAAAAAACAAAACAACCAAAATTGGTTTACTCTTTTCTTTACCTTTTTTCTTCTGAAAACACAGAAATAAACCAGAATTGCCATACTTAGCACATTGCTTTTGATCAGTTAAAACTGTTCATATAAAGAACTGACAGGAAAAAGTGCTGCGCATATCACTTTTCCTTGATCATGACCCAAATGAAATGCCTCATACATTTCACTTTAGCAATTCCTATTCACACACAGATGAACACAATACATTGAATTTAACGCTTAATTATTTCAGGCTAAGGACCGAAACAGACCATTTACCCAGGATTTGCTTTCTAGTGTGAAACAAGGTGTGCTGATTCTTTCGAAGAGATAAGACGATTCACTGGTTTCAACAATCTGCCAAACTTTGACCTACGACCCTGTAATTCAGTACTGTCTACTGTATCATCAATATCAGGATCAGGATTACAGGCACTACTGTTTTCAGGACTTTCCTGGTAGACCTGGCAGTCTGGAGAATCATTTCCAGGAACCACACTTTGCAATGGAACATCAACAACCTCAGCTGAGTCTCGAGCATCGCATGACTCGGTTGGGGATCACTGTCAGCCACAACTGGGCCCTCATCATCAGTCATCGAATCATCAGAACAATTATCAGATGCACCATCATCTACAGAAAATACACTCTCATCATCATTTTTCCCCACAATGTCACTCAAAGGGAGGAAATTCACACACAAAAGAAGGTTTCTGTAAACCACCTTTAGCTGACCAGATACAGGGTGCTTAACTTTGAAAATGTGAGTGTTAGGATCACAATCAACCACTGTATATACTACATTTTCCCACTTGTCTGAAAGTTTGTGCTTTCCCCGTTTACTTTTATTGGCCAATAGGACCCTGTCGCCAACTTCAATTCTCACTCCCTTATTTTTGCGGTTGTACATGTGGGCTTGATGAGACTGTTCTTTTGATGTGTTAGCCTCCGCAACAGCAAGAGCATCCTTCAAATCCCTCCTCAGAGACTCTACATACTTGGGAAGAGAGTTATTCGAATCATCCCACAGTACATTCTTGAAAACAACATCAATTGGCAGTCTTGGGGTTCGACCAATCATTAGATAGAAGGGAGGAAACCCCGTAGTCTCGTGCACAGTGCAATTGTACACAAATGTTAATGTATGGAGCATTCGAGGCCAATCTTGCTTCGGGCGTGGTTCAAGGGCTCTGATCATGTTTCCCAAGGTCCGATTAAATCTTTCTGTGACTCCGTTGCCCATTGGATGGTATGGTGTTGTTCGTGACTTCTTAAAACCAGAAAACTCAAGCAAATTCCTAATAAGCTCACTACAGAAATTTGTCCCCTGATCAGAATGAATGCGTTCCGGGAAACCATAGTAACAGAAATAGTTGTCCCAGAGCTGCTTTGCCACTGACTTAGCTGACTGGTCTGGACAACGAAAAGCATGGGCCAGCTTAGTAAAATGGTCAGTGACCACTAAAACATCAACTGACCTATTCTGAGAATCCTCCGCCATCCAGAAATCAATGCAGACTAACTCAAGAGGAGCAGAAGTCCTGACACTCTCCAATAGAGCTCGACCCTCCGGCTCTGGTGTCTTTGCAAGCACACAACGACCGCATACTTTAACATAGTCACGAACATCACGTTCCATGTCAGTCCAGTAGAAACGTTGATGAGATAGTTGGAAAGTGCGACACTGGCCTTGGTGTCCAGCCTCATCGTGACATCCTCTCATCACGTCACCTTTCAGAGAAGTAGGTACCACATACTGAAACCTTCTGTGGCGTGTTAAGGGATCTTTTGAAACACGATACAAGACACCATTGTTCAATAATAGCTTCTCCCACTGTTTCATAAACTTACGTACAGCGCTGGGGTCCCCCATACGCTCACGTCTCGAAGGCCTGCTTTTTCGTTCAACGTAGTATATCACTCTCTGCAAATGTTCATCCTCAATCTGTTTCTCTCTCAGCTCTTGGCGTGAGTACGAAGGAAGGGCATCAAACCCAACATCTGCGATTTGTTGGACAATTCCAGCCAGGGGAGTGGCCCATGTTCGTGTGTTTTCATCCCAAGAAAGGTGATTAGAAAAGACAGCAGACACTTCGGCACTCGAAAAGCTCCATGGCACATCATCTGAATTGACACCAGACTGCTCACAAACGCCCGCTGGGCCCTTTGCCCTGTCGAACACTTGCTGACTGGCGTTGGACAACCGGAAAACATCCTGTACAGCAGCACAGGTATGATCTCTTGACTCCGCTTACAACACGTCATAGGGTTCCCTTACTAAGCGGTGACTAACATGACCGTCAGCAAAAGGTTGCCTGCTCAAGGCGTCAGCTATTAAGTTCTTCTGTCCAGGAACATATTTGATGTCAAACTCAAAGGCAGCGAGTTTAGCCACCCATCTTTGTTCACAGGCGTCGAGCCTAGGTTTGGTCAAAATATGCGTCAGTGGATTGTTATCTGTCCAGGCTGTGAACTGATGTCCTTTTAGCCAGTGGCTAAATTTATCACATACAGCCCACTTGAGGGCAAGGAACTCAAGGCGGTGTGCTGGATATCTGGATTGCGCTCTGGACAGTGACTTACTCGCAAATGCAATGGGTCGAGCCCTGCTTTCTCCAGGACTCAGTTGCGAGAGCACGGCACCCAATCCCTCAGACGAAGCGTCAGTGGCAAGAATAAAAGGTCTGGAAAAGTCAGGATGAGCAAGGACAACATTGGATAGGAGGGCCTCCTTTAATGCAAACAAAGCCGCCTCACAAGCTGGAGACCAATCATCAAGAGTGAGTTTTCTGGACACGGTAGCTCCTCTGTGCCCAACGCCTCTAGCTTTCTTAACTCCGCTAGTCAGGACAAAAAGTGGTCGTGCAAGGGACGAACAATTCTCAATGAAGCGTTGGTACCACATAATGAGGCCAAGAAAAGATTGGATTTTCTTAACCGATGGAGTGACACCATCTGGGCACATCAAATCCGCAGAAGTCATTTTAGTAATTGCTTCAACTTTTCCAGGGTCCGTAGACAAACCTCCCTCTGTAATCAAATGACCAAGGAATTTCACACAGCGTCTTAAGAAGTGGCATTTCTTTGGCGACAGTTTCAAATTGTGCTTTTTCAGCATCCCAAAAACAGTTTTAAGCCTCTGTAAAGGAACTTCTTCGTTAGGTGCGAAGACCATTAAATCATCCAGGTAGCACAGCAGTGACAAAAAATTCTGTTCACCAAAGATCCTAGTCATCATACGCATGAAGCTTGCAGGCGAGTTACAAAGGCCTTGTGGGAGCCTATTGTATTCATGTAACCCAACCGGTGTTGTGAACGCTGTATATTTTTTGTCGTTCTCATGTAATGGGATATCATAAAATCCTGAGGTCAAGTCCATGGTGCTAAAAAACAAATTGCCACCTAGTGCTGCAAGACAGTCTTCCTGATGGGGCAGGGGGTGCGCGTCTTTCACTGTTCGTGCATTAAGCCAACAAAAATCAGTGCAAATGCGAAGATTGCCATCTTTTTTCTAGCACAGAACCAGAGGTGATGCGAATTCGCTAACTGACTTACAGATTATACCCCTCTCCTCCATCTCGTTCAATGCAACATGTAACTTCTGATATTGTGAAGGAGGAACTCGTCTATATGGTAAGCGAAAGGGCCTTTCGTTGAATAGATGGATTCTGTGTACAAAGTCCTTGACTTCGCCGCAATCAAGAGAATGTCTGGAAAAGATAGACTCATACTCAAGCAACAATTCACACAGTTTCGACTTCCAGAATTTAGAAACTTCGCAATTTTCCAAATCAACAGTCTCCAATCCACACTTTCGCAGCCTGTCGGGCAGTGTATCAGACTTATCCGACTCAGCAGCTGACTGCTGAATGCTTGAACGAAGTGGAAGTTCAGGCTTAGTTTCACACACATCCTCCAATGCAATACAGGGGTAAACGTCAGCCACTTTGGCGATTTTCTGGGAATCAGGACATATGTTCTTAAAGGAGCTGAACAAAGCTTCGAAATCTGTATCTGCTCCGAGGGAATTTTCAAGGTCACCCACACCCCCCCTCTCCGAATGTGGGCGTGTCAGTTTCCCTGACTATTAGGCGATGTTGGTGTATAGGGTGAATTTGGGAATTTAGCAGTACAGTCACGTTTTGAGTGACCAGCGCCATGACATCTAAAACACAAATTATCAGATCTGCAGTGATCAAATGTAGTATGCGTTGTGTCGCCACAAATCTTACAGTTCCTTGGTCCAGCTGTGTTCCTTCTGTGCACTCTCCCAGAAGACTCATACTCAGGTTTACTCTTCTTCTTTGTCTTTAATACCTCGATCAACTGAGCTAGCATGTCAGCCATCCGAGTCAGACTAGATTGATCCTTCGCGTCCTGCTTAGATTCACCAGGCCCGTTGGTCCCCTGCTTCAGACACATTAATGCAGACTCAGAAACAACGTTAGAATTTCCACAGCACTGTATGGTTGTTTGTGCATTATGGCAGACTGGGTAGGTGTTTAGATTTGGTCTTAGTTTAAGCTCACGTTGGAAACCGTCTAAAAGCTCCTGAACGTCTTTCGCAGTCCAGCATTCTAGTGGCCGCACTTTAAAAGTGCGTGCTAATTCAGGGTCTGGGCAATTTCTCACTAACATCATTGCAACTTCAGAATTTAAATTGTCCATTCTTCTGCCCTGCCCCCTGAGACACTCGTCAGCTATATCTGCTGCCTTATTAAGGCGAAGCCAGTAGTCAAAAGGATTTTTGCCTTGTTTAGGCAATGTACTGTAAAAGTCTGCGAGTGGCATGCTAGAGTAGGACACTTCACTGAAATGTTGCTTGAGAATACTGTAAATAATCTCAGGGTGATTTATGCAGTCAAGTACAGGGTTGCTGCGTAGGGCTACTTTCAATATGTCTTTGGCCCTGCCCATTAGATGACTAATAATCTCATTAGCCTGTTCAGTAATTTTGACATTTCTCTTTTGCAGGTAACCTTGCATCATATCAGTCCATTCTTGAATGTCACATCTGCCCAAACCATCCCCCCTAAACACTGGCGCGTCTTTTTCATCCGATTTCAGAATAACATTCAACTGTGACAAATCAAGATTAGCACATTGAGAGCCTGTGTTGTTATTACCATTATTGGTTCTGGTAAATTCACCCCCTGACAAAAGTTTGGCCGTTACTGAGTCACCAATCTGTCTGCCCAATTCTTTAACTAAATCCCCCAATTCGGTGACGTCTCGATCACTAGAACTTTCCACAATACATGGCTTTGGCGTAGAAGTAATAGGGAAAGTTTTGTTTACATCATGAGCTGTATAATTTCCCCTAGTACCATCAGGAATGTGAGTCTTATAACCGAATTCAGCCGATCCCGGCTTAGTGTCAGAAAACTGCATCAAGTATTTCCCCCGTCCAATCCCAAAAAAAGAATGGTCTGCACCACCCTCTGCCATTTTTACAAATGTAAACTACTCAGAATATTCTAAAACTAAACTCAAAAGTCACATTAACAGTGTTGGGAGTAACGCGTTACAAAAGTAATGCATTACAGTAACATATTACTTTTTGCTGTAACGCAGTAGTGTAAGGCATTACTAATCAATTTTCAGTAATATTTTACTCGGTACATGTTCAGTAAGGCTTGCGTTACAAGTTACAACAGACTTTTAGTTTTAATTGTAAAAAAAAAAAAAAAAATACACAGCAAGACCGCGAGACATTAACAAATGAAAAATGCAAGTAGGCTAAATTACCTGTTTGTGGTCAGTCAATACCACGTGTGGTGTCCAAGTCTGTTAATAAAAACTATATGGCAGCGTCTGATATAGTCTGATATAGCCTATTTGTATAGCGATTTATTTTTACAGGAGTGCCATGAGGTATGATTTCGGCCTCTGTGCTCGCGCTGGCCAGTGGAGAAGCAGCTATAATGGTGAAGATGGCATGAAGAAGACTGTACATTCGCGAGATGGACGTATGCGCATTCGGCTATTCGTTCTGTGTTTTCTTTCTAAACAGTTAGGCTATGTTTATGTGGTATTTTTCATGTTTTCATCACGCAATCATGTTTTTGATGCGGTGGTGACGCGTTCATTTAAGGGCGGCGGCGCTGCCGATAAAGCACCTAAAAGCTGTCACAAAGAACCGGCAAAAGCAATGATTATGAATATGTCAAATATAGCAAGGAGACATTTTAATTGTTTATTAATAAAGTCAAGATGAAGTTGACGATGCTGACTCGCGATCTTCGCAGTAGGCTAGTGCACCAGAGAGAAATGCACATTTCATTTCATAAGCAGAGAGCAGTCTGTTTTCTTTCGTTTTGAATTGTTCTGTTTTACACGTAGATATTTCAATATAGATATATTTTTCAGGTTAATAGGCTACCTTATACTCTGAGTTTCGGTTCATTTATGAGTGAATTGTCCTCCATGTCGTGACTATTTATAATTGTCTATATTTAGCCTACTTCTTATTTATAAAATCCAGGCAATTGGTTGATCAAACATTGATTAAAATTAAGATACAATTAATACAAAACGAAATTCACTTTAAAGAAAGGCTTTGTGTCTTCTGTGTAAGGTCTTTGTGAAAGTTTTAAAGCAGTCTTTTAGTGCCGCTTCAGAGCGCTCGCGTCCGTAACGGAGAACTCACGTCTGTAACATTGTTTTTTCCTCATAAATGCGAACACGAAAAATAAAATAAAACGAATATTTTATGTTCTGTTGAGAGCCAACCCTTCTTCATCCGATTTGCGCAGTGTAATTCACAAAATTACAAAAACAAAAATCGTTGCCTCCTAAAAGTTAAAGATTTTTTTTGTCACGCATGACTGACTATTTCCCTAATATTAAATATAAAATGCATGTGTAGACTGATATTTTTCTAATGTCTGGACTCCTTTCAGGGAGGAGCCTATGGATAAACAGACGTTTCAATATTTTGGTATTAATGCATTTTCTGAGAATTTATATTTCAGGTTTTGACAGCAAATGTCATGTCCATAATGCTGGAATTCCCAAATTTTAAATAATTTATCCTCAACTTGTTTTGTGGTGTAGGTCTACGTATTTTATAATGTTAAGTTAACTTCAAATAATAGTAATTTAAAGATGTGGTAGCATTGGATCTGGACGGTATGGATAACTCTTGGAGTTGGAAGGGGTGTGTCTCGATTCTGCAGGTTTGTGGATCTGAGTGTCGCGATTTAGGTTTCATATCGCATATTGTTAAAGCCCTAGTCATTTTAGAATGTTAAGTTCTACTTCTGTATAGTTATTTTGGTGAAAGTAACTCAAAAGTAATACAGGAGTAATGTAACGCATTACAATTCTGAGACAGTAATATTGTAAGGTAATGAATTACTTTTAAATAACAGTAACATGTAATATATAATGTATTCCAGTTTGGAAGTAACTTGCACAACACTGCACATTAATCAAACAAAAATGTTGTTTAAAACACTTCACTTATCTTCAGTCAAATGTAATTTATTTTCCCTTTCGAAAGTCCCTCGAAGAAAGAGAGAAAAAAAAAAAAAAAAGAGCAAAAAGTTTTTAACCGGAGAATCTGGCAACCAAGTCCACTCGACCGGATGAAGCGCGTGACGTCCTCACTGCGCTACGCTGTGGGCCTTGTTGTCGCCCCCCCGGAGATCGGCTTTGCATTGATCACAAACAGGAATCACGGCACCATTGTAACCCCCTTCACTGGTTCATTCTTTCAACCCTCCTGGAAAGGACCACACAGAGACGAAGCCACGATTTAACACCCATCTCGTGTTTACTGGGAATATGTGAAATGACACCACACAGACATGAAATACAGCTCATCCGTTCATGTAACATTCTCCTCAACAGCTCGCATAAAACTCTTTCATCATTTCAACAAACAATAAATCACGTTCTTTTCGTAATTAAAAGCTCAGTTTCTTTTCTTTTTCCCCCCTCTGAACACAGAAAACGTAACATCATACAAACATTAGTACATCATACCTGGGAATGTGTGAAATGACACCAAAACAGACATGAAATACAGCTCATTCGGTCATGTAACTGTCAGAAATAATATGAAGTAAATTACATGTGGAAATAAACAACGAGAAATACAATAAAAACCATGTGCTCGTAATGAGCTCGACAATGAGTTTTGGTATAAGATCAATTATTCATCAACTATGTCTCTTATGACTCAATTATGAAATAAAACACTTTTAAAGAAACAATTCTGATCCTAACGAGAAATAAAATCATCACTGACAACACTTTATTTCTGTTCGACCGGAGAGAGATTTTCCACCTACCATTCTCCTCAACAGCTCGCATAAGGGCCGTTACATAGTCAACGCGAGCTACGCGAGCAAGCAACGCGAACGACGCGAGCGACGCGCTCCCTTTCATAGTCAAAACAGTGGACGCAAGCAGACGCAGGCATCACGGGCGATGCGTGAAATGCAGTACACCGCTCACGCAACAGGGGGTAGTAGAGTAAATTTGTCACAGGCACTTTTCCAATCTGTTTTCACCATGGTTTTCACCTTATCTACGGTCTTTCCCATCGCGGTTGCCAGCCCAACCTCTCTCCCAACCTCTCTCCAGGCATTTTCCAACTCTATTTAATTGGAGTGTAATTACGAGGAACTGTCATATATGACAGCAGATGACACTCGGGTGTATTTACCGTTGGTAAGAGGCTCTTCACAGATGTTTGTTTGTCATTGTATTGTCTGAAAAAACATTTTATTATACAATATAAATGCGGATGTATACGCTCGCATAATTTGTCCTCTTCGCCCGCCATTGTATTCAAACCTTCTTCTGTAAACAAAATATACTTGAATTAATGTACAATACTTGCAATGTCGCCCCCACAGACAACGCATAGTATTGCGTGCATCGGTGCGTCGCGTATCAAAAACTAGGACGACACATTTGGCTACGCATCGACGCATAATGGCGGCCGAAGCGTAGCGATGCGTAGCCTTGCGGACGCGTATGCGTACCGATGCGTTGACTATGTAATGGCCCTAAAACTGAAGAGAAAATGGCCGATTGCACTAATAATTTACTCTATTCACCTGTAGGTGTCCCCATATCCCTTTCTTTTAGATACACTTGATTTAATGGATATTTTAGGAATATTATAGAACATGAACAAACATTTTGGCATAATTCATAACAAATTTTTTTTACCCCTTACACATGGTTAGTACGTTTTGGGAAACAAAATGTCACCGCAATAAGGCCATTTAACACATAATTGACCCTTCGCGTGGAGCTTGATTGACAGGTGTTCTAACCAATCATACTTCGCCATCCGCCATTTTGTCCGAAAAAGCAGCCAGTAGAGTTAGGAGGATTTTAACTTGGTAAAATGAATATACTGACGCCTTTCCGCGGTTAAAACAACATTACTTCTTATGTTCGTTCATGTTTATTTGATGCTAGAAATGAACTAGAAGGAAGAGATGATCGGATCACGAGCACCTTTAACGGATGCTCTACAGCGATCTGTCACGGCACATTAAAGAGCCCCAAAACGGTATTTATTGTTTAAATTTCTTTCAAAAAATGACCACATTTGAAAGCTGAGACTTTGTTTAATATGTTTAATATCAAAAGTAACCGAAAAGTAACCTGGTCTGTCCTGTCTGTCCGCGTGTTGTCAGTCTCCTCTCTGCTCCGCGATGTATTTTTCACTGCGTGAGAACATGGTGAGAGCATGAGAGCGGCATAGCTTGTCGGAACATAGCGACAGTAACTAAGGAGGGCGGGTCTTTGCGAAGGGTCAATTGAATAGTTGTCCACAATATTCTTGTAGGCTAGAATTTTTACTTCAAAATGAAGTGAAAATCATTCTGACCACTCTTCCACAAACAACAATATAATGATTTAAATTTCTTACGTCAGTTTTTGGTCAGCACTGCTGTATGCGTGGTAGTGTGAATGGCCATTAATATTAATGTGATTTACACCTAAGAAGACTAAATACACTAAATGGCCCATCAAGGTGCTGTGAGGCAGCCTGAACTAAGAATGATTCACTGATGAATAAAAAGTTAAAAAGAAATTAAGCGTCAGCGTCAGTTCTGGCAGGCCAGGTAGTCAAGCCGCTGCTTATGCTATTTGCTATCAACGCTGTCTGTCAGCTGATCTGCTCCAGCTGAGCTGCATTAGCTGGTTAACTCCCCTCGCTGCTCAATGGCCAAGCTCAAACAAGGCGCCCTATTTAAAGCTCATTCACCTTGCTCATACATGCTTGCTGCTCGCTCTGCTGGCTCGCTTCTGCTGGCTCGCTGCTCGCTTCTGCTGGAATATCGACACAGGACTCGACGTGATTCATTCTCCATTCATCTCTGAAAGTCTTCACGAAGCTAAGTTCCTTTTTAATATCATTGCTAAAAGCTATCAGTGTGTTGGCAACATGCTTCTCGTTAATGCTATCCGTGTGGCATTTGGGCTTATCTAACTTAGTCGTTTTAAAAAAAATGCTTATGCGATCATATTGGCTACGTGCGTTATCGGTTGTCATTGGCAACTGATCGCGTTGCTCACGCTGGCTTTTACCACTATGCAGCGCAGATTCAAGCAGCTTGCTGTGATAGGAATTAACTTCTGCGGACTGCCTCCGGACCGTATACAGCTCATTCTACGCATTGTGCAGCAACTACGGCGGCGGCACTCGCTCCGGTTTAACCCTTTAAGCTATGGGGCGGTGGTTTCTGCTGCTTACGAACGATACCTCCGTCCCGATGTTCGGGATATTCTGACGCCCAGAAAGCCATGAGCTCAAGTCTCTGATTTGTTTCATTAATTTCATGTTTTAGCTATTGCGGTCTTGATGATTAGTCATTTCAGTAATTAATTCATATTTTTACTTACTATTATAAATCGCTAAATTAGGGCGGCTCAGACGACACCGTTCGAGACACTCAATTTTGTTTTGGGGGGAATAGCTCATGTAGTCAAATAAATCATCCTCTGTATCACAGAGGATTGCCAGGTGTGGTTTTGTTTGGGGGGATATTTTAGCTCTCACAGTCCTAAAACTGTGTGAGCGTTCCCTAATGCTGCTGCTGCTGTCCCTGAACAGAGCCATACCGCCAAATTTCAATTCAGGAACATTAACCTGTTTGCAATCTATTCAATTAAATTCTAAATTATTTTGTCTGTGTGTTCTTGACTTAATGGACCTGACAGAACAGCATTTATTCAAAATAGAAATCTTTCCTAAGGACGTAAAGGCTTAAACTCATTCCTATCACTTAACACGTCCTTTCAAAAAAAAAAAAAACATAAAAAGACTAAACTTGTTTTTTTTTTTTTATAAAAAAAAATGTATTCAAAGAATCCTAAAAAAATTATCACAGGTTAAAAAAAATTAAGCAGCACAACTGTTTCCAACATTGATTTTAAAAAAAATCATATCAGAATGATTTCTGAAGGCTGATGGTTAGTTATGTAGCGGTACATCTCACTGATGCTGACATCTGTCCATTTATATTTGCAACCAAAGTAAACTGATGGACAATTAATAGGTATGGATGCACAATTTATCTGTTGATGGAGGGAGAAACATCTATTGATGGGCCGTATAGACCACGTCACTGTGAGTATCTGTTTATGGCCCATATAGACGCACGCATTTACTGATACACTCAATGAACGGATCGTTTGCGAACGACACATCACTAAATTTAAAACATTTACACATCTATCCACAAACATCTGTGCATAAGGCAGTATTTACGCATGATAGTGTCATAGACTAACCAAAACGGAACATTTATATATAAAATATATATTGTATTTAGACAGTATCACATATTTGCATAGGCGTCGATTTCGTTGGGGACGGTGGGTACTCATGAAACCCAAATTTCGTCATGAGTCATTTTGTACCCACCACTTTTGGAATGGTAAAAATGGTAAATGGACTGCATTTATATAGTGCTTTTACAGACCCAATGGCCACCAAAGCGCTTTACATTTTGCCTCACATTCACCCATTCATACACAGACGGCGGTGTCAGCCATACAAGGCGCCACCCAGGCATTGAGGCACGGATGTACCTAATACAAATAAAACATCTCCAGTTAACTAGAAGAGCATTCATTTAGTCCGCTCTAAAATGTTTTGTTTTTGAACTCAAGCTGAGCGCTCGTGTCCGCTGCTATCAGTGTCATGGATACAGTGTTCTTTTGTGGCGGCGTGCAGTCTTCACTTGGACGCGTTCTTCTCCGTTACGGACACTATTCATTCCGGTGAAATCACAAAATAAAATGCACACAAATGTGTGTCCCTGCTTGATATAGACTGTAACCACTGATGAACATATTCGGTTTTGATGAGAGAAAAAAACTATACCGAGGACGGATTAGAACCTGTAACCTCTGACACGGTTGGCAAAAGATCTGCCACTAGACCACTGAAGTACTCAAACAAAATTTGCGGATCGATATATTTCACTAAATCATTATAATCTAAGCAGTTATTCAAAAAGTTTACACGAGCGTATAGGCCTACACAAATGTTAGGGATATTGTGAGGTAGGGATGCAACGGTACACTGTAAAATCCCGGACCGTTCGGTCAGCCCTGCACGGGACAATCTACCCTCGTGTCCCGCGGGACTTCGGTTTCGCCATTGAGTTCGCACTGATCCTTTTAGTTTTTGCTTTACACGCCTTCAGGTGCGTTTGCCTGTCCAGGCAGACGAAAGCCCGCTCCCGCAGGTTAACGTGTCCAATCAATCACTGTTGTGCACCCACACGCTAACTTCTGTCACTCACTGGCTCGTATTACTAGCAGGGCTCTCAAGTCTCACGCATTGAGCGTGACAGTCACTCATTTCGGTCTTTTGTCACAGCTCTCCCGCCACACATTGTATTTCTCACGCTGAACAACTATTTGTAATATATTTAATATGCCGCAGCGCCCAAAACTCTGGCCGTGCCGCTCTGAATGTGGAACCGGCAGGAATCAAGCGCGTCTGATTCGTCTGGTGTTGTTAGCCAATCAGGAAATAGCACTATTGTATCTGGGTAAGATTTAACTAATGACACCCCGATAATATATATTTTTTTATTATATTATTTTGCTCTGCTTTTTTTTTTTTATTCAAACCACAAGCTAATTTATGTTTGTTTAAAGGTAAAAGTGCACTTTTTCTTTCACATTGATCACTTTATCAAGGTTTGGATTTGGGATCCACTTGAATATTCTAAAGTGTGTTTGTTTACATTTTGTATTTCATAAGTGGTAGTTGAAGAGGTTGTATTACTTAATGTTGTTCAGTACAGACTAGAGTGTTCATTTATTCCATACACATTGATGTTCTTCCTACTGTGACATTCTGTTTATGCTCATAAGAAAAATAAAACATATTTTTGGGATGAAATAGCAGTCTCTTTCTGCACAAAACATGTACCGAAACCGAACCGAGACCGTGGCCCAAAAACCGAGGTACGGACCGTAGCGTGGGCTATCTGTACAGTTGCACCCCTATTGTGAGGTAATATTTCCTATGTCAAAAGCTAGGCAAAATATAGTCTGAAAATGCATTTGAGCTCTATGATCAGAAAAGGAATTATATCAATTCGGGGTCAATTCGTTCTTCAAATGCAGCCGTTCGTCGTCCGAGTTTCAAATTCCTCTGAGGAAAAGGTGAATTCTTCCCCGCTGTCCAGAATCATCTGAAGGAGTAGCGTGCCATCCTCAAAATGGTGAACAATGAACTATCAGTGAATCTGATGAAGAATCTTCGTGTTGTTATGGCATTGATCGGGGGCGTACCACGTGTGCGATGCATAGATTGCCTATTTACCATGTGAAAAGCTCTGGGGGCGTGGCGGCCTCAGCTAATTAAAGATAATGAAGGGAGAATGAAAAAAACTGTACCTCTCCTTGGTTTCAAACGAATTACATAAACTGGAAATATTGTTTTTTTTCAAATAAGTTACTTCATTTAAAAGAAGAGAATTTCAGCTTCATAAACAGAAATCTCTCGTATCTCTGTGACAAGTATTGACTGAATTACAGTTAATTTTTCAGACGCGTTTCAGAATGGACCTCACTGACAGAGAGAAGGCAAAACGCGCATCATGTTTATTTTTTTTATTTGACGAAAAGCACAACACTTTGTTTTTATTGTGAGTACCCACAAAAAAATAGACACTTAACAGGATCTAATGATGTACAACACTTATATGTAAGATCAAAATCAACAGTGTAATTTATTCTCTTTTGCACTGATAAGGAAAAAATCCAGCAAAACGCGCCGACGCGTTTGCCGACCCCAGAGGGTTAACAATGCTTATTGACTTACTGCCGAACAAACGCTAACATCATCCGGAATTATGTTTTAATTTACAACAGTCAGTATGGCGCACGTGCGTATTGTAAACAGACGAAACGTCATACTTTGCGCATGCGTGGTGACACATACGTGACGCAAATACGTAACGTCACCGCACTATAGTCTGCAGCGAGGGGTATCTCGATTTTGGGCCCGGTGCTACTGGCCCTAGGTTATTAACCCAGCAAGTCTCGTTTAAAGCCCTGGCTCGAACTGGCCCAACAGTGGAAACGCGACTAATTCAGACCTTGAAATATTTGAGTCCAGACCTTAATCCATTTGAAATGTTGTGGAAGGACTTGAAGCAAGCAGTAAATATGAGGAAACCCACCAATATCCTGTTCTGTACTGATGATTAGGATAAAATTCCTCCAAGTAGGACTGATCAAAAGTTACCAGAAACATTTAACTTTCTCAATAAATAATTGACAAAGTATATATTTTTGTATAAGGACATTTTTTTGGGGTTTCTCTTTGTCTACTTTTAGGATTTTTATCAACATATGATTATGTTTTGGATCATATTTATGCAGAAGTGGGCTGCATTTGTGTCAAATATATATGGATATTATGCAGAAATATATTGCTATTTGTTTATGTAAAACATTGTTATTATGTTTGTGAACAAATACTTGTCTGTTTTTATCAAACAGTAAATTGTTCTGCCTTGGAAATTACTTTCTTTTTCAAATGTATAAAACAATTGAAATACAATATATTTCAAATAAAAATAACATATAATTTAATCCTCTCCAGAAATCTAGGCCTATATCATTTTATTAATAATTTTGTTATATGACAAAATATATATTTTATTCATAAAATTTTACTTTTTATTTATTTGGAAAAAGTCTGTAAGTACATTTAAAAAAAACATTATAGAGAAAGGAATTTTGATGACTACTTCAAACTGACTACTGACTATGTAAGCCTTGTAAGGGATAATGTATAGCGAGGCGGTCGTTATAGCGAATACCACCCCGACAGGGTGACTAGGAGCCCGATGCAAAGCGGAGGGATCTTAATCAGCCTGAAGGGGTGGTATTTGCTATAATGACCGCCTCACTATACATTATCCCGCTTATTACATGGCTACCTACCAAATAATTCAATTATTTTACTCAAAATGTTGATTTAAAAAGGAGTTTATTGATTTAAAAATGATTGTATTGCTTTCGCTAAAGAAAATCTCTGAACTGCATCCATGGCAACGCTCTGTTTTTCATGGCAACGGTCTGTTATACTAAGCAGCGGCAAAGAACGTATATTTACAAGAAGTGAAAGCCAATAGAACGTTCCATTGCAACGCCAACGCCCAGCAGCAGCGCTACGCTTCCGTCATTTTGGGGTGAAAGCGACTCGGCAGTCATATATTATACATATATTTAGTCCAGTGCAGTGATCATTTTTAGGTTGAAATAATTAGGTAAAAAGAAAAAGAAGTTGCTAACCAGGCTTTTCCCCCCACATAACTTGAGACAGTTAAGTTCAAGGATTTAATTAATTATATTAGGCTACTCTCTACATTAAGTTTTTAACGCAGGTGCTGAGAGTGGGGGCTAGATCATTGACAGGGGGAGCTGCGCAATTATATAGCCTATATTGCATATAAATACTATTATTAAATGAGCAAAACTTCAATATTTAATATTCAATAATTTTAATTATCACACCTAAAGTTTTAATTTTACTAAATTGAATAAGCACAACATTCAGCATTCAATCAAATATATTTAAAGATGTATTATTTATAATGTTATTTCAACATAATATCTCGTTATTTCGACATAATGTGTGTGTGCAACATCAGAGATTAGCTTATTTCTTTTCGTTTGGAATAGTTTCGTTTAAAGATTTAGTTGCAAGCTTTCTATATTTTTCATGTCTGTGAGGCATATTTCGGTTAATTTGAAAGGCATTTTTTGTGCATAGTAAAACATATCTGCAACATTTATCAAGTTCACGGATAATTGTGCATGCATTTATTAATCATTATGATACTAAAACCTAAGTAAAGTAAGTTAAAAAAATTAGATGAGCCCAGAATATAAATGTAACGCGTTTAATTAGCTTACACATTAAGCATTTTCCTCCCATAGAAAACCATTAAGAACACTTGGCTTAATGCAGATTAGAATGTCCCAGCATATGTTGAAATAATGAGATATGTTGCTTCCAGAAATTATTATTGGGGGTGCTATGGGGGTACTTTAGTCTTTCTTGGGGGTGCTGAAGCACCTGCTAGCCCCTCCCTAGTGCCACATGGAGGTAAGAATAAAGTGATATGAGTTCATAACGTTATAATAACGGTAGACCATTTCCCATGAGCTAGCTACACAACGTTACATACAAAAATAAGTTATCAATGAAATAAATGAATTCAGCAAAAAAATGTAATTGTACTAAAATGTAAATGTTGGACAACAAATATATAACAGCAATAGAATAGCTTTACAGTAAACTTCTTATATCGTATATTAATGACCGTTAAAGCAAGAATATGTAAACAGAAACACAGCCACTGTACAAAAGTGGCAATTATAAGATAACGGACACAGCAATGCATCATGTTCTATAAGATCATCATGTTTGTAGCATGATCCAGGGGATTAAAATGTACAAAATATATTTCAGGACTAGTGGAGTTGCTAACTAATAATAGTAGTAAATGTGTAAAGTTGGATAAAATGGAAATACTCAATAATGCAAGAAAAAAACTACTTTAAAAAACTGTTATCCATCCTGTTGTCCAGTAACTCCAGTTTGAATCTTCACCCCAAAATGGCGGCCACGCTACCGAAGTGCCACCTAGTGGCTGTTACCAAAAAGCATCAGAGTTTCGCCTCTTGTTCTTCCATACTCTTTGGCAGCGCGGTCTGTTATCAAGAAATAACAAACCGCATTCTATATTGGAATTCTACCAAGCCATGTAATAAAAATAAATAAAAATGAATGTTTAGTGACTGAAAACAATAACTCACATCTGTAAGAAAGTCTAAAATATAATAATAATAATAATAATAAGTCAAATGTTTTACACATAATTTTTACACGAGTATGTTTATAAACATAAAACCAGTATAAACAATCTAAACGTTTTTGTGTAAATTCTTATAAACAGACATTTTAAGACATTTGACATTTTGAACAGACATTTGCAACATATAATCACTCTTACAACCTGGAAAAAAAGAAACAATATTTTTTTCAATAGCAAGTTAGATTCTCCATGACATATAAAACAAATTGCACAGCATAATATACAAGACAGACATTATAGCATGTCAGCAGATTAATGATTAAAGTAGTTACATTTTAATAGTTAATTCCCATGAAAAAGTGATATTTCAGTCATGACAACTCTCGGGATAGTTTGTAAAACATTTTATTAATGTAAATGGAATGTACATCGGTTTGGTCTTGGCGGACTAGATATGCTGCTGCTGCAGAGCAAGTATGAATTGCTTCTGCTAATTGCTCAGAACATAACATTAATGGAACCATGCTGTTTTTCTACTAACGAGAGGTAGACTGTGCATAGCAAATATATCCTTTGGATGTGTTGCGGTTATAAAGGGAAATGGTAATGAATACATGACATAAATTGGCTGAACCAATCAGAATGTGAATTGAGTTTCATGACTGAACTATTTATTTTTGTGAGCTTGGAAATAATGTTGCATGTTTGACAACTGCCTATCAATGAATAAACACATGTAGGTGATTGCAAAAAACTCACATCTCTGAAAAAGGAAGACAGTATAAATATATATATGAATAATTTTTCAGACACTGATTATCTTCCTCTTAAAACAGGTGAAAATTTTCTGTCTGATCTCTTTAGTTTTAAAACCATAAATGAGTGGATTCACAAGGGGAGGAAACACAAGAACTGATATAGAAAACACCCTCCGTAGGTGAGCTGGAACACTCTCAGATCGATGTGCAAGAAGAGGAAAAAGAGTGTTAAACTCTAAGAAAAGGAAGACGACCAAATGAGTACCACATGTCTGAAGTGCCTTAATCTTTGCATCAGATTGCTTATTAGTAACACAGCTGATTAGTATATGAATGTATGTAAATGCCACAACAGAAAGTGAAAGGCCGTGGAATAAAACAATGGCAAACAATCCATAGATATTGTTAACTATTGTATCTTCACATATGAGTTTCATTATAGATGGATTATAACATACAAGATCTGCCATGTATGTCTGGCAAACCTGATGAGGCAGAAGAAGAGAGAAAAGTACAATTATGGCACTAAAATTAAAAAGCCACATCCCAGTTATGATTTTCACCAAGTTATTGGTTGTCAAAATGGCTCCATATCTCAACGGGCAACAGATAGCGATATACCTGTCATAGGCCATAGCAGTAAGAATAACATATGATGCCCCACCATATAAGTGTACAATAAAGGCTTGAAGCAAACATGCAGGGTAGGATATTGATCTGTCCTGAGACCACATACTATATAGCAGCTGAGGAAAAAGGCTTGTAGCACCCATAGCATCATTGATAGGCATGTTGAGCAACAGTATGTACATTGGTTTATGAAGATTCCTGTTCAAGCAAATGGTGACAACAATTGTTAGATTGCAGAGTAAGATAAACAAGTATGTTGTCATTCCAAGCATGAATACAGGATAAATGCTCATCTGAGGGAGTTCCAAAGAGTGCAAAATCAAGACAAGTGGAAATATAGATTCATTTAAATACATAGTGAATGTTGCCTATTGATGCCCTCTTTAAAAATATTAAACCAGTGTTAAAAAGGTTGAAAATATGATAGTTTAAACAATAATTAAAATGATAGATTTAATCCTAATCTCAACACACTTTTGAAGCTTTGATGCTGTCTGAATTTGAGCTGTCATTTTTTCATTTTGCTTTGTTGCACCTGTACCCTGGAAAAAGGCAGCTGTAGATTTCTAACAACAGTGCATTAAATGACCAAACCAAATAAACAAATGTAGTCAAAATAAAGGAGGAATTTTATCATGCTTCAGTGCTGGTGAAAAGCTCTTTGTTGATGTCATCCATTGCCATCTGATTTATACTTGTGCTCTGCTCACTGTAGGTTTACTCTGGGAATAGGTGACGTTATTTAGCATACACACACACCATCCGGTAACACTTTATTTGAAGGGGTGTGCATAAAACTGACATGACACTGTCATAAACATGACATAACACCTGTCATGAACATGAAGGAGTCTTTATGAATGTTTATGACTGTTGTCATTAAGTGTCATTCGGTAAATTATGACACTTTTAATCCAAAGTTGACATTGTTTAAAATGTCTTTGTTATGACAACTTGACATTAACAAAGACAAAAATGTCTTTGTTATGACAACTTAACATTAACCAAGACAAAAATGTCTTGATTATGACAACTTGACATTAACAAAGATATAAATGTCTTTGTTATGACAACTTGACTTAAACCAAGAAATCCTAACCTGTTAACCTGTTACAAATATGTCATAACAGGTTTAATTATCAAACCTAAAGAAGTTATTTAGCTTTGCGTTGACATTACATTACCCTGTCATATGTGGTTGGTTTTGACTTTGGCCGTCATGACACCATTATAACTGTGTCATGACTATTTTACTTGTCCTTAGGTAAAGTGGAACACATTGTAATAGTTATAAAGATGTCATTAAGGGTTATTACACTGTCAAATGCTTTAACAACAGTGTCATTAATATTTCCCCTTACCTCAAGTAAAGTGGAACACGTTAGACTAGTTATAATTTAATTATAATATTATATATATATATATATATATATATAATATATATATATATATATATATATATATATAATATATATATATATATATTATAATTAGTTTGTAATATAAGTTGTCATAATCAAGACATTTTTCAAGACATCAAGACATTTTTGTCTTGGTTCATGTCAAGTTGTCATAACAAAGACATTTTTTGTCTTTGTTAATGTCAAGTTGTCATAACAAAGACATTTTTGTCTTTGTTAATGTCAAGTTGTCATAACAAAGACATTTTAAACAATGTCAACTTTGCATTAAAAGTGTCATAATTTACCGAATGACACTTAATGACAACAGTCATAAACATTCATAAAGACTCCTTCATGTTCATGACAGGTGTTATGTCATGTTTATGACAGTGTCATGTCAGTCTTATGCACACCCCTTCAAATAAAGTGTTACCTTACATCCAAACTAAGTGACATAGCGTACTCTAACTATTTCACAGTCATGACACAAAGTGATCCGAGTTGCAGTTTGTCCTGAATCACTTTGAGCATATTGCCCTCTGCTGCCCATTAAAATATAGTGCAGATAGCTTAGTGTATGAATACAAATAATCTATTAAATATTTTCAAATGCATATATTTAAAACATGAAATAATTGCAATATTTAGAAAAATTTACTTTTATTTATTAATTTATTGATTATGGCATTGCTAGGTGCATTGTTTCCTCATATAATTAATTTTACAGTAGTTTAATAAATAAAGAAGCAAAGTCCTCAGTGTTTTTAAAATATTTTTAATCCAATGTACATTCATGTTCTAGTTACTCTAATTTTCTGTAAAATAAATAAACAATGCTTATACTATCAACAATATATATATATATATATATATATATATATATATATATATATTATATATATATATATATATATTGTGTTTTTACATGAATGTGATAAATATTCTTGTTTATTAAAACCAGGCCTACAAATCTAATAAAGTTAGTGTTTTAAGCATTTTTTACACTTATTCCAAAATAATAACTATAAGGACACCTTAACAAATTTCAGATTTCATGTATATCAGTTACGAGTAAGACTGTAACCCAGGTTCCCTGTTGAGGCAATGAGACGCTGCGTCAATTGACGCTGTGGGAACGCTGTGCGTGATTACGCCGTGAAGCATGTGTGAAATCAGTCCAATGGTGTAACGAGACGTCAGAGGCGGGTGACGTCATGAACCAGGAAACTATAAAGCATGCCCAAACAGTGTAATGTAGCTTCTAATAGGCTGAAGCAAGTCGTTCACAGGCACGCAGGAGATATGGCAGGGTGATACAGTATCTCGTTCCCTCTTCAGGGAAATGAAAGCGTAAGCGTAAATTCTACAAGACTCCACTGCCACGTCATTAATTTATAATCTTACGCAGCCAATCACAGCTTGACTGTCCACGGTGCTGATCATGCACGAGGCAGACCCATAATCGCTTTCAATGGTACTCTCTATGTAATAACTTTAACAAATCTGTTTGTAATTATGCTAAGTGTAAGTTTTCGCATATTTGCAGCATCTGCAGAGACCCGCACCCAAAATCAGTCTGCCCATTAAGCTTGAGACCAGCATCCAGAGCAAGAGTTGAAAATTCTAAAAGGTCACCCCTCTACTCGTATCAACATGGCTACACTATTTAGCTACCTTCCCTCCCACCCTGATTCTTCTTTTGTTGACTACTTAATTACTGGGCTCTGTCAAGGATTTCAGGTCGGAGTTTGTTCCCTCCTTTCCATCTCTTACGTAGCTAAAAATCTGCTGTCCGCTCTAGCAGAACCTGATACATTCTCAAGTCTTTTAGATAAGGACTTAAATAAAGGTTATATAATCGTCCCTTTTAGTTGATCTCCTTTTTCCATGTATCGAATCAATTCCATCGGCATAGCTATGCACAGGAAAAAAGCCTCAGATTTTCGACATGTCTTCTAATAGCCTCGAAAGCGTTAACGAATTAATTCTTTTAAAGGCTTTTTTACTGTACTACGCTTCGGTAGACGACGCTATCCATCTAATTAAGATAGCAGGTTACAGCACTTGGTTAGCTAAAGCATACATCACTGATGCTTTCAACATTATGCCCATTCACCCTTCCGATTGGGATCTTTTCGGCGTTAAATGGGAATCTCTGCTCTATTTCGCAGTGAGCCTCACTTTCGAGTGTATAATTAGTCCACATATATTTAATTGCTTATCTGAGGCCTTGTGTTGGATCCTGTTGAATGTTTGCAAGCTCCCTTTTGTTCTACATTTACTCTATGATTTTTTACTAATAGATTTTTCCTCACTGCAAACCGCCATTCTCGACTCGCTTAAATAATTATTTAGTAATTTAGGCTTGCCCCTTTCAATCGAGAAAACTATGGGACCTTCTAGTTCCCTCGATAGTTCTCGATTTCATTCAGATGCAAGCCTCTCTACCTAATGACAAATTTCTCAGAATTAGGTCGTTAATGGAAACTTTTCTGATAGCCAGCACGGTTTCGAAACGCGACATTTCGCCTTTGCTCTCTATACTCGGTCATCTCAATTTCCTCATGAGAATTATCCCTCAAGGTCACTACTTCATTTCTCGTCTGCTTACACTAGTCTATTCAGTCGATAGCCTGCATGACTCTCCACTTAGAAGACGGGTGCCGATCAGACCTCAGGTTTTGGTCACACCTGCTTTACAATTGGAACGGCATCTCTCTTTTTTATAACGATGATTCTGAATCATCCGTTATTCACCGACGCAGCCCCCTCTAACGTTTTTTTTTTTTTTTCAAGGACAGTGGTTCGCAGAGAAATGGCCGGATGAATTTTATTCCTTAATTACGAATTCATCCTCAACTGCTCTTCACGAACTATACCCCATTGTTGTAGATAGCGTTCTCTGGGGTACCGCTTGGTCACATAAACGCATCGATATGTACTGCAACAACCAAGCTATAGTTGACATCATAAACAAAGGGCGTTCAAAATGCCCAGTTATTATGTCTCTACTCCGACGCAACACACAATTTCAATCCAAAACACACAATTTCATCCTTAAAGCCGTACATATCACAGGAAATTCTAAAGTAATTGCTGATGTTCTCTCTCGCTCTCATTTGCAGGCTTCTTTGCCCAGCAGCAAACCAGAATCCAACACCATGCCCGACCCTGGCTGAAATAATCTTAGATTAGGCTCTCAGTTTAATACCCTATTAAATTCTGCTAGATTCTATATCACTCAAGGAGTCGCGCCATCAACACTTAAATCATACAATTCTGCTTGGTCCCGATTTACCATTTTTAGTTTTTCATTCAGAATAATAATAATAATAATAATAATACATTTTATTTAACAGCGCCTTTCTAAACACTCAAGGTCGCTTTACAGATAATAAAACAGGTACAGGGAACAGAAAAGTACAAACAAACAATTATGAAAAAGGACAAGAACAGTGCATTAACAAATAAGCAAGCTTGAAAAAGTGGGTTTTGAGTCTGGTTTTGAACAGGGGGAGAGAGTCGATACTGCAGAGGTCAGGTTAGAGTGAGTTCCAGAGCTGGGGAGCAGAGCGGCTAAAGGCTCTGCTCCCCATAGTGACAAGTCGAGCAGGGGGTTCAGTGAGGTGAATAGAGGAGGAGGGTCTGAGGGAACGGGAGGAGGTGGCGATGTGAAGGAGGGCAGATAGATATGGAGGAGCAAGGTTATGGATAGTTTTGAAAGTATGCAGAAGGATCTTAAATTGTATTCTGAATTGAACCGGGAGCCAATGGAGCTGCTGAAGGACAGGGGTTATATGATGAAAAGAGGGGGTTCTAGTGATGACACGAGCTGCTGAGTTCTGGAGAAGTTTAAGTTTATGAAGAGATTTCTGAGGGAGGCTAAAAAAAAGGGAGTTGCAGTAATCAAGGCGGGAGGT
Source organism: Chrosomus eos (assembly GCA_036326025.1). Taxonomy (NCBI): domain Eukaryota; kingdom Metazoa; phylum Chordata; class Actinopteri; order Cypriniformes; family Leuciscidae; genus Chrosomus; species Chrosomus eos. Next base: position 21,634,075 of record CM070825.1, on the reverse strand, counting down.
GGTGAGGCTGTGGATAAGGATGCAGGCAGAGTGAGTGGTAAGGGAGGGACAGAGGCGGTTAATGTTGCGTAGGTGGAAGTATGCAGACCGGCTAACATTATTTATGTGTGACTGAAAGGATAAGGAGGAATCGAGGATTAAGCCCAGACTCTTGACCTGAGGGGAGGGGGAGACCAAGGAATTATCAATGGGTAATGTGAAACTATTGATTTTGGGAATGGTGGATTTGGTGGCTACGAGGAGGAGTTCAGATTTATCACTTGTAGAGTTTGAGGGTGAACCAAACACAAATGAATCTTCCATTTGATTCATTCAAACAGAACTCAATCACTAAATTCAGCCATAAAAGATCCCGGCTCCAGCTAGTCTAGGCCAGCCAACCAAGACCCCCTCCAGAGAAGACTTTTATGGCCTCGCAAGCTCCCAGAGATAAGCCAAAGCAGGAAGAACTTGTCACTGTTTCATTCTTAAGCAAGACAAATCTCCTCACAAATGGTTAAACAGGCCTGACCACCAAAGGGGCCTGACCACCTTTGACCTCCCTGAGCATCACCACTGCTGAACAGGACAGAGATGTGAAACAGACCACAGCTTTCATGGGAGAATTACACAGACTTTACATTCAAATACATAAACTCATCCCAGAACAATTCTTGACTGACCTATAATCAAAACTATATAACATAACATAATTATATATTGTGTTTACAACCCCTGTATGTGTCTATTCTTCTTAGATCATATATGTCATGTGATTGTCATAACTATGAGATGCTTGAATGAAAGTGTGTCGTGTTTCCTATCATTATGCTAATATATTCTCAATTCAGAAGATGGCTTGATTGAAATCTGTGCAAAATGTTTTGTGTTCTTTTAATAGTAATAATGTCTAAACTGTGGCCTCTTGTTCTCTCTGCTTAGTGCTGGAAAGCAAGGAGATCACAGATAACGCATGATTTACGATAAGAAGAAAATAGAGTCACCTCCTAATATGATGCCATTGTCTCATTGGTCAGAATTCTCCAAAAGAGGTTGGACTAACTTTAAGTTAAAGACCCGAACAAAGCAGTTCAGTGTTCAGTTCAGAGAGCAGTTCAGTTTTCGGTTCGGTTCAGTTCAGTTTTGAGTCGTTGCTGTGTTAAATTAAGTTGGTGCCTCTCTCTATCAACAAACAGCAAGAGAGTGTTCATGTTCGTACGCTTCTACATCGACCAGACCAAATTAGACCAGCAGACAAACCCATCAAGATCGGAGTTAAAACAGCTCATTCAAGCCATCAACTCATCTTACTTTCATTTCTTCCTTTATTTTCTTTTTCGTAAAAGTCTCGGTTCAAAGTTAAGTTTGCTGTAAAGTTCGTTTACACGTCTCTCCTGCAACGCGCTTCGAACTGTAAAGACTCTTGTTCGCCTGCCATTCACCCGTGACCGGCAGTTCAGAAACTTCCATCCAGGCACTTCCAAGACAACCACACGGACCCGGCCGGGAAACCCCTCAGACCGAGGAAGGGGAACCCCCAAAAGCAACGCAAAGGACAAGCAAGTAACCTCCAGACTTAGCTGAACTGGTGTTCTAATTTAAATTGAATAACCTGTCTAAGAAACGAAGGTTTAAATTAATGCTTGGTGGTTCGTTCAGGTCATGTCTTACAAAGTGCATCTGTCACAAGGTGACGAACCAGCAGCGGAACTATATATTCCACGGAGGAATGTTTCTGCCCGGAGCGCTCTCGACGCAACACCCAGTCAGCCTGATATGCGTCGCTACCATGGCAACAGCAGCCGCTGATGACAGAGTGACAGCAGGTGCGGCGCATCAAGGGGCTGTTTGGTGATTGGGACACACAGCGGCTTGAAACAGATAAAAACCAAGCTTTGGGAGACCAAGAGTGTAGTTCAGTGCAGTGGAAGTTCAGTGCAGTGTTCTGTGTTCGGTTTTCGGGTGCTGTGTCCTGACCTTGTTCCGTCGAGGAAGGCTGAGAGTTTCTGTGGGACAACTTGACTGGCGAGATAGATCCGCGGAAGGGAATCCGCTACGAAGGATTTGGTGGAGTGGAACAGAGAAGCAGAGGAGAAGTTGCCTTGGAAACATCAAGTCCCTGCCTGGGTAGAGATAAGTGCAAACCTTTTACTGGCCGTATGATACGTGATTTATATACCAAGACACTGTATATGAAGAGAAGCGATCTAGGAACCGGAGTCTAGACCCGTAATGTGAAGACAGCTGTTATGATGCACGAGTGAGATCGCTATATATTCTTCCGTTTTACTGTCCTTGCTGTTCAGTACAAGGAGGTGGGCCGTGGCCTTATATTTCACAGAGTGGTTAAGAGTGACGTGAGTTGATGCTGTGCTCACCGTGTGTGTTTGAAGTGAAGCTACTGCATGCTTACTATACCAAATTCTGTCACGTGCCCATCGGCCTTGCCCTGTGTTGCAGTCTGGAGCCGCTGCAGAAGAGATAAAGCGACGGTGGAATTTAAAGCTTGCGGTGTTCTGATTCATCGTTGATGTTGTCTGGAGAACGGAGGAAGCCCAGTGATCTGCTGTTCCGAGTGTCCCCCATCGAACGCCCCTTTCACAGCCGTGAGCTCTCTGCATCCCCTGTATAGGAAGGAACCAACCGTACTCGAAGTACCCACCTGCTGTCTAGTCGACGCCCCTTTCACAGCCGTGAGCTTTCTGCATCCCCTGTATAGGAAAGAACCAACTGGACTCGAAGTACCCACCTGCTGTCTAGTCGACGCCCCTTTCACAGCCGTGAGTTTCCTGCATCCCCTGTATAGGAAAGAACCAACCGGACTCGAAGTACCTACCTGCTGTCTAGTCGACGCCCCTTTCACAGCCGTAAGCTTTCCGCATCCTTTGTATAGGAAAGAACCAACCGGACTCGAAGTACCTACCTGTTGTCTAGTCGACGCCCCTTTCACAGCCGTGAGCTCTCTGCATCCCCTGTATAGGAAAGAACCAACCGAACTCGAAGTACCTACCTGCTGTCTAGTCGACGCCCCTTTCACAGCCGTGAGCTCTCTGCATCCCCTGTATAGGAAGGAACCAACCGTACTCGAAGTACCCACCTGCTGTCTAGTCGACGCCCCTCTCACAGCCGTGAGTTTCCTGCATCCCCTGTATAGGAAAGAACCAACCAGACTCGAAGTACCTACCTGCTGTCTAGTCGACGCCCTTTCACAGCCGTAAGCTTTCCGCATCCTCTGTATAGGAAAGAACCAACCGGACTCGAAGTACCTACCTGCTGTCTAGTCGACGCCCCTTTCACAGCCGTGAGCTCTCTGCATCCCCTGTATAGGAAGGAACCAACCGTACTCGAAGTACCCACCTGCTGTCTAGTCGAGCCCCCTTTCACAGCCGTGAGTTTCCTGCATCCCCTGTATAGGAAAGAACCAACCAGACTCGAAGTACCTACCTGCTGTCTAGTCGACGCCCCTTTCACAGCCGTGAGCTTTCTGCATCCCCTGAAGAGGAAAGAACCAACCGGACTCGAAGTATCTACCTGCTGTCTAGTCGACGCCCCTTTCACAGCCGTAAGCTTTCCGCATCCTTTGTATAGGAAAGAACCAACCGGACTCGAAGTACCTACCTGCTGTCTAGTCGACGCCCCTTTCACAGCCGTTAGCTCTCTGCATCCCCTGTATAGGAAGGAACCAACCGTACTCGAAGTACCCACCTGCTGTCTAGTCGACGCCCCTTTCACAGCCGTGAGCCTCCTGCATTCCCTGTATAGGAAAGAACCAACCGGACTCGAAGTACCTACCTGCTGTCTAGTCGACGCCCCTTTCACAGCCGTAAGCTTTCCGCATCCTTTGTATAGGAAGGAACCAACCGTACTCGAAGTACCCACCTGCTGTCTAGTCGACGCCCCTTTCACAGCCGTGAGCCTCCTGCATTCCCTGTATAGGAAAGAACCAACCGGACTCGAAGTACCTACCTGCTGTCTAGTCGACGCCCCTTTCACAGCCGTAAGCTTTCCGCATCCTTTGTATAGGAAGGAACCAACCGTACTCGAAGTACCCACCTGCTGTCTAGTCGACGCCCCTTTCACAGCCGTGAGCCTCCTGCATTCCCTGTATAGGAAAGAACCAACCGTACTCGAAGTACCCACCTGCTGTCTAGTCGACGCCCCTTTCACAGCCGTGAGCTTTCTGCATTCCCTGTATAGGAAAGAACAAACTGGACTCGAAGTACTTACCTGCTGTCTAGTCGACGCCCCTTCCACAGCCCTAAGTTTCCTGCACCCCCTGTATAGGGAAGGACCAACCGTACTCGAAGTACCCACCTGCTGTCTGGTCGACGCCCTTTTCACAGCCGTGAGCTTCCTGCATCCCCTGTATAGGAAGGAACCAACCGTGTTCGAAGTACCCACCTGCTGTCCAGTCGACGCTCCTTCCACAGCCGTAAGCTTTCTGCATCCCCTGCAGAGGAAAGAAACCTACCGTACCAGGAGTCCCTACCGGCTGTCCAGTCGACGCTCCTCTTCACCGCTGTAAACTTCTGTACTTGGGAGGTCGAGAAGAGGACAGTCTGCTCAGAGTCCGAGAAGGATAAGTCGTGCTTAGAGCACTTACCTGCTGGTCAGGTCCACGTTCCTTCCATTGCCGAGAGCCTCGGCACCCGAAGAGTCCGAGGGGGTCGAGTGGACCCAGTCCCCACCTGTCGTCCAGCCGACGTCCCGGCGGCCACTGGATGCTGGGAAGGAAGGAGGAATTTTAATTAGGATACACAAATTCTTTTAATCAATAAAACCTGTTACATTTTATTTTCCTTGTCCGCCTGGTCTCTGGTCTGCTCCTCAGTGGTATATTCTAAAAGGAGGGGGTAGACCCAGTCGACCCTCCCGACCTGTGACACATCTCACTCTGAAAACTCACTCTTTCTCTCTCTTCCTCTGCGCCTTGGATGAATGTGTGTGTGATTGTGTTTAGACCTTAGTTTTATGTGTTTAGAATAGTTAATAAAGTCATCCATATATTTGAAAAGATATTTGCCTTGTGTTGTGCTTGCACATTTAAAGTCTTGTACTGTCGATCTAAAGTTACCTTGCTAATACATAGTGTTTCACTATAGATTGGATATTTATATCTGTTGCCAAGGTTAAAATTACGGCCCGTTCAAATGAACTCTAAACGAGTCATTTGCTCGGTTCCATAGTGATTCTGTGAACCAGTCTTTAATTTCAGATAAGCAGTTGGTAAGGGACAGAGGGGGGAGCGAGGAAGTGGTTTGCTGGATAAATAGAGCTGGGTGTCATCAGCGTAACTGTCACGGTGTGGGTTCATGTCTTGTTCCTGTCTGTCTTGTGGTCCCCCCCCCCATTATTGTGTATTTGGTTTAGTCCTGTCTAGTTTTCCCGCTCCTCATTTGTGTTCATGTTTTCCACCTGTTTCTGATTAGCCACGTCCCCTTGTTATCTTGTTTAGCTTGGTTGCCTGTCTATTTATACCTCTGTGTTTCAGTTGTTCCTTGTCAGTCATTGATGTTACTGCCTCGCTGTTCTGTGTTCCTGCCCTGAGTTTCTGTTTATGTTACACGTTTTTGTTTTATTAAATAAGTCCTGCACATGGATTCTCTCTTCACTTCATTCCTTGCCTCAGCATGACAGAACGACTGACCACTAATGAATCCAGCAGGACTTCAGGAAAATCTGCAGCTAAGTAGGTGCCCTCGCCTGATCTTAACTCCCAGGATGGCTGCCGCCATGCCTGATTGGTCTGAGTACCTGCGCACCCTGTCGGATCTGCGGGCTCAACTAGATCTTTGCACCCTGCCAGATATTTGTGGTATGCAAGATCTCAACTTCAGCCCTACCGAGCCCGCGCTCACTGTCAGCCCCGCAGAGCCTGCGCTCACCGTCAGCCATGTCGAGACAGCCCAGCCAGAGCTCCACGTCAGCCACGTCCAGCCAGAGCTCCACGTCAGCCACGTCCAGCCAGAGCTCCACGTCAGCCACGTCCAGCCAGAGCTCCACGTCAGCCACGTCCAGCCAGAGCTCCACGTCAGCCACGTCCAGCCAGAGCTCGTCCACGTCCCGTCTGCACAGCCAGAGACTGTCCACGTCCCGTCTGCACAGCCAGAGACTGTCCACGTCCCGTCTGCACAGCCAGAGACTGTCCACGTCCCGTCTGCACAGCCAGAGACTGTCCACGTCCCGTCTGCACAGCCAGAGACTGTCCACGTCCCGTCTGCACAGCCGTTGTCTGCTGTTCCTGAGCCGGTGTCTGCTGTTCCTAAGCCGTGGCCGCCCGAGGGGTCTTCACCGCCGTGGCCGCCCGAGGGGTCTTCACCGCCGTGGCCGCCCGAGGGGTCTTCGCCGCCGTGGCCGCCCGAGGGGTCTTCGCCGCCGTGGCCGCCCGAGGGGTCTTCACCGCCGTGGCCGCCCGAGGGGTCTTCACCGCCGTGGCCGCCCGAGGGGTCTTCACCGCCGTGGCCGCCCGAGGGGTCTTCACCGCCGTGGCTGCCCGAGGGGTCTTCACCGCCGTGGCTGCCCGAGGGGTCTTCACCGCCGTGGCCGCCCGAGGGGTCTTCACCGCCTGGTCCACCCTGGCCCCCTGAACTGCCGTGCCCCCTGCGCGGACCTGGCCCTCCATTCCTCCCCCAAGACCGCCTCCACTTCACCACCCTCCTGAACTTTTTTTTTAGTTTTTTTTATGGGTGTCGGGAGCCGCCCATAGGGGGAGGGCTATGTCACAGTGTGGGTTCATGTCTTGTTCCTGTCTGTCTTGTGTTCCCCCCCATTATTGTGTATTTGGTTTAGTCCTGTCTAGTTTTCCCACTCCTCATTTGTGTTCATGTTTTCCACCTGTTTCTGATTAGCCACGCCCCCTTGTTATCTTGTTTAGCTTGGTTGCCTGTCTATTTATACCTCTGTGTTTCAGTTGTTCCTTGTCAGTCGTTGATGTTACTGTCTCGCTGTTCTGTGTTCCTGCCCTGAGTTTCTGTTTATGTTACACGTTTTTGTTTTATTAAATAAGTCCTGCACATGGATTCTCTCTCCACTTCATTCCTTGCCTCAGCATGACAGTAACAATGAAAATGAATATTAAATTTGCGGAAAATATTGCCAAGGGGCAGTAGGTAGGTGATGAAAAGGAAGGGGCCAAGAACTGAACCTTGAGGGACACCAGTAGTGACAGGGGAATGGTGGGACGTGAAAGATTTGAGTTGAATAAACTGAGTGCGGTCAGAGAGATATGAGCGGAACCAATCAAAAGGAGTGTGTGAGATGCCAATAGAGGATAATCTATTCAGAAGAATGGAGTGAGAAATGGAATCAAAGGCTGCACTAATATCAAGGAGGATGAGGGCAGTTTCAGTACTATGGGAGGGGTGAAAACCAGACTGGAAAGGTTCGTAAAGACCGTTGAGGGTAAGAAAGGTGTGGAGTTGCGCAGATACTATTTTTTCAAGTATTTTAGATGGGACAAAGATTTTTATAGTTAGTGGGATCTAAGCCAGGTTTTTTTTAGAATTGGGGAGACAGATGCAGTTTTGAAAAGTGAGGGTACAATACCAGAGGAAAGAGAGGAATGACTAATGAAAGTTATGAAGGGGAGGAGGGAAGTGAGGCAGGTTTTGACCAGAGCTGTGGGGAGGGGGTCAAGAGAACAGGTTGAGGACTTTGATTTACGGATGAGATCAGAGATTTCGGAGGAGGAGGAGGTCAGTAGAAAGCAGCAAAATGAGTGGCTATTGGGGAGGGGCAAAGGGGGAGGGGGAGGCAAGGTGGGTCGAATGTAATTGCTGGTGAATAGAATTGATTTTTTTGTTAAAAAAGATAATTAATGAATTACAAGTCTCACTTGAATACATGTGAGAGGGTAAGGAATCAGGGGGTTAACAATTTTATGCATGATTGAGAAGAGAGACCTGGAGTTTCCTTCGTTGGTGCAGATGAGATCAGAGTAGTAGTTTGACTTAGTTACAGCTATTGAGTTTGAGTAGTGAAGAAGATGAGTTTTGTGCATTTCTTTATGAATGGAAATACCAGTTTTTTTATGGAGGCGTTCAAGTTGGCGACCTTTGACTTTCATGAGGCGAAGCTCTGATGAGAACTATGGGGCAGAACGGGAAAAAGACACAGATCAGGTTTTGAGAGGGGCAAGGGAGTTGAGAATATTGCAAAGTCCAGAGTTGTAATGAGTGACAAGGTGGTCCGGAGAAGAAAGGTCAGGTATAGGCAAATTGTCAGTGTAGGAGGATAGGATGTCTGTGTTTATGTTGTTAATATTACGAAAGGAAATCCAGTGGACTGGCTTGATTACAGCCAGAGACAGGGAGATATTAAAGGACAAAAGAAAATGATCAGAAATGTGAAAATCATCAGCAGAGCAGTTGAAGGGGATTAAGCCAGAGCAACAAATCAAATCAAGTGAATTACCTTTTATGTGGGTGGGAAAATCAACATACTGATAGAATCCAAAACTGTCAAGGCAGGAGGTAAAGTCTCTGGTGAGTAGAAGGTTTATATTGTCCATATGAATATTAAAATCACCAAGGAGAATGACATTAGGAGAGAGAGAAGAGAGGTGGGTGAGTAGTATGAACAATTCGTTTAAAAAGTCACTGTGTATGGTTTGGAAGGACGGTAGACTGTGGCAATAACTGTGGGAGTGGGACCAGGCAATTTAAATGCAGAGCATTCTATAGTGCGGAAAATTGGAGTGGAAACTGGCAACATCTTCCACTTCTCGCGATAGAGCAGCGCGAGACCTCCCCCGCGGCCAGAGCCACGAGGATGAGAGTGGTAAACAAACCCAGACGGAGTGGAGGCGTTGAGCTGGGAGAAGTCACTAGGTTGTTGCCAGGTCTCCGTGAGACAGAAGAAGTCCAGCTTACGGTCAACAAGGAGATTCTGGATAAGCTGACTCTTGTTAGTGAGAGAGCGGACATTCAGGAGACCAAAGTTGACAGTAGAGTTGGCGCCTCCAAGATGGCGCCGTTGTATGTGGCTCGCCGTCTGTTGCTCTCCTTCACGTTTTTAAATTTTCTGATTTTATGTTTGTTTTTATCTTTGTCTTTACTGACATCGGACTGCAATATGTCATATGTGTATGATCGTCAAACATTACTAAATATCCTCATAACTATTGATTCAACCAAGAGTGATGTTGACGAATACTGCCGATTTCCACCACCTGCGCACCTGCACCTTCCTACACAACTGCGCTGGTATCCCGCTGATCTTCCCTGGAGGCGACAGCGTCGGAGGAAGCGTGGCAAGCGGGGTGGAATTGGTGCTCGATTAAAGTCTCTTGCGCGGTCCTCGCCTATGTGTACTGGTGCTGCGCTAACCTGCGAGCGCCGCCTCGCCAGTGCCTTTGCATGGTCTCTCCCCTCACATCGGTGGCTTCGACCTGTTACTCGATGCTCTTCGTCTGCGCTTCCGCGCATTGTCTCCCCCAGCTTTCGACGTCGTGGAGTGAATGCTCTCAATCTTCGCTCACTAACGCGAACAACACAGCTGGAGGAAGCTGCTCCGCCGGCGTCACTTAAAGTGGCATTGATCAACGCCCGGTCAGTAGTAAACAAGACATTTTTAATAAACAATTTCTTCACGTCGCAGGATTTGGATATTCTATTTATTACTGAGACATGGATTAAGCCTGATGAGTTAAGTCCTTTCACTGAACTAGTCCCACATGATTGCATTTTCTTTAATTCACCGCGGCTATCTGGCCGTGGTGGGGGACTAGCGTCAGTGTTTAAAAAACATTATCCCTGCCGCAGTCTAATAACTAGCCCTTGTCGCACTTTCGAAGTGCAATTGGTGCAGCCCACAACAACTAACTCACTGGTATTTGCCTTGGTTTATCGTCCGCCTCAGCCGAATAAGGATTTTTTAAATGAGTTTGCAGAGTTTGTGGGGGATCTTGTTACTAGATATGATAGAATTTTAATCTTGGGCGATTTCAACATTCATGTGTGCTGTGAATCTAAGCCACTCTCCAAAGAGTTTCTAAATCTTGTTGCCTCTTTTGATTTGAATCAGTGGGTGTCTGGCCACACTCATATCCAGGGACATACTTTAGATCTAATTTTATCACGTGGTTTACTTGTATCGGACATTGGCATTGGTTGTGCTGGCATGTCGGATCATTTTCCGATTCTGTTCTCTCTACCTTTTAATGATACTACACACAAGCATCATACTTGCTCACGGATGACTCGAATTTTTAATGACTGTGCAGTGGAGGATTTTCTGGCATTATATCCTGGTTTACATGAGACTCAAGACATAGACATGGTTCCATCTTTAAGCTCCTTGGATGCTGCTAATCACTTGAATCTGTTTAATTCTATTTGCTCTAATGTCTTAAATGCTGTTGCTCCTCTTAGGGAAAAGAAACATAAACATAATCATGCTTTAAAACCATGGTTAAATGAAAATGTTCGTTCTCTCAGACAGATCTGTAGGAGGGCTGAACGCAAGTGGAACAAGGACAGATTACATGTTTCCTATGAAATTTTAAAGGACTCCCTCTCTGCTTTCCAGCGAGCTGCTAAAGCTGCTAAATGTCACTACTTTTCTGAGCTGATTAGACTTAACAGTAATAGGCCCAATGTTTTATTTTCAATAATTGATTCTGCTCTGAATCCCCCTACTAATCAGTTCCCAGAGATGTCGGACTCTCTCTTTGAGGAATTCGCAATATATTTTAACGAGAAGATCTCACTGACTAGATCGCAAATGCCTTTGTCAGCCTGTATTCCACTTGGAGTCCCCGTATGCTCTTCCATATGGTCTGTCTTTGAGCCTGTCTCCTTTGACTCTCTAAGTGAAATTGTTGCAATTTTAAAACCTACTAGTTGCTTTCAAGATGCGATTCCCACTATTTTTTTAAGCAGGTATTTCGTGCTATCGGTCCTGATTTGTTGTCTATTATCAACAAATGTCTTTACACCGGGGATGTTCCCAACAGCCTGAAACATGCTTCAGTTTTGCCAAAGCTTAAAAAATCTAACTTGGATTCGACAATTCTGAGTAATTTCCGCCCAATTTCGAATTTACCCTTTATCTCGAAAATCCTCGAAAAAGTGGTATTAAGTCAACTCCAGTCTTTCTTGAATGATAGTCAGATTTATGAGAAATTTCAGTCTGGTTTTAAATCTCGTCACAGTACGGAATCTGCACTTTTAAGAGTCATGAATGACATATTGCTGACCACTGATACCGGGCAATCTGTGGCTTTGGTCTTGTTAGATCTTAGCTCTGCTTTTGACCTGGTCGATCACAATATTTTAATTTCTCGTCTCGAAGCGTGCATGGGTTTTCGGGGTACGGTGCTACAATGGTTCCGCTCGTACTTATCAAATAGGACTTACTCTGTCCGTATTGGGCAACAGTGCTCTTCCGAAATGAAACTGGGGTCCGGCGTTCCCCAGGGTTCTATTCTTGGCCCGGAACTGTTCAATCTATATATGCTCCCCTTGGGTTCTATTTTATCTCGACATGGGGTTTCTTTCCATCTTTATGCCGATGACACCCAAATGTACTTGCCTTTGAAGCGTGATGACAAGCATGCTTTAAAGCCAATATTGGACTGTCTGGACGAACTGAAACTCTGGCTTTCTAGTAACTTCTTGAGTCTCAATGAGAGCAAAACAGAAATTATTTTGTTTGGCCCCAATGATCGTAGTACTCATGAGGTTGATCTACAAACGTTGTTACCATATAGCACTATCTGTGTTCGGAATTTGGGGGTCTGGTTTGACAACAACCTTAAATTTGATAAGCAGATAAGTGCTGTGGTTAAGTCCTGTTTCTTTCACCTTCGTCTTTTAGCCAAGGTAAAGCCCTTCTTGTCTGTTAAGCATTTCGAGATTGCCATACATGCATTCGTAACATCCAGATTGGACTATTGTAATTCTCTATATATTGGTGCCTCTCAGAAATGCATCACTCGTTTACAATTAGTCCAAAATGCAGCAGCACGCCTTCTCAAAGGGAAGCGTAAATTTGAACACATCACACCAGTCCTGATATCGCTTCACTGGCTACCGGTTAAATTCAGAATTGATTTTAAAGTTCTCTTATTTGTTTTTAAGTCATTGCAGAACCAGTCTCCACAGTACCTATCTGAATTACTTACCCAATCACACAGTCAAGATCACTCAGATCGGGGGACTCTAACCTATTATCTATCCCTCGAACCAGACTAAAAAATAGGGGTGATCGGGCTTTTGCAGCTTTCGGACCTAGGCTATGGAATAGCTTACCGGCTCATATCAGATCTGCCCGCACCTTATCAATTTTTAAATCTTCTCTGAAAACGTATTTCTTTTCAATAGCCTTTAATATATCTTGATGTGCGTGTCTTTGTATTGTACTTGTATTGTATGTCTCTTGGCCTTGTTAAGCACTTTGGTCAACGCCAGTTGTTTTTAAATGTGCTATACAAATAAAATTGTATTGTATTGTATTGTATTGTATAGAGTTGTTGTAGCCAGGGGCGGAGCTTGCTGCCCTAGCCAGGTTAGCAAGCGAACCGCAATCAGCGACCCGACTTGAGCATCGGTGGGAACGGCGAGAAGTGGACCAGAATGATGTTATTGGATTGGAGTAATCGAGGTGGAAATTACGGCGAGATCCGCGGTGGATGTATCTCCGGCGGGGAAGGAGCACAATCTCCGGGTGTAGCTGTAAAACTAGCGGGATAGGCACAGAGAGAAGCCCACGGAGCAGGAGGAAATCAGCCACTGTATACTGGATCAGACCAGCCCCAGGACAATGTAGAATTGAAAGGAAAGTCCAGAGGAGGATAAACCACATGTAGAACTTGCAAGCCCACATTATGAACGGCAGCGGGCAGCTAGCCAACAGCAGCAGCAGCAGCCGCGTGGAGTCGAGAAAACAAGTGGAGAATAAGGTGTAGAATGAGGTTAGTTTACCACACTCAGACACCAAAACATCAGGATAACTAAAGTAAAAAACGTTCCAAGCGAAGGCGAAGGCTTTTGCTTGAGTGTAAATACACGGCCTAGTAATCCGTAAGAACGTTAAAATAACTTAAAATAGCTAACATAGTTATCAGAGAGCAGTGGCTGCAAAACGCGCCAGCGTCCACTCAACCGGAAGTCATAGCTCAACAGAATGTGTTGACCTCAACAGAATGTGTCAAAATGTGTCAGAATCCCCATACTACCCATTTTAATCTCAAAAGTTTGTGCGTTCCTAGTTCATTGCTCTGATTTTCATTACCTGAAGATCGACACAAACTGTTGGCTGGCATCCAATTTCACGCACGATTTCATAATCCTAACTATCAAGCCTTTTTTCTATGCCCACAATTCGGCTTTTACTCAAAGGTATAGAAAATTCTGCCCAAAAGACTTGAGACAAACGTCTCCTGGCTTAGGCTAAGTCTTCTGCACAGACTAGTATCTTCCTTACTTAATGGTCCGTTTTGCGAGTACGTTAACATCCTCCTAGAGACTTTTTATGGGTTTATACATAATCAGGGGAATTTGCCTTCGATTCAAAACGTGGCTTGTCTCTTTTTCAGTTTAGTTATTAATTTTTTGAAGCCAATCATGGCTTACCTTCTTAATTTTGTTTCGGTACTGTCAACTCAGCCCATAGCGAATTCATGTGTAGATGTGTAGCTTTGATGAGTATAGTCACCTTCCTTTATTTAGCGCTTTTAACAATCTAGATTGTTTCAAAGCAGCTTTACAGTGATAATAGGAAATTAAAGTAATAGAGATTGTTTTGGCTTTACAGCAGCTCTAGAATAAAGTATACCATAATTACAACGTTTCAAGGTTAATCGTAGCCACAAGTTATAAAATGCCTATCGCTGCCTTCGCTTCTGGAAATATTGCTGGCCTATCGTGGCCTAGTGCTTTAATGCTATCGAAGCTTTCGACTGAACATTGTCTTCGATACATGAACTCCTAACCTATCGAGGCCTCACTATTGAAAGTAGCTTTCATGATTGCACACTACAGCCCAAATATTTCAAGGCCAATCGTGGCCTTCGTTCATTAACGTCTATTGTAGCTTTCTTGCTCGTCACCATCCCAATACCTTGATCTCGGCCTATTGTGGCTCCTCGGAAAGTCACTCTGGCGACAGCACTTATATCACTCATTCCTAAACCTAACAAAGACCACACCTTCACATCTAACTATCGTCCTATCTCACTTATAAATGTTGACATAAAAATTATTAGCAAAGCACTAGCCCATAGAATTGAACAAATTATACCATATATAATCCACCCTGATCAGACCGGCTTTATAAAGGGTAGACACGCATCCAATAATACCCGCAGATTATACAATTTAATGCACTACTCATCAGTACAACAGAAAGATACTCTCATTGCCACATTAGATGCCGAAAAAGCTTTTGATAGGGTCAACTGGAAATTTTTATTCACCACGTTACAAAAATTCGGCTTTGGAGAGTCATTTATTAACTGGATTAAGATTTTATACACATCACCATCGGCCACGGTCACAACCAATGGACTAACATCACAAAGCTTCACACTGCACAGGGGACGAGGCAGGGATGTCCACTCTCTCCATCCCTATTCACGATTTTTATTGAACCTTTAGCAGCAGCTATCCGTCAAAACCCAGCAATCAAAGGTATTGAAACACCACAACAAACACATAAAATCTCACTTTATGCAGATGATATCTTACTATATATACAAGAACCCCTAGCATCTACTCAAGAAATAATTAAAACAATCCAGTCCTTCTCAAAAATATCAGATTATGCAATAAACTGGAATAAATCTTTCATCCTCCCTTTACATAAAGCCAAATGGGATGTGGCACCCCATCAATCACCGATACCTATATGTCATGATCACATCACTTACTTAGGCATTAAAATTTCCTCCAGACTGTCAGAGTTGGTAACACTCAACTTCACACCACTGCTAAAAAAAATAGAAGACGATTTGCTCAGGTGGCTCAACCTTCCAATCTCCATAATCGGCAGGATAGCAGCAATAAAAATGACGATTTTACCGAAAATTAATTACCTATTTTCAATGATTCCAACCCACCCCACACTCACCTGGTTTAAATCACTAGACTCCATTATAACTCGCTTCTACTGGAAAAATAAAACACCAAGGATAAAACTCACTACACTACAAAAAAGTAAGGTTCACGGAGGACTAGAAGCACCAAATTTCCAATATTACTCAATGGCTAACCAACTGCAATACATATACAAATGGATTCACCCCACCCAATCTGATATTATATGGCTAGATATAGAACAATCACTATGCAAAGAATTAAATATAGCTGACATACCGTTCCTCACCAAATCAATTAAACAACACACATGTTTTAATGCAGTAACTATAGCCGCCACTCTGACAGCCTGGTGGAAATTTCACCAAATCACAAATTCTACATTAGCTCCATCTAACCTCACCCCACTGTGGAACAACCGTGACTTTATAAGCAATAAAAAAACATTGAATTTTCACACATGGGCGGAAAAGGGTATCACCCACATTAAGCATATTCTCAAATCTAACACATTTACACCATTTCCGCAACTGGCCCAGGAGTATGGCATCGGGAGCAACGAATTTTTAAAATACCTACAACTCAAATCTTCTGTTCTGACAAAAATCAACATCAGAGACACAAATTTAGAACTTCCACCGGCAATATCAGACTTGGTCAACATTTCCTCCCCAAAGAAACTTCTCTCTAAAATATACAAAATCATTTCAAACCAACTTCAGACCATACACTTACCAACAATAAAATGGGAAAACGATCTTTCAATAGCTCCTGATGCCAACTTCTGGACCCAAATCTGTAAAAACATCTATCTCATGTCCAAAAATGCGAATCTTCAGTTAATACAATACAAATATACTTCACAGAACACATTACACGGGCAGCAGATTAGCTAAAATGGGTTTCACATCAGAAGTTTGCACACATTGTACTCACAATTCTACAGATACATACATCCATGCAACCTGGCACTGCACTCCAATCAAACACTTTTGGGAAGAGGTCACACAGTCACTATCCACTATAGTCGGCTGCCACATCCCACTGTCGCCTTCTCTTTGCTTGCTGGGGGACCTGACAATAATCACTGATAAAACTATAAACTCTAAAATACTCCTCATAGCTCTAACCATCGCCAAGAAAACTATCCTCATGAACTGGAAAACTAGAAATAAATTACACATTAACATTTGGAAAAATCTTATTACAGACTTCATTGCAATGGAATACGCATCTCCCCTTCATGATTACGCATCTGAAACTGACCTCTGCCGTCCAACACTTTCTGACCTCTTACAGCTATGAATTCTTTCTCTGTTTTCAACTCCGACTCCTCCCACCTTCTTAACCAACCCACGAATATTAATGCATTTTAGCTGTTTGAACTTGTTTATGTCATCATTGTTGTTACTATCTTTAATGTTATTGTTAAGATTACTATTTTCACTTTTATCTTTTCATTGTTGTAATTGCTGTTGTTGCTGTCTTTTGCTTTCACCATTGCGGTCACCACTGCCATCATCATTATCATTTATTATTAATATTATTATTATCATTATTATTATAATCATCAATATTGCCATTGTCAATGCTGTATTTGAATTAAGTGTCATTTTCATCACTACGGCAATAATCCCCCCCTTATCTCTTCATGGGTTTTTAATGCACCACAACATAGAATAGAAAAAAAAAAAAAAAAAAAAAGAAAAAAAAAAAAAGTATGTATATGGAAAACCTCACAAACACCAGGGCAGGCAAGACAGGCGAGAAGTGGTTTCAACGGGACAGCATCTCTGTCCCAATTTGAGACACTCTCATACTGTACTCCCTCTTTTAATGCACCTTAGACATTGCACATACACAAAAAAAAAAAAAAAAAAAAAAAAAAAAAAATTAGGTAAAGATAGGGACCGATGAGATGTGGGGGAAGGTTATCTTACATTATCTTATCATCTTATTATGGCATCTTTTATTTTATACAGCATTGACAATGGCAATTGTTACATAGGAGGAAGGATGGAAATAAAAATCGACCAACACAATATTGGCAATATGGTGGTAGTGGGGAGTGGGGTGGTGATGGTAATGACAATGGTAATAAATAATAAATGGTTACTTTGTTTACGCACACACACACATACACATACCCACACTCACACCCGCTCACATGCACACTTTGATCAAACACTTAAATCACTTTTATGTCACTTCTGGAATTATGGATTTACAAGATTGCTCACTAATGCACTATGTTGGTTTGTATGTATGTCTGACTGTTTAAATAAAAAAAAAAAAAAAAAAAAAAAAAAAACTCTGGCGACAGCCCATATCATTTATAAATGTAAGGTCAATCACAGACCTATTTTACAAAGACAGACGTGGGCTAGTGCAAATGGCTTTCGGCCATTTTTTTATTTTTATACGTATCTTCATACCATGGATATATGCAGCTTAACCCTCTGGGGACCAAGAACGCACCCATGCGTTTTGCTCGTTTTTTTTTCACATAGCAGAAAAAATAGACTAGAGTAGTAAAGTACTACCGTCATTTCTGGTCATATAGATTTCAGACATATGAGAAAATAAACTGTTAAATGTCTACTTTTTTATGTGCCCACATACAATCGAAACAAAATATTGTGCTTTTGTAAAATAAAGAAAATAAACAGGGTGTGCGTTCTGCCTCTCCGTCAACGTGAACTTTTTTTCTGGAGCACGTCTCTAAACTTAAACAAAACTCAGCAAATACTATTCACCCAGCCATAAGCAATATATCTTTAAAAATCATTTGAGTTTGTACTTTTAAATGATCTGATTCAAAACTAAAATAAATATTCTCTGTTTATGTCATCTATATAAAAAGAGAGACATTTCAGCCGTTCTAATTATATTTCTCTCATCTCATTATCTCTGGTAATGTGACACGCCCACAGAGAGCACGCGCTATTCAAACGCTAATGATCTGAAGCAACACATTGAGACGCGTAAACGCCCATAAACTCTGTAAACCACTATATTTTTTAGTCAGATTTATCTACTGTCGTCTTGCGCGGCTATATGAGGAACAATCCTGGGATTACCTCAGAACAAGTGCTGGTTTATTTTCACTTCGAGGAGCAAGAAGGATCCAGCTGTGAAGTGTGTAAGTGTTTTATTCCTGTGCTTTGTTCTAATCACGATGTAGAATAACGTTAGTTTCTGTAAACGGAAAAATAGCATACTGTTTAAATGTGAATCATGTTTCTCTGTGTGTGTGTGTGTGTGTGTGTGTGTGTGTGTGTGTGTATGAATGTATGTATGTATGTATATATATATATATATTATATATATATATATATATATATATATATATATATATATATATATATATATATATATATATATATATTTGTTCTTGCATTCTTTGGGGTCCTTGCATTCTTTCTCACACCTGAATGTCTCAGGTGTGAACCAACTAATTATTCACAAGGGGGTTGGGCAGTTGACGCCCATTCGCAAATTTTTTCACAATTTTAATCAATCTATTGTGTTATGTGAATGATTAGGCAGGATGATTTTCAGATCATTTTGAAGCAAAAACTCTAGGCGACAACTTCCATTAGTCAAAAGTCTTGTGGACACATATTTAGTATGTGTTTTGTGGCCTAAATTCAGAAACTTTAATTTGTAGTTTTTTCAAAAACCATGCATAGACAATATTCTCTCAAAAATACAAACATGTACATACATCACATATTATGGTAGCCTCGTTTGTGCTATATAGAGTGTATTTACACCTTTGCCATTAACATGTTTATAAATAACTGAAAAAAGCACAAATGTCAGTGCATGTCAAAACATCCCAAGGGCCCCAAAAACTCTGGTCCTCAGAGGGTTCAAGCCTGTCGTAGCTTCGTTCAAAATCTACACCTTAACTTTTGTGGCCATACGTGGCCTTCTGTTCATCTTTAGAAGATGATAACATAGCTTAGCCCAGTTCACATATAGCAACATTCACATAGTATCTTCATTAAAATTCTCGATTTTGATTCAAGAGTTTCTAGCCAGTTTCTAACCAGTTATAGTTTTATCACAGCAACAACCTCAGATTAAGGCCTTAGGTTGTCTCACGTACTACATAAACTTCGAAGCACACTAATTATGTCTTTTACGGTCTTAACTCAAGCTGTTTTGTTGTTCTAGTCTCTCACATACTGCAAGTTAGATACATAAGCTTTAATCTGTAATTTGTAAAAAAAACAAATTAACACAAGAGGTTGTCTAGATCATCTTCCCTATTTGACTAATTTTCCTGCATGCTTTCCAGAATCCTCATAGGTACGCACGGAATATATCTCATATTCCTTATTTTTGTGGGTAGGCTCCACCCCTGCCTCTTTCATCAGGCAGGACCTACCAGTTAACTTCAAGACCTGGACGAAGGACGAGGCCTACTCAAAGAACTTTGAGATGGAGCTTGTTGAGGGTTTACTTATTTATTTTGTCTGTAAAATCATTTTACAAAATAAAATCCATTCCTACGAGAATCCTTCAGAGTCTTTTTGGTAGAACCAAGGTTATAGTTGTAAACGATGCATTTCCTTTCAAATGTACTCACGCTGTGTCGATTAACATCTGTGCGAACATCTATATACCCACACCGCCATTATGGCAATTGTCTGTCTAGTGTGAAATCATCAAAAAAGAACTAAGACAAGAGCACCTGAGCCCCTGGTGTCCAGGTAGTAAAAACCTCACGAATGTGTGTGGTGAGGACCAGCCTGCTGCATTACAAACATCTTGTAGTGAAACTCCTGACAATAGAGCCTTAGAGGCAGCCACACTTCTAGTAGACTAGGCTCGGACTACCAAAGACGAAGGTAGTCCGGCGACTCATAAGCAAGAGAGATAGCCTCAACTATCCACTTGCTCATCATTTGTGTAGATGCTTAGGACCCCTTGTTGGGAGGCCCAAAACAGATGAACAGTTTACACCACAGGGCAGCTCTGTGGACATAGGCCTCTAATGTCTGAACCGGACATAGCAGGTTATTTCTTTCCTGGTCTGAATCCTGAAATGGAGGAAGACAGAAGGCCTACAATACAATAGATCTGGCCACATTATTGGGGACCTTTGGAATGTAACCTGGCCTAGGGTGAAGGAACGCCTTTACCATACCAGGTGCAAAGTCCAAACACTAAGGGACAACCGACAGAGCTTGCAAATCTCATATCCTTTTAAGAGAAGTGATAGCTAAGAGGAACATTGCCTTGAGAGTCATTCACTTGACTGGAACCTCTTCAATAGGCTCAAAGGAAGCCAGGGATAGACCTTGGAGCACCACGGCCAGATCCCATGTCATTAACCTTGTGCATACTGCAGGCCTTAGCCTCAAAGTGCCACGGAGGAAACTTGATACCAAAGGGTCTCTTCCTAAAGACATATCAACCAAACGAATGTGGTAAGCCACATAGACCTTCAAAGTGGACGGAGATAACCCTGCAGTGAATCACTCTTGCAGGAACTGTCACTGTACCAACAGGGCAGTTAACTGGGTCCAGCTGACGACCACTGCACCAGGTAGTGAAAGCTCTCCAGTTCAAGGCGTACAGTTTCCTTGTGGAGGGAGCTCTAGAGTCAAGGATGGTCTCAATAACCTCTATTAAAAGACCAGATTCTATGAGCTGGAAACCCCTCAGAGGCCAAACCCACAACTTCCATAGTTCGGGGCAGAGGTGAAGTATTGAGCCCCGTGCCTGGGACAGAAGGTCCCTCCTGACCGGAATCTCCCAAAGAGAGCCGTCGAGGAGAGACACAAAATCTGAGAACCACACTCTGCCTGGCCACTGAGGGGCGATCAAGGTGAGATGGACATTGTCTCGCAAACTCTCTCCATAACTCCTGAGAGCAGAGCGATTGGGGGGAAAGTGTACAGACTTGGCCTCTGCCTCATCTTGGCCATAGCATCCAGTCCGAGAGGAGCTGGATGCATGAGGGAGAACCAGAGACGACAGTGAGACGTCTCTCGAGACAAAAACACTTGAGCCAAGCCGAACACCCTCATACCTGTCAACTAATCGTTGGTGGTTACCGGGGTGGTGCCTCCATTTTGGTACCCAGGGAAGTAAGCTGCCCTGAGTGAAAGCAACTTTCCCTGGGACCACAGGAGGATTTGGTGCGCCAGTTTGGTGGAAAAACTGAAAGCTTCACTAGCGAGGAAACGGATCTATGGGACAAAGTGTACGCGCGTTGTAGACCCGCCTATAGGTGCATATTACTAACATGCTCTTTAAATATCCAAAACATATTGCACTATTGACTTTAGACCAGGTTTATGTTGGTCAATGGCGCAGTCTATTTCAGTTGCCTCAAAATAGCAACACGTCAACAATGCGCCTGAACACACCTCTTTTTCAGACCAGCACACCCATTGGCGCACAAATGGATGCAAATGCATTTGCTCTTTAAAAAACATGGTGCAGGACGTGAAAATGATAACTGTGTCGAGCTGAAACTAGGAAAAAAAAACATTTGCAACATTGCACCTGGTGTATGATAGGACCCCTTGAGTTGAGTGACCCTCTAGGATCGCTCCCCATCCAGTGAGGGAAGCATCCATCGTAAGTATCTTGCGACGACAAAGAGCTCCCAGCAAAGGACCTTGGGATAGGAACCAGGGTTTCTGCAGCACCAGGTGACCTTGATCAAGCGAAAATTATTGCCCCTTCGGTGAAAACCCCCTGGTCCTGAGCCACCACTGTAGGCGTCTCATGTACAACAGGCCTAAATGTATCACGTAGGATGCTGCTGCAATCAGACCCAACAGTCTCTGAAACTGTTTGACAGTGAGTGACTGGCCTAGCTTTAGTCGGCTCACCGCTGACAGGATTGAGTCAATGTGTGCAGGAGAGAGAGGTAATTGCATCGCAGTCAAATCCCATATTATGCCTAGAACAGTGATCCTATGTGCTGGAGAAAGCACACTCTTTTTGGCGTTTAACCTCAACCCCAACTTTTCCATGTAAGCGAGAGGGACATCTCAATGCCGAACCGCTAGCTGATGCGACTAAGCTAAAATCAACCAATGGTCGTTGTAGTTCAGAATGCGGATGCCCTGAAGACGCATTGGTGCCAGTGCTGCATCCACACATTTAGTTAAAGTGTGGGGTGATAAAGCTAGGCTGATTAGAATAACCGAATATTGGTTGCTTCGCCCCGGAAAGCAAACAATAGGAACTTCCTGTTTTGTGGAAGGATGGATACGTGGAAAATTGCATATTTGAGATCTATCGTAACAAACCAGTCCTCGAATATGATCTGTGGTACAATCTGTCTTAAAGTTAACATTTTGAACTAAAGCAGAATTACTGACTGATTCAGATGATCCAGATCCAAAATGGGACGCAACCCTCCATCCTTCTTTGGAACGATAAAATACTGGCTATAGAAACCGTTTTCTCTGTCGGGGGGAGGAGCACGTTTTATGGCCCCTTTCCCCAGCAAGGTTTTTACATCCTGTACCATAGGATGTAACATAACCAGAGTCTGCTCGGGGCCCACCATTGCGTGTAGGACACCCAAAAATCTGGGGGGTCCAGACCCGAACTGAATAGTGTAACCCTTTTCGACTGTGCAGGACCCATGGAGATATATTTGGCAGTAGCTTCCACGCTGCCAGAAAATCTACTAAGGGAACCAGTTTCTCGAGACCGGCCTCTGGTGTTTTTCAAGCAACCTCTTCGGTGGCCTGAAGTGGCGCACCAGCAGGGAACAACCGAACTCTCCTAGACCCTCCTCGTAGGGGCAAGCGTCTCAGTGCCGCTATGTTTCCGGGTGGACACTGAGATATGGGCTCGCAGGAGACCGCTGCGCCCTGAAGCACGTGAGGTGGCAGGGTTGGCAGAACGGCCCCCTGAGGGCACTAAGAGGAAATGGGCATTGTCTACTGAGGTGTTGACCTCTTCCTCCCAGAGGGGTCTACCCTCATTGGCGTCAGGACCTCTTTCCCGTAGCCTTCTTGGCGATAAGGATGGTCCTCAGATCTGTCTTACCCCTTGAAGATTGGAGATCGGGTGTACATGTCAACTTATTCTAACCCTAACCCTACCAGTCTACTAATACTCTACTAACACTCTAATGAGAGTTAGTTGACATGTAGGTGAAATGTTACTTATAGTCAACAGAATATGTTAAAGCGACCATCAAAATAAAGTGAAACCGATATTCCTCTCGGAGTTATGAATAAAAAAATTACACAGGCGCACAGGCACTAACTAAAACAAATATGTGACCCTGGATCACAAAACCAGTCTTAAGTAGCACGGGTATATTTGTGGCAATAGCCAACAAAACACTGTATGGGTCAAAATTATCGATTTTTCTTTTATGCCAAAAATCATTAGGATATTAAGTAAAGATCATGATCCATGAAGATATTTAGTAAATTTCCTACCTTAAATATATCTAAATTGTATTTTTGTAAGTGGATGCAGCACAATCACCAACAGAAATGAAAACCTTTAAAGGTGATTTTCTCAATATTTAGATTTTTTTGCACCCTCAGATTCTCAATTTCAAATAGTTGTATCTCGGTCAAATATTGTCCTATCCTAACAAACCATACACCAATGGAAAGCTTATTTATTCAGCTTTCGGGCGATGTATAAATCTCAATTTTAGAAAATGGACACATAAGACTGCTTTTGTGGCCCAGGGTCACATATATAACTTTCAAGTGGCATTTTCACTCATTTCTTCACGAAACATGCACAGATCGTAGAAAATGGCATATCATTACTTACAGTGGAGGCTCCCAATTGACCCTTCGCGTGGAGCTTGATTGACAGGTGTTCTAACCAATCATACTTCGCCATCCGCCATTTTGTCCGAAAAAGCAGCCAGTAGAGTTAGGAGGATTTGAACTTGGTAAAATGAATATACTGACGCCTTTCCGCGGTTAAAACAACATTACTTCTTATGTTCGTTAATGTTTATTTGATGCTATAAATGGACTAGAAGGAAGAGATGATCGGATCACTAGCAGCTTTGACGGATGCTCTACAGCGATCTGTCACGGCACATTAAGGAGCCCCAAAACGGTATTTATTGTTTAAATTTCTTTCAAAAAATGAACACATTTGAAAGCTGAGACTTTGTTTAATATGTTTAATATCAAAAGTAACCGAAAAGTAACCTGGTCTGTCCTGTCTGTCCGCGTGTTGTCAGTCTCCTCTCTGCTCCGCGATGTATTTTTCACTGCGTGAGAACATGGTGAGAGCATGAGAGCGGCGTAGCTTGTCGGGCATAGCGACAGTAACTAAGGAGGACGGGTCTTTGCGAAGGGTCAATTGAAATGAGTACCAAATCTATATAATCCATTGCGTCGATAACTATATATTCCTCACGGAGATGTAACAATTTTAAAAATACCCATTATCCAATACCCAATACCCATTAGGGGGTGTCAAAGGCTAAACAAAAAGGCTACATTGGTTCCAAATGCTGTAACTTTTGATTATTTTATGCTATCACGACAACATTTGATCCAGATGCAGCTTACCTGTAGGAGAACTTCACTAAAAAAGAAATGTCCTCCTACCTTTTTAGTTGACCTATTGCAGTTATTGCATGTCAAATATGAAAGATATGTAAAATTATAATTAAAAAAGTGTCCAAATGTAAAGATTTAAAAAATAATAATTTTAATGTTATTAAAATTTAAGCTTTCTATCAAACAATACCATACACATTTGTGTATGTCCGAAAAAAACAACTCTAAAAAGTCAGGTCTTAAAGGGTTAATTAATCTTTTTATTTTTTTTTATTTTAAGCTTTCCTGTAGCTAATCCTGGATGCTTTCTCATACATTTAAGCTGATACAGTACTTAGCCTAAGTTTGACAAGGGTTTTGGAAAATAAGTGTGCTTGAGAAGATGTGGACCTTCATTATTCAGTTCATAATATTCTGTGTTGGTAATATAACTGCACAAATGTTCATTGTTAATACTGATACTGTCAGCTGATTAAACTTGTGCTCCAGGGACCATATCCATATAACATCTTGACAATGACATCGTCCTAGTGGGGTTTTCCCCTCAGGTTTATAATCCACACATACAGATGACTTAAAGACAGTATAAAAACCCCAAGATGAAAACACATACACACTAGTTAGGGCAGATCAGGTTGCTGCATGACTGCTTGGTCAATCACTCAGACAGTTAGCAATTGCCATGTTATCGACAGCTCATATTTGTCACTGTCTTTTATGTAGAAGAGCAAAGCATTTCTAAATGTACAGAATCTGTTGTAAGTATTTTAAATATTACACATTTATCCATATAGTATACTATACTCCAAATTGGTCGAGCTGTAATATATTTGCTCTTTTCTACTTTGTTTAGAATGATATCATGTCTTCAGCTGGCAATGTCTACAATGTATCATCTGATCTGTCTCTTCAGGGCTTCGATCTGTCTTCTGAGAAGGCCATTGTTGCGTTTGTCTTTGCCGCTCTGAATTATATAATAATTTTGTTCTGCAACTCCTTCCTCCTGTTCACTATCATTACCAATAAGGCTCTTCATGAACCAATGCACATTCTCCTGTTAAATTTGCCTATTAATGACCTTATAGGCTCCACTTGCCTGTTCCCTCACATCATGCGGGAGCTCCTCTTTGATACTAGGACCATGTCGTTCTCCATTTGTATCACTCAGGCTTTCTTTATACATGTATATGCCGTATCTGTGGTCTTCATCTTGACTGCCATGGCATATGACAGATATGTTGCTATCTGCCAGCCAATGAGATACACTACCATTATGAGCAACATTCACATCATGAAGATCATCTCATTGGTTTGGCTCTCTAATTTGACACTGATGGCCGTGCTTTTCATTCTCCTCCTGCGTTTGCCTCGCTGTAGGTCTTACCTTACCCATCCGTACTGTGACAATCCCTCCCTGCTTCAGCTGGTCTGTGCAGATACGACCATTAATAACATTTATGGTCTGTTGTTGACAGCTGTCTGTCAGGTGGTAACAGTGGGTCTGATTTTGTACACATACCTAAGGATCCTCATAGCCTGCTTCCGCAACAAAAGCTCTGACACAAGGAGTAAAGCTCTACAGACGTGTGGTACACATCTAGTTGTCTTTATCTTGTTTGAGTGTTTGGGTCTTTTCACGATAATTTCATACAGGATAAAAGATATTTCTCCTCACTTAAGAAAATTCATTGCGGTTGCTGCTATGATATTGCCACCGACGATGAATCCTGTTATATATGGCCTGAGAACTAAAGAAATCAGGGTCAAAGGGATACAATTTTTCAAGCAAAAAGTTTTTGCTTCGTGAACAAATAACACTAGAGAGAATACTGGAATAATTATTTTTAGAAAGGTGTCATACTAAATATCATTTGTACAAAACTTACTTAACTTTTCAGTTAAATGCATTAATGTGACATATGAATCTGTTTTTCTGTCAAACCTTTCTCTCTCTCTATAGGCGTAATGTTTTTTTGTACTGTACAAACTGTATAATCTATCCCCTTACACTTAGCCTACATTGCCCATCGCAGAAAACTTTTGGCATTTCTAAATTATTAATAAAACATTGTTTAGCATGTTTGTAAAGCCATTATAATTACAAGGATTCAGGAAATGTTCTCATAAACCATGTTTACATTGTAACACCAGTGTAATACCCATGTAATTATACAAACTTGTGTCCTCATGAATCATATAAACAAGCACACACACATGCACGCACACCTGCACACACACACACACACACACACACACACATACACACAATACACACACACACACACACACACACACACACACACACACACACACACACACACACACACACACACACACACACACACACACACACACACACACCACAAAACACAGTGGTAAAACCTGTAGAATTTCTTTGGCATTTTTAGAAATCCAAACTAATAATTTAGTAGGTTGTCTCAAATCCTGACATATTCTTTTCTGCTGGAATGATGACCCAATGAATGATATGTTATAATCGAATCGAAATGGAATGATATATATATATATATATAATCTGAAAGGTATCTTTTACTGTCTATGGTATCTGCCAGTGCCCTGAGACGAGTTCGGCGCTGGAGGTATGGATATTTTTTGGTTTATAATGTTATATAATCTACTAATCATTTAATTTATTAAACATTTCAACTAGGCCTATTTAAATTGGGTAGGTAATATGTTGTGCAAGGTTTTCCTGCATAGAGAATTATGAGGCGAATTATGAGAACATCTCCGTCAAATTTAGTGCTGCCTCCGGGTCTCGACAAAACTCGGACAGACAGTCACATGCTCAGAAACACTTTTTCCACTATAAGAGTTCTGTTAGTCGAAATTCAGCATAACACCGACCTATGTCTATTTGCCGATAGTGCTGCGTGGATCATAATCCGCGGGTCAATTCTAATTAATCAAGGGTGGAAGACAGATACATAATTATAATGTTTTGAGTTTAATAAAGACACGGATCTCTCATCATGGTAAAACGCAATAAATGTGCGTCACTCTTACTTTTGTTTTCAACAACCTAATTCTCTTAGGGGAAAACCAATCAAGGAAAACATATCAGGGTGCGATATTTATGCTTGTCCGACACGTGTGTTGTTTTTTTTGAAAGAGGATTGTACTTGCCCAACCGGACTAATGCCCAGATTAAAACAATTTTCAATATAAAAAAATATTTAAAAAAAAAATAACTAGGGAATCACCGAAATCACAGAGGATGATTCTGATTTTATTTAATTTAATGTAAGTGGCTATTGATAGCCTATAGTTGATAATATAGGTAGGCCTACTGACGGTAACACAGTTGCGCTGTTAAGGCTAGCGCAGTTATTTATAACATATTATACAGTTAAGAACCATAACGCATCTCACAGGAACACTCAGCCATGTTTCATTACTGAATGATTCAGCATGTTAAACGAATCGGTTGAGTCAAAGATTCAATTGCCCATTCATAAACTGCCTCATTCTGAATAAATCAGCCGTTTGAACGAATCGTTTGAATGAATGACCCAATGACTGGCAGGACAGAGTCGTGCCCTCTGTCAGCGCAGACGCCAAGGTCGGCCACAATGGTGGTGTCCCACAGCTAACTCCCCATGAAAGATGGACTTTGGTAGACGTTCATCTGGCATACGGCGTACATGGTCTCCTTCTGAGACACCTTTTCCGGAACGCGGTGTTCATGTCACTGCTGTTAGTGAGCTTTAGCACGGTGGTGTTCTGATCCTGCCATGACAGGCCAAGGATCTGTCATAGGCAACGGAAGTGAAAAGCATTACGCTTGTGCTCCTGCCGCCGGTATGTAGGCCATACCGCTTCCTGAATTTGCTTCCATATAGCAGGACGGAGAGCACACAGAACTCATATATTACTATGAGAGAAAGGTGGCTGTTGTTCCAGAAGCGAGACTGAAGCCGCCCAAAGGTTGTTGAAGCACGGCCGATCCTGGTATTCAGTTCAGCATCAAGGCTGTTGTTTGTTGTCAAGGTGTAGCCGAGATAGACGAATTTCTCGACAACCGACAGCATGTGCCGTTGATGGTGACGTGAGGGCAAGCAGGAACATTCTGACCCATCACCACTGTCTTACTGAGGCTTACAGTAAGTCCGAACTCTGCAGGCAGCTGCAAAAGAAGCTTAAACCAGCATGATTTCATATTGGTTCAGGCTGGTTATAGCTGGTGTAGTGCTGATATACTGCTGGTCCAGCCGATGGTCCGGCATATTAATGCTATTCTCAAGCAAAATTAAGCTGATGAGCTGCAACTAGCACTCCCTCTTCCCACGAAGGGGACCAGACTCAGCAAACCAGCATCCCATGCTGGTCCCAGCATGAAAAACATACCTTATGCTGGTTATATTTTCTGTGGAAAACATTGATATAATTATAGCTGTGGCGAGCAGGACGAGGCACGAGGCCGGTGGCGTGATTACTGATGAGCGACACCAGCGCGACGCACCGGTCTCGTATCTCTCACGGATCTCGCCACAATAGCCTTGCATCCTAAGTGCAGAAAAAGCTCACAGTAAGATGCAGGTCATCAGAGAATAAAGGAAGCTAAAGCTGGACAGTGTAGCACAGACCAGAAAAAAAGGATTCCTTTCTTTTCTAGAGTAGTGACTATATTCTGCTTAATACAGTATGTGAAGGATTATAGTGGTCCAGTTTGAGGCAATCTGCACAACAAATTATATTATTATTATTGTAAACATTATATGTCTTTAATGGTTTTGGTTCAATTATACTTTGCATTTCAGGAGAAAATCTTTGTTTTGCTCTCTGCTCTCAAGTATGAAAAAGCTATGTGAAAAAGTAATAGAAGTAACATGAAATTAAGTATGTACCTGTGTTATTTGAGGTTTTTGAATTTGAGTTTCAGTTCATATGTTTTACCATAAGCAGAATTGTGGGTGTAAGTGTACCAACATACATGATATAAACTGTGGCTCAGGGTTGATGTGTTACTTGAAGAAATTGATTCAGGGGAATTACCAGTGTAGGCCTTAGTATCATTCATGTTTTTATTTTATTTTATTAGGTCAGCAGATGTCTTGTGTTTTTAATGCAATAGGCTTGTGTACATTATATATATATTATACTATGTAATATATAAGATAATTTTGTACTGAATTCATTGTTATCATAGGTTTAAATGTTTGTTAGTTTATTTATTGAAATAATATATATGTCTTTTTTGTCTTTTAATGATTTGGAAGTTGTTATGCATTCTTTTATTACGTCCAGATTGGACTATTGTAACTCATTGTACTATGGTATTTCTCATCCATCACTTTCACGTCTGCAGTTGGTTTAAAATGCTGCCGCAAGGCTTTTAACCGGGACAAGGAAGTATGTGTCACGTTTTGATGTGTTCTGTTATTGTTTTGAGATCTTGGTTTCCCCTGTCTTTGTGGTTTTTGGTTTAGTCCTGTTAAGTTTTCCCGCTCCTCGTTTGTGTTCAGTTTCATCACATGTGTTCTGTTAATTATCCAATTATTCCTTGTATATTTAAGCCCTGTGTTTTCCCTGAGTGTTTGTCGATCGTCGTCTACGTATGGTGTGTGTGTTCTGATTTCCTGGAGTTTTGTTCATGTTTAAGTTTGGAAAGTTTTCATTTTGTTATTAAAACATTTATATTGAAGCTTTCGTGTCCTCGTCTTCAGCACCTGCACAAACCCTGACAGAACGATCGACCATTAAACGAAAATGAGTAGAAGGAGGAAGAAAGAGGTGAGCCCCTTCAAAAACCCAATCCTTTTCCAAGAGGAGCGCTCACTCGAGGAATACGCTGGTCTATACCTTGAGCTGTATGATGATGTGAGATGGGATGAGGAGGAGTTGAAGCAAAGTTTCTGGGGTGGATTAAAAGACCCTCTCGCCCAGATAATTTTGGTGAAGG
This sequence comes from Chrosomus eos, assembly GCA_036326025.1. Taxonomy (NCBI): domain Eukaryota; kingdom Metazoa; phylum Chordata; class Actinopteri; order Cypriniformes; family Leuciscidae; genus Chrosomus; species Chrosomus eos. The sequence goes on along the minus strand of CM070825.1, from coordinate 21,603,608 downwards.
ACCTCAACCTATCCTTCCTGGAGTTTTTGGATCACACGCTGTGGGCCTGTGGATCCAGCTACCACTTGGAGGATCTCCCACTCCAGCCAGAGACCATCCAACCAGAGCCCGTCGCCAGCCCGCCAACGCCTGAGCCCATCACCTGCACGCCAACGCCTGAGCCCATCACCTGCACGCTCACACCTGAGCCCATCGTCTGCCCACCAGAGCCCATCGTCTGCCCACCAGAGCCCATCATCTGCCCACCAGAGCCCATCGTCTGCCCACCAGAGCCTGCACACCGCATCAGCCCTGCCGCCAGATCGGTCCCTGGACTTCCCCGGCTGATATCCGGTATGACTGATTCCCCACTGATGTCAGTGCGATTAGCCAGGAGGATGGCTGCCGAGGCTGGGGTTCACGTTAACCACATCCAGCCAGATCCTGAGCCCGTCGCCTGCCCGCCAGAGCCTGAGCCCGTCACCTGCCCGCCAGAGCCTGAGCCCGTCGCCTGCCCGCCAGAGCCTGAGCCTGTCGCCTGCCCGCCAGAACCTGAGCCCAGCCCCAAGCTCCCCGAAATGCTGGTTCCGTCCAGTTCCGAGTCCCCTGATGGGCTGGTCCCGTCCAGTTCCGAGTTCCCTGATGTGCTGGCCCCGTCCAGTTCCGAGTCCCATGAAGCGGCAGAGCCAGAGCCCGTTGACCCAGAGCCAGAGCCAGAGCCCGTTGACCCAGAGCCAGAGCCAGAGCCCGTTGACCCAGAGCCAGAGCCCGTTGACCCAGACCCAGAGCCAGAGCCCGTTGACCCAGAGCCAGAGCCCGTTGACCCAGCGCCAGAGCCAGAGCCCGTTGACCCAGCGCCAGAGCCAGAGCCCGTTGACCCAGCGCCAGAGCCAGAGCCCGTTGACCCAGCGCCAGAGCCAGAGCCCGTTGACCCAGCGCCAGACCAGAGCCCGTTGACCCAGCGCCAGACCCAGAGCCCGTTGACCCAGCGCCAGACCCAGAGCCCGTTGACCCAGACCCAGAGCCCGTTGACCCAGACCCAGAGCCCGTTGACCCAGAACCCGTTGACCCAGCGCCCGTTGATGTCAAGTCAGTTCCCGATCATGAGCCTGTCCTCCCCAAGAAAATTTTGGGGGGGCGCCATACGCCTTCGCCGTGGCCGGCCAAAGATCCACGGAGGCCCGAAAAGATAACACCGCCATGGCCACCTGAAGGGTCTATACCGCCATGGCCACCCGAAGGGTCTTCACCGCCGTGGCCACCTGAAGGGTCTGCACCGCCATGGCCACCTGAAGGGTCTGCACCGCCATGGCCACCTGAAGGGTCTGCACCGCCATGGCCACCTGAAGGGTCTGCACCGCCATGGCCACCTGAAGGGTCTGCACCGCCATGGCCACCTGAAGGGTCTTCACCACCACGGCCACCTGAAGGGTCTTCACCGCCGTGGCCACCTGAAGAGCCAGCACCGCCCTGGACGCCCGAGGGTCCCACAGCTCCGCCTTGGACGCCCGAGGGTCACACAGCACCGCCCTGGACGCCCGAGGGTCCCACAGCTCCGCCTTGGCCACGCCCACAGCCTGCACCGTCGTGGCCACGCCCACAGCCTGCACCGTCGTGCCCACGCCCACAGCCTGCTCCGCCCTGGAGGCTTCCTGGACCTGCACCATGCCCTCGTCAGCCTCCAGGGCGCCCACCCTCCCACCCCTTTGGATGTTATACGGCGCGAGGACGCGCCTTCGGGGAGGGGGGAGGTACTGTCACGTTTTGATGTGTTCTGTTATTGTTTTGAGATCTTGGTTTCCCCTGTCTTTGTGGTTTTTGGTTTAGTCCTGTTAAGTTTTCCCGCTCCTCGTTTGTGTTCAGTTTCATCACCTGTGTTCTGTTAATTATCCAATTATTCCTTGTATATTTAAGCCCTGTGTTTTCCCTGAGTGTTTGTCGATCGTCGTCTACGTATGGTTGTGTGTTTCTGATTTCCTGGAGTTTTGTTCATGTTTAAGTTTGGAAAGTTTTCATTTTGTTATTAAAACATTTATATTGAAGCTTTCGTGTCCTCGTCTTCAGCACCTGCACAAACCCTGACAGTATGAGAGTATAACACCTGCACTAGCATCCCTTCATTGGCTTCCAATCAAATTTAGGATTAAGTATAAGATTTTATTATTTGTTTTTAAGGGCTTAAATGGGATGGCACCAAGTTACATTAGCAAACTTCTTCAGCAACATACATCCTCTAGGCCTTTAAGGTCTGTACATAAGTTTCTGTTAACCACTCCAAAGTCTCAACTAAAATCAAAAGGTAACAGGGCCTTTTCTGTTGCAGCTCCTTGTTTATGGAACAGTTTACCCCTCCATGTCTTGTGCCACCCTTGATGCATTTAAATCTCTTTTAAAGATTCATCTCTTCTCTTTAGCATTTGACTGTAATTAAAACTTTTTGTAATTTGTATTATACTTTGTTTTATGATGTTAGATTATATGTGCTGGGCTATATAAAGCACTTTGGCCAACGTGTGTTGTTTTTAAACGTGCTATATAAATACATGTGATTTGATAAACTTTTTTTTATTATTAAATAATGAATCATCATATTAGTCCAGAATAAACATGGATCAAACAGATATTAGAGACATTAATGCCATGCAGTGTTTTAAGGTTGGTGTGGATTTCTGTAATATGTCCAAATATATAGTATCAAAAACATAACAAATTTTTTTTTTACAAAACTAGTCTTGTGTCACAGCAGACTTCTGCTCTTATTGGATCTCAAAATACTGTGTCATCAGGAGCTCAACTTATTACCTGGAGACTTGTTAGATGTTAGTCTTGCATGTCAACCTTTTGTATACTGTAGCAACTGTAATTAGTCATTAGTTTAATTAATGTGCTTTCTTTATATTAGTCATGTTTGTTTCTGGAAGTCTCTGTAGGGAATCACTGTAGGTTTGTCAAAACAATATAATGAGTTTCTTAGGGACATGCATGATGGATCAAAAGTTTCTTAACAAAGTTACACTAAGAAGATAGAACACTTTTACATTACTAGATGTTAAATCTGTTATGGCTATTTGAAGGACTATTTTAACTATTGTCTTTATAGGTTTATAGGCCTGTAGATTCAATAGCCGCGTTTCCACTGCCGGGCCAGGGCCGAGCCGTGCTAGTGCATGCCAGGGCCAGTCGCGTTTCCACTGTCACTTCCGGGGCTTGATCGGGGCTTACTTGGGGGGCCAGCTCAGGCTAGAGGCGTGGGCAAGGTAAAAGGCGGAGTTTATCTGTGTTAGGGCTGTAGCGATACACTAATCTCACGATACGATACGATACACGATATTCAGCTCACGATACGATATATATCACGATATTCAGCCAACGATACGATTCGATACGATTCGATATAATTCGATACACTTACATAATTTTCTGAAAGATTTAAATGGGGACAGAGTGATTTTGGTGATATCTTGTGAGTGTTCCATTTACTTGGATTGAATTAATTGAACTGAAAATTCAAAACATCAATTACACAATATATGTCTTTGACTGGACAGAGAGCTTCGCAAATGCTGGACAAAATGAATCAAAGATGTGTTGAGAAAATTAGTTCCATTTATTGAAACAGTGCAAACTGTAGCTTACAAGCCTTTGAAAAGTAAATAAAGTGCAGTATTGCAATTAACAATGGAGAGTTAACAAGTCAAATTTACAACTTGTAACGAGTGGAAATAAGGTGTGGCCCCTTAAAGAGATGCGCGCTCCCTGTTGAACTGTCGGCAGTATTGTATTGTATGTGCCGTGTGCCTTTAACACCCCATGCAGGTAATTTCTGCTTGATGCTAATTTCTATCTTATTTTGTTTATTAAGTAACGATGTGGACTGTAGAACGTGTGACAGACAGTAAGGCTACACGAGTTCGATTTGGGAATAAAGTGCGAGTTGTTGTGAGATGCCAATCGCCTCCGTGAGTCTGTCTGGCCTCTGCATGCAATAACTTCAGTTGTGAGGTATCCCTATTTTTCTTCTTGAAGCAACGTGTTACAAACTGTACTTCAGTTTATTTGCGGGGACACCGCCTTCACCTGCCATCATGTCTATCGGCTCGCTTTCAGGTTAAACTCTTCGCGACTGCGCAACTGGGTTATAGGTTGCCAGGTTGAGGTGACAAACAGGTTGAAATTTGAAATGGTCTGTGGATTGTGTGAATATAATGCATTCAAATCGGAAGGGGTCCGGGAGATAGGGCTAAAAAACGGGAGAAACCCGGGAAAACGGGAGTGTTGACAAGTATGGTATAGCTAGTAGGCGTACTGGTAGTCAATATCGATGCATGCGCGCAGCTGGCCACTAACTTAGCAGCTGGCTGACCAAATCGCTCTTCATGCAACGCGAAAGGGGGTAAACACGGAGGATTTGAATGGGACTTATGTATCGATACTTGCGGCTTAAAAATCGATACTTTCTTGGGGAAAAAAATATCGATTTATATCGCAGAATCGATAAAATCGCCCAGCCTTAATCTGTGTTAAGGAAAGTTATGGTCTGTGGCAAGATGCACATTTCACTTTTTTATATCGCGCAAAATAATCGCTGTTCGAAATGTAGAATCGACTGTACTACTCTGTCGAAGATACCAAAGCTCTTCTGAGCATTTGGGCAGAAGAAAGGGTACAACGTCAATTTGACGGCGTGTGAAGAAACGAGGACGTTATAAAATACATCGATACTGAATTTTCTAAGCTAAGCATTCAGCGAGCAAACACTTCAAGTTCTGGAAAAAATACAAAAGTTGCGGGCGCAGTATTGTACAAGGCGATTAAAACGCACAATGGACAAAGCAGAGCTCAGAGAAGGAACTTTCCATGGTTCGACTTGATGGACCGTGTGCTGCGTCACCGTCCCTCTGTAAGTGGCGACTCGCGAGACAAGTCGGGACAATATTGCAGCTACGGCCGGTGAGTTAAAGGGTTAGTTCACCCCAAAATGAAAATTCTGTCAGTAATTACTCACCCTCATGTTGTTCCTGCCCCGTAAGACTTTCGTTCATCTTCGGAACACAAATTAAGATATTTTTGATTAAATCTGAGAGCTGGATCACTCCTCCATAGGTTTCTGGGAATGAAATCTGACAGCTCCGAAAAGTCATCAAAGACATCGTTAAAATAGTCCAAGTGACTATAGTGACTCGATCTTAAGTTTATCAAGCGACGAGAATACTTTTTGAGCGCAAAAAAACAAACAAAAATAACAATTTTCTTCAAGTATTCATTTCCTTCTCTGTTTGGCCTTTAGATTTCACTTAGTGTAATTGCGTAGAGCTTCTGGTTGAACATCACACGCATCACACACATGACCAGCGTCGGCCAATAGTGAGCCTACGTGTGACGTATAACACAGAAGCTCTACACAATTACACTAAGTGAAAGCTAAAGGCCAAACAGAGAAGGAAATGAATACTTGAAGAAAATCGTTATTTTTGTTTGTTTTTTTTGCGCTCAAAAAGTATTCTCGTCGCTTAATAAACTTAAGATCGAGTCACTATAGTCACTTGGACTATTTTAACGATGTCTTTGATGACTTTTCGGGGCTGTCAGGTTTCATTCCTAGAAGCCTATGGAGGAGTGATCCAGCTCTCAGATTTAATCACAAATATCTTAATTTGTGTTCCGCAGATGAACGAAAGTCTTACGGGGCTGGAACAACATGAGGGTGAGTAATTACTGACAGCATTTTCATTTTGGGGTGAATTAACCCTTTTATTTGCTATCTTCCCAACTTAAAAAATAAATAAATTTATAATACCCGCTGAAATGGGTTGGGTTGTATGACGTTTGACCTGGAAAGGCGTGTTAGGGGCGGGGTTTAGGGCAATTTTTTTTGCAGGGTGGTAGGGGAAGACTCATTATTATTCATTGGGGAACTCATCCCTGATTGGTCTGATGACCTATGACCCACCCCTAGCCCCGCCCTAAACCTACCCGTCACTGGGGTTAAGACCAATCAGGGATGAGTTCCCCAATGAATATTAATGAGTCTTCCCCTACCACCCTGCAAAAAAAAAAAAAAATTGCGGCCCGGCAGTGGAAACACAAGCCCGGTGCTTAAGGCCCGAGGCCACTGGCTCGGCTCGGCTCGCTGTTAGCCCTGGCCTGGCCCTGGCCCGACAGTCGAAACGCGGCTAATGCTTAGATTTTGATGTATACAACTGCTTTTGTTGATGTTTTTTGGAGTTCATTTGACATAAGTTCTCTTAAGCATAACAATAACTGGGGCATATTTGACATTTCAATTTTCTTTTGATATTTTTGATTACATATGGCCTTTTATAAAGCTCAAAAAATCTAATTATCTGAAATATACTCATGCAGATATAATTGGCAGACATTTCCTTTTTACGTTCTTTTACCTTTTATTTAAAAGGCACAAGTATGTTATGCATCAACAGCCTTATAAAACATAGCCTACTGTCAGGGTTGTGGGTAAAGTCCTGCAGATAGGATGGGCTCATACAATCACAGAGGTGTGATCAGTCTTGGCTGGCCCCTGGAGCATACGATCACATGGGTGTGATTAGAGCATCCAGTGCATCACACGATCAACTGCTAAATTCAAATGGGCTTTCACACATTGGCTGGCACTGAGGCAGAGACGGGCCCACTTGAAATATACAACTATTCAGTGTCTTCAACCACGTTTATTTTAGGTTTCAGACATTTAAATGCACATAACTAGCAAAACAATACATTTAGAAAATACACACTGTCTATGGAAGCAGCAATAATAATCCTTTCTATATTTGATAGGTTTTATTCTTATCAGATACACATAGTATAGGACAGTAAACTATATAGTTTACCAGTCACACAGCAAGCTAACATGGCAGCACCCATCACACATTAGATCAGCTAACATGTCAGGATTCAGATAGGGGAGACCCATACATAGAATGAGCAAGGAAGTGATATTTATTAACAGAAGACAATACAAGATAGGGTGAGGCAGGAGCAATCCAAACAGAAGGGTAAACCGGAAACAATGACAGTACAGCTGTGGGGGACTGCTGGAACCAACTCCAGAGGACAACAGGTCAAAGAACTGCTGAGGACATGACCAGGCCAAGCAGATGGTTGTGGTGAAGACAGGGCAAGGAAGCATGAAGCAGAGATCTGATACTTGCTGCCAACACAGACTCTGGCCACGTCCACACGAAGCCGGTGCGTTCCCTATCCGATCTTTTTTTTTCCTCGTTCTAAAAAAAAAAATCCGTAAACACGGCGTCGTCTCAAGAAATATCTGCGTCCACACGAAACCACTGAAACCGACTGAAACCGATGTAGTATATATGCCAGACCAGTACGAGCAGTGTTGTGCAAGTTACTTCCAAACTGGAATACATTATATATTACATGTTACTGTTATTTAAAAGTAATTCATTACCTTACAATATTACTGTCTCAGAATTGTAATGCGTTACATTACTCCTGTATTACTTTTGAGTTACTTTCACCAAAATAACTATACAGAAGTAGAACTTAACATTCTAAAATGACTAGGGCTTTAACAATATGCGATATGAAACCTAAATCGCGACACTCAGATCCACAAACCTGCAGAATCGAGACACACCCCTTCCAACTCCAAGAGTTATCCATACCGTCCAGATCCAATGCTACCACATCTTTAAATTACTATTATTTGAAGTTAACTTAACATTATAAAATACGTAGACCTACACCACAAAACAAGTTGAGGATAAATTATTTAAAATTTGGGAATTCCAGCATTATGGACATGACATTTGCTGTCAAAACCTGAAATATAAATTCTCAGAAAATGCATTAATACCAAAATATTGAAACGTCTGTTTATCCATAGGCTCCTCCCTGAAAGGAGTCCAGACATTAGAAAAATATCAGTCTACACATGCATTTTATATTTAATATTAGGGAAATAGTCAGTCATGCGTGACAAAAAAAATCTTTAACTTTTAGGAGGCAACGATTTTTGTTTTTGTAATTTTGTGAATTACACTGCGCAAATCGGATGAAGAAGGGTTGGCTCTCCACAGAACATAAAATATTCGTTTTATTTTATTTTTCGTGTTCGCATTTATGAGGAAAAAACAATGTTACAGACGTGAGTTCTCCGTTACGGACGCGAGCGCTCTGAAGCGGCACTAAAAGACTGCTTTAAAACTTTCACAAAGACCTTACACAGAAGACACAAAGCCTTTCTTTAAAGTGAATTTCGTTTTGTATTAATTGTATCTTAATTTTAATCAATGTTTGATCAACCAATTGCCTGGATTTTATAAATAAGAAGTAGGCTAAATATAGACAATTATAAATAATCACGACATGGAGGACAATTCACTCATAAATGAACCGAAACTCAGAGTATAAGGTAGCCTATTAACCTGAAAAATATATCTATATTGAAATATCTACGTGTAAAACAGAACAATTCAAAACGAAAGAAAACAGACTGCTCTCTGCTTATGAAATGAAATGTGCATTTCTCTCTGGTGCACTAGCCTACTGCGAAGATCGCGAGTCAGCATCGTCAACTTCATCTTGACTTTATTAATAAACAATTAAAATGTCTCCTTGCTATATTTGACATATTCATAATCATTGCTTTTGCCGGTTCTTTGTGACAGCTTTTAGGTGCTTTATCGGCAGCGCCGCCGCCCTTAAATGAACGCGTCACCACCGCATCAAAAACATGATTGCGTGATGAAAACATGAAAAATACCACATAAACATAGCCTAACTGTTTAGAAAGAAAACACAGAACGAATAGCCTAATGCGCATACGTCCATCTCGCGAATGTACAGTCTTCTTCATGCCATCTTCACCATTATAGCTGCTTCTCCACTGGCCAGCGCGAGCACAGAGGCCGAAATCATACCTCACGGCACTCCTGTAAAAATAAATCGCTATACAAATAGGCTATATCAGACTATATCAGACGCTGCCATATAGTTTTTATTAACAGACTTGGACACCACACGCGGTCTTGACTGACCACAAACAGGTAATTTAGCCTACTTGCATTTTTCATTTGTTAATGTCTCGCGGTCTTGCTGTGTATTTTTTTTTTTTTTTTTTTACAATTAAACTAAAAGTCTGTTGTAACTTGTAACGCAAGCCTTACTGAACATGTACCGAGTAAAATATTACTGAAAATTGATTAGTAATGCCTTACACTACTGCGTTACAGCAAAAAGTAATATGTTACTGTAATGCATTACTTTTGTAACGCGTTACTCCCAACACTGAGTACGAGACGCTGTAATTCTGACACAGATACACTAAAAACAGAGAAGACTTGCGCATAAACCTTGCGCGCTGTATACAATAATATACCGTAATATTAGGCACAGTAACTTCTTTTCTTTTCTTTTTTTTACCAAGAACTTTATTGAACAATATGAAAAACTATAAATGGTACAAAATAAGGATGAGTCACGATAGTCGATTAGTTAGCAGACGCATAAAGCTTGCCACAAAGAACCGGCAAATAGCCTATTCATTATTATGAATGTGTCAAATATAGCAAGGAGACATTTTAATTGTTTATTAATAAACTAGTGTTTTGTGTGACGATGCTGACTCGCCACCTTCGCAGTGTTGTGAAGGTGCCATAGAGAGAAATGCACACTTCATACGGATTGTCTGTTTCTTTTCGTTTTGAATTGTTTTGTTTAAAAGTAGACATTTCAAGCTTAGATATATTTCTGAGTTTCTGTTTATTTATGAGAAGCTCCAGTTCTCGTGCGATGCAAGTTATATCGCGGCAGCGCCTCCATGATTATGCTAATGTCTGCTATTTGCTCTTATTTATTAAATCAAATAATTTAATGAAACATTGATTAAAATTAAGATACCATTTTTACAAAACGAAATTCACTTTAAAGAAAGGCTTTATACAAAACAAAACGTAATGAAGTGGTCAAAATGATGTCTCGATATTGCGCATCTTACTCAAGCTGTTCAATTTTCATATATGGCCTAATCAACATAGCCTATATGAAATGGAAAAAATAACATTATTTTAACATAAATATGAAACTAACTTTTCTTTAATGGCTACAACATAGGCCTACAGTACAGAGAGATGTAATGTCGGGGTGAGCATGAGGGGCAGAGGTGCGTTTTTTGAATAATAATCAAATAATTCCCAGCGATCGTCGAATATTATTTATGCTTGACATGCCCATCCCTACAAAATACGAAATGTCTTAATCAGACAAAATGCAAGCATCATAGCATAAGAACGAAATATAAATAAATAGCCTAAATAAATAAAAATACATTAAAGTAGGCCTAAATAATTAATAAATAAATAAATAAATAAAAGAGGCTCAGTATCTTCTGAAGCATGAACTCAAGCAAGTAGTCACAGTTGTTGTTGCTGTTATGGCTACTGGTTTAGCGTGTCTGACTAGTCGACAGGTGGGGTGATGACATCATCGTTTCACAAAATATACGGATTCGCCGTCCACACGAAACCGCAAGGGCGTCGTTTTCAGATTTATCCACTTTGGGACCCGGTTTCAAAAAATAGCGGTTTCACTCTCCCAAAACGCCGGATCCGTGTGGACGAAACGGCAATACGATAAAAAATTTATACGTATACAGCGAAACGCGTCTTCGTGTGGACGGGCCCTCTGAACCAGTCTAACTGTCAGGCAGAAGGAACCAGCAGGCAGGGAATCTCAGGGAGCAGGCAGGAATCAAAACACACAAAATACAAGAGGTAACAAATAACAAGAGAAATAAACTAGCAAAAACTAACACCAGAAAACAAAATAAGAAACTAAATATAACTGAGCTACTGTATTAGCAAAGTAAAAACTTAAATTATATAAATTAATAACTAGAACTAGTAAACAAGTAAAACAAGACCACAACCTCGAAGGGAAGCTAAAGAGAAAATAAAGGATTAACAAAAGCAAAAACAAAAATAAATCTTAGGAGACCTAGAGCAAAAGACAGACTATTGACTTAAAAAATCAGGAACAAAGAAAGACAAAAAAATAATAATTAAAAGAAAATAAATACAAAGCTACTGTAGAACTGTCAGAGAAACTAACTCTAACACTGAACAGATTAACACACGCACATAACAAACCAGCAAGAACATGTGGGAAAGAGGCACAATATAAAGGGAAGAACACATAAGGATCAGGTGAACACAATTAAGCAAACAAGGACTAGACAAGTACTAAACAAGGGGGCGTGGTAGGGGGAAATAAGGAGGTGGGACTGCATGGACACATGGCCAACACAAACAAAGCCAGAGCCATGTGGTCAGACACAAGACAAATAAAGACACATTGAACAGAGACAAGACATACAAGACTGTCAGGGGAAGACCCTGAAAACATGATTATTATAAAGGTTTTTTAAATGACAAAACCCATTCACATACACATATTTGAGATTCTGAATATTAGAAAGTTCATGATATAGTTAACAAATTTGTGAATATAAAAAAAAAAGGAAATAAAAGCAATTCATCTTTATACAGCAATATTGAGGCTGCGGTGTGTCACGTGAGAAGCATGATGCGCCGCCATGGAAATAATAAAGTGATAGGCTATGTTCTAAAATAACGGTCGTCTACAAACAAAATCTACTCCGAGGGAGAAAATGTCTTGCAACTTACAAATGCATTGACTAGCATTGTCATTGAAAATCCCCTTAACTGTTAAAAGGACAAGGACAAAGACAAAGACATTGCTTTCCTCAGCGGACATTCAAACTAATTTTGTGATTATGATTGACCAGAAGAAAATTAGTATTTAGTAACGAAGGCTTGGACAATGGCGGAAGGAAGTAGTTGCGCAAAAAATAGGGTTTTAAAGACACCCCGTTGTTGTTTCTTATTTATTTACACACTTGTGTCGTTGAACTGTTGTATAAATCCAATATCACACTCGTAGCCATTGGGTATGGCTGTATATCAGCACGGCTGTAATTGCCTAAGGCCGAATCACAGCCATGCTGATATAGAGCGATACCGCATGGAAATGAGTGCTATTGTTCATATTATGCTTTTATATTATGTTTTTATTGTCTTGGATGATGACAACATCTCTCCTTTGTTACTAAGATAATTTGTTTTTTGTTTTTAATTTGTTTGTCTCTATGGATCAAAGTGTAAAGACCAACAAAAGCTGTTTGGGCATACACTAATTAAATACACAAGAGAAACATTTTGTTTAATGACAAAACTTCATACAATGTAATTATATTTTTGTTTGCACAACAGTGGTTAATTAGACCCATTAGACCCTGGTCAACAGTTTAGCAGGCATTTAAAAATCATTTTTCCTTTGACACAACCCGATTTGAATCCAAACTCAAAGCAAGATTTCAAGAGAGATTGGTGGGTATTTTATTTGTTTGTTCATTTAACTTCAATTAGCCATTAACAATTCTAATGATTTTGTCTGTGTGTTTTCTGTTACAGTACAATATCACTTTTCTTGATTGTATGAAGATATGGAATCAATATGAGACTTATTTTATATAATTGAAATAGAAAATGATAATGATAACTTAGTGTTAATTCACTCCCTAAATCCGCTCATGTTTTGTGGTTAAGTCAAGTCACCTTCATTTATATAGTGCTTTTAACAATATTGTTTTAACAATATTGCTATTGTTATATACTGATTTTGATTGTTTTAAAGCAGCTTTACAGTGATAATGGGAAATTAAAGTAACATATATTGTTTTGGCTTTACAGCAGCTTTTGAATAAAGTTAATGTCCACCTAAAGTAAGTTTTTGATTGATTAACTTCCGTTGATCATTAGTAAACTTTTACTGCATTCTGGCCGTTCATTTGCACGACAATGAGAATGCAAACTTTGAAATAGGTTCCAAGGTGAAAGTTATGATTAAAAACGTTATCATTTCTGTGTAAACTTCAAAAACGTGAATCCGTGAAAATATGCACATACATATTACGTGTTTAGTCTATAGATATGCGCGTTTGAATATGTATGTTCGCATGAGCGTTGTATTTCTTTACATGCGAACTGGAATCATTTTGATAACGTTTTATCAGTACAGAGGTAAAATGGAAGGGAAGGAGGCCTTCACGGGGATAGTCTAGTGAAAGAAAAAATTACTTTTCAAAGTGGCTTTTCATAAAATGTTATATTTGAAAATGATTTTTTTTAGGGCTGAAAACATTTTAATTGTGTAATGATAACTTTTTTTTTTCAGATTTGAAAGTTCAAATGAATTTTTCAGTTGCTTTCAGCAATGGAACTGATTCTTTCAATGATGGATTTTATCTAACTGCCTTCCGCTCTTTGGCGAACAAAAACTATCTTATTTTGGCCTTGTTGATTATCTACATCATCACCTTGCTGGGTAATCTTGTTCTTCTCATTGTCGTCCTAATGAACTCCAGCTTACAGAATCCCAAGTATCTTGCTGTGTGTAATCTAGCTATTGTTGACATTTCAATGAATAGTGTTATAATTCCTCAAATGGTGCCTGTTTTTGTGTTCAATCAAAATCATGTTTCATTTGGAGCATGTTTCTCCCAAATGTTCTTCGTGCATTTTTTTGGTGACATGGAATCTTTCTCTCTTGCTCTTTTGGCTTATGACCGACTGATTGCAATTTGCTGGCCCCTGCGTTACCCTACCGTAAACACCAACCTGAGGATGCTGCTTATAATAGGAGGGATTTGGTCTCTAGTTATTCTGCTGGAGATTTTCCCAATCAGCCTCGCTGCCAGGCTTCCTTATTGTGCCTCCAGAGAGGTAAAGAGCTGCTGTTGTGAACACGGTCCAGTATACAATTTGGCTTGTGCAGACACCTCTTACAATCGTCGGCTGGGTACAGCTAAGTCATTGACCGTTTTGCTAGGCCCCTTGACTTTTATTATTTTCACCTATGTGATTGTAATGGTTGCTGTGATGCGGATTGCATCTACAACACAGCGCTGGAAGGCCATTCACACCTGTTTCACTCACCTGCTGCTGGTCCTGCTCTATTACACGCCAGTCATTATGGCATACGTACTAGGAAACCTGCGTTTAATTCAGAATGTGGATCTTTTCACAGCAATTCTGACTGTTTCTGTTACCCTCCCCCCAATGCTAAACCCAATCATCTACAGCTTAAAGACGGACGAACTGCGAGACAAGATAGTCAAGCTTCTGGGAAAGTCAAAAGTGGCACAACAGATCATTAAAAATTAGGCCAGTGATTAACAAGAGTTGTATTTCTCTTATTGTATAAAATGTTTAGTTTACTTTGATTTCAGCCCTATGTTACACAGAATTAATGTGATGTCCAGGAGATGAGGATGGCAATATTTCCCAAGGATAAATTATCTTTTTCATATTCCCTTGATTCAAGCCCATTGGCATTTATAAATATCACATATCTAGATTTTTTTATTCAGTCATTTACAGAAGACTAAAGGAAATCAAAATAATTAATGTTTCATAATTTCATCACAGAGGTAAGACTGTCTTTAGAAAAGAGTTAGCAATACTGTGACTTTAAAATTAGTTAAACAGCAACAACAAGCACATTAAAAGTAATTCTCATACAACAATCTTTAGTAATGTTTATAATCATTTGAAAATGTGAAAAATGTAGGTAACACTTTACAATAAGGTTCATTAGTTAATGCATTAACTAACATTAACTAACCATGAGCAATACATTTGTTACTGTATTTGTTAATCTTTGTTAACGTTAGTTAATATAAATAGAGCTATTCATTGTTTGTTCATGTTAGTTCACAGAGCATGAACTAATGTTAACAAGATTTTAATAAAGTATTAGTAAATGTTGAAATTAACATGAACAAAGATTAATAAATGCTGCATAAATGTAGTTCATTATTAGTTCATGTTAACTAATGTAGTTAACTAATGTTAACTAACGAACCTTATTGTAAAGTGTTACCAAAATGTATGGTAATTTGTGCAAGTTATTGTCTGTGCATTAAGAATGGAGCACAAAACAATACATTTAAAATGTACTAAAAATAAAATGCAATTCATTGCATATTTTACTACAATATCACACAAATGAATACTCTTGCTTTCCCACTAGATGGCAGAGAAGACAAGAAACAATACCCCTGCACTGACTGCTATATTCTCTGTTTGTATATTAAAAGTGTTCACAATTTTTATGAGTAGGCCTTTGTCCTCTCCTTACTCGTCACAGGACCAAGGGAAAACATTCCTTATGCTACATCCTCAAAGAACATTCTACACTCTCAGAAAAAAGGTATAAAAGCTGCTGGGACAGTACCCTTCAAAAGGGTTCTAATATGTACCATTTAGGTACTAATATGTACACTTTTGGTACCAATATGTACCTTTGAGGGAACAATATGCACCTTTGAGGGAACAATATGCACCTTTGAGGGACCAATATGCACTCTTTAGGTACAGCCACAAAAAGGTACAGCCACAGTGACAGCTTTTGTACCTTTTTTTTTTTCCGGAGAGTGTATTCTTCATTCTGATTGTTTAGTGTTGGCATTCAGTGGTCAGATATAGCATTCGACATATCTAGCAATGCTGTGTAGGCCTATTAGTCTGCTCATCTGGATAACTGAAGCTGACTGTTATCCTTTATGTATCACAAAACAATAATATTGTTTTCTTATAGTGGTTGCCATTAGAGCTGTGGTGTTTGTGCAAGGAGACCATGCATCATGATTTGATGCAATTCTGTACAATAGTCCATTTTCACTGTCCCACAATAGGCCATATAATAAAAATTAAATATGTATATAATAATTTGAATATGCATAAAACACATGTTCGACCAAACAAACAATGTTATATAAATCGAATCATGGTAGATACTATAATGGCAATGAGTCAATCTCTCTCTCTCTCTCTCTCTCTCTCTCTCTCTCTCTCTCTCTCTCTCTCTCTCTCCTCTCTCTCTCTCTCTCTCTCTCTCTCTCCTCCTCTCTCTCTCTCCTCTCTCTCTCTCTCTCTCTCTTTTGTTTTTGTTGCTATACTAGCATTCCAGTGGTTGAGGACACGCTGGCCGCCATAGGCGGAGGGTGAACCAACTCTAGGGTAAGGCTAGATGTGATTCCTCCTTAAAAACACATTTAAAGGGCCACTATTATGCTATTTTTAAGTTTCCTAATGTTGTTGTGGAGTCTCCTACAACAGTCTCCTAACAACGTCAGCTCTGCTTGTCTTGAGGCTTCCTAGTTTCTACACTGTAAACTAAACACAGTAACGAACAATGACGTCGATTTGACCATATTAATGCGAGTGGGAGTCCGATGATGAAACACTGGAAGAACTAAGACGACTTGAGCAGGATGTTTCTCAGTGATACACTACTCAGTTTGAGGTACATTATAAAATGTTGCAATTCCTCACCATCAGCATTAACAAGTGCATGCTTTTTACTTGTACTAAGCATTATTCTAATATATTGTAATATATTCTAATATATATAAAACGTTGGTAAAACAAATATTTCCTCAAAGTAGTGAGAACAACAGACAATCTGCATTATTAGACACAGTTTTAGGTAATAGTGGCCCACGTGCAGCTGATTAGCAGAAGCATTTCAGTAAGACAGTGATAACATGAGTTAGCCAGTTAGCAGGAGACCTACACAATATAAAACTCAAAACTAAGTTTTTTGAACACCATCTTTCAAGAGCAAGCGGTTTGTGAATCCTGCACTGAACTCAGAGATTTGATTCAGGCAGCATTATAGGTCAGAAGTCAGATTGGATTAGAACTTTCACAATATTTATCCAGTTCCATCTGGTTAGGGGCGGAGTCATCACGCCGGTATGGAGACGAGACGACTTAGGTCCAGTTGGTTGCCTGATTTGTGAGTACCTATGGTGATGGGCTCTATGGTTTGAAATCAAATGAGGCTAGGAGAGAGAGGAAGTCTGCAGCATAAGGCTAGATGAATTTTTAAATCGCCAAAGACTAAGTGGACTGCCAGCAGTGGCACAGGAGGACAGCAGCACATCCCAATAGCGTCTGGCTGCAGACAAGTGACGTCACTTGCACTCTCGGACTTGCACGCTCAGACACGAGCGCTTCCTCTGCAATTGACGTCACTTGCACTCTCAGACATGAGCGCTTCCTCTGCAAGTGACGTCACTTGCAATCGACGCCTGCTCTCTACGGAACGCGATCGGGGGCGGGGCCAATAGTCTTTAAACGAAACGCGTGGAATTTGACCCCGTCAACAGGCACTGTTTGTTTTGCCGCGGCAATTTTTTGTGTTTCTTTTGAACGCGCAGACACGCTCATTTTGGTCGTGTTAAGGCGTCATTTGTCATTTTGTTGACAGTTTTTTCTAATTGCTAAGACACTACAAGTGGAATTTGAGGCTCACTCAGTGAAACCATTCACTCATGTACCCAATCTTTAGACCAAGTCTGCAAAAATACAAGGACATTATATGCTTTGCACTCAGTTTGCATTTGAAAATCAAACTTTTTGCAGAAACGAATTTTAACGACATTGGAATTGTTCTCAATCCGCCACGAGACAAACTATGCAAGTGAGTTCACATGTAGCTGAGAGCAGGTGTCGATTGCAAATGACGTCACTTGCAGCGGAAGCGCTCGTGTCTCAGAGTGCAAGTCTGAGAGTGCAAGTCTGCAGCCAGACCCTTCTCGCACATCCAGCTCCTCTAAAAATGTAACTTACCACAATATGGATTTTAACAGAAGTTCAAACAAATTAGTATTGCATAGAGAAGAATGAGTTGAGTATTTCCAATTGTTAGAAAGGAGAAGACCTGTACCTCCACCCCTCCCAGACTGGTGATGGGTGTGTGTGTGTGTGTGAGAGAGAAGTTGTTCGAGAGAGGAGCGGTGGTTGTCCTTGCTTGGTCGGTCTTTATTCGGCCGAACATGAGGGCTGAGCGCTTCAACCGCAGCGCACACACACTAAATAAACATTCTGCATTTCAATACTTGAGTGAAGACAACTGTTTACGCCCTTACAATTACCACTGCAAAAGCCTTTCACGAGTTCAAAGTTACAAATAATCAGAATAAAATAAATGTATGCATATTTGGCATGGTGTTTGAGGAGAGGGCTCCGAGCTCGGACTTTGGCCCGAACCCAGAGTACTCCCCCCGTATACAGTATCTCTGGTTAGGATAGTATCCAGGCAAGTGTGATGCGATGGAGTGGTTGTGGGATCCGGAAAACTGTTGATGAACATAGGGAGTCAGCTATGTATATATAGCCCTTATCTCTTATTGGTTAGGTCATTTGAATGTGTTCCTCCCAAACTTTGTTAATAAAACATCATATAGTCCGTGAATGGCTGAAATCGAAACTAATGCAGGACAGTCCAGCACTTAAGGGCATAACGAGCAATAACAATAAAAAAAGGCAAGCAAATGCAGCTGTTATTCTAAATAATATTATGTATTATTCAAATACAAATATTTAATACAAATACAAAGAACTGTCAGAGAAACTAACTCTAACACTGAACAGATTAACACACGCACATAACAAACCAGCAAGAACATGTGGGAAAGAGGCACAATATAAAGGGAAGAACACATAAGGATCAGGTGAACACAATTAAGCAAACAAGGACTAGACAAGTACTAAACAAGGGGGCGTGGTAGGGGGAAATAAGGAGGTGGGACTGCATGGAAGCCAGAGCCATGTGGTCAGACACAAGACAAATAAAGACACATTGAACAGAGACAAGACATACAAGACTGTCAGGGGAAGACCCTGAAAACATGATTATTATAAAGGTTTTTAAATGACAAAACCCATTCACATACACATATTTGAGATTCTGAATATTAGAAAGTTCATGATATAGTTAACAAATTTGTGAATATAAAAAAAAAAGGAAATAAAAGCAATTCATCTTTATACAGCAATATTGAGGCTGCGGTGTGTCACGTGAGAAGCATGATGCGCCGCCATGGAAATAATAAAGTGATAGGCTATGTTCTAAAATAACGGTCGTCTACAAACAAAATCTACTCCGAGGGAGAAAATGTCTTGCAACTTACAAATGCATTGACTAGCATTGTCATTGAAAATCCCCTTAACTGTTAAAAGGACAAGGACAAAGACAAAGACATTGCTTTCCTCAGCGGACATTCAAACTAATTTTGTGATTATGATTGACCAGAAGAAAATTAGTATTTAGTAACGAAGGCTTGGACAATGGCGGAAGGAAGTAGTTGCGCAAAAAATAGGGGTTTTAAAGACACCCCGTTGTTGTTTCTTATTTATTTACACACTTGTGTCGTTGAACTGTTTATAAATCCAATATCACACTCGTAGCCATTGGGTATGGCTGTATATCAGCACGGCTGTAATTGCCTAAGGCCGAATCACAGCCATGCTGATATAGAGCGATACCGCATGGAAATGAGTGCTATTGTTCATATTATGCTTTTATATTATGTTTTTATTGTCTTGGATGATGACAACATCTCTCCTTTGTTACTAAGATAATTTGTTTTTTGTTTTTAATTTGTTTGTCTCTATGGATCAAAGTGTAAAGACCAACAAAAGCTGTTTGGGCATACACTAATTAAATACACAAGAGAAACATTTTGTTTAATGACAAAACTTCATACAATGTAATTATATTTTTGTTTGCACAACAGTGGTTAATTAGACCCATTAGACCCTGGTCAACAGTTTAGCAGGCATTTAAAAATCATTTTTCCTTTGACACAACCCGATTTGAATCCAAACTCAAAGCAAGATTTCAAGAGAGATTGGTGGGTATTTTATTTGTTTGTTCATTTAACTTCAATTTGCCATTAACAATTCTAATGATTTTGTCTGTGTGTTTTCTGTTACAGTACAATATCACTTTTCTTGATTGTATGAAGATATGGAATCAATATGAGACTTATTTTATATAATTGAAATAGAAAATGATAATGATAACTTAGTGTTAATTCACTCCCTAAATCCGCTCATGTTTTGTGGTTAAGTCAAGTCACCTTCATTTATATAGTGCTTTTAACAATATTGTTTTAACAATATTGCTATTGTTATATACTGATTTTGATTGTTTTAAAGCAGCTTTACAGTGATAATGGGAAATTAAAGTAACATATATTGTTTTGGCTTTACAGCAGCTTTTGAATAAAGTTAATGTCCACCTAAAGTAAGTTTTTGATTGATTAACTTCCGTTGATCATTAGTAAACTTTTACTGCATTCTGGCCGTTCATTTGCACGACAATGAGAATGCAAACTTTGAAATAGGTTCCAAGGTGAAAGTTATGATTAAAAACGTTATCATTTCTGTGTAAACTTCAAAAACGTGAATCCGTGAAAATGTGCACATACATATTACGTGTTTAGTCTATAGATATGCACGTTTGAATATGTATGTTCGCATGAGCGTTGTATTTCTTTACATGCGAACTGGAATCATTTTGATAACGTTTTATCAGTACAGAGGTAAAATGGAAGGGAAGGAGGCCTTCACGGGATAGTCTAGTGAAAGAAAAAATTACTTTTCAAAGTGGCTTTTCATAAAATGTTATATTTGAAAATGATTTTTTTTAGGGCTGAAAACATTTTAATTGTGTAATGATAACTTTTTGTTTTTCAGATTTGAAAGTTCAAATGAATTTTTCAGTTGCTTTCAGCAATGGAACTGATTCTTTCAATGATGGATTTTATCTAACTGCCTTCCGCTCTTTGGCGAACAAAAACTATCTTATTTTGGCCTTGTTGATTATCTACATCATCACCTTGCTGGGTAATCTTGTTCTTCTCATTGTCGTCCTAATGAACTCCAGCTTACAGAATCCCAAGTATCTTGGTGTGTGTAATCTAGCTATTGTTGACATTTCAATGAATAGTGTTATAATTCCTCAAATGGTGCCTGTTTTTGTGTTCAATCAAAATCATGTTTCATTTGGAGCATGTTTCTCCCAAATGTTCTTCGTGCATTTTTTTGGTGACATGGAATCTTTCTCTCTTGCTCTTTTGGCTTATGACCGACTGATTGCAATTTGCTGGCCCCTGCGTTACCCTACCGTAAACACCAACCTGAGGATGCTGCTTATAATAGGAGGGATTTGGTCTCTAGTTATTCTGCTGGAGATTTTCCCAATCAGCCTCGCTGCCAGGCTTCCTTATTGTGCCTCCAGAGAGGTAAAGAGCTGCTGTTGTGAACACGGTCCAGTATACAATTTGGCTTGTGCAGACACCTCTTACAATCGTCGGCTGGGTACAGCTAAGTCATTGACCGTTTTGCTAGGCCCCTTGACTTTTATTATTTTCACCTATGTGATTGTAATGGTTGCTGTGATGCGGATTGCATCTACAACACAGCGCTGGAAGGCCATTCACACCTGTTTCACTCACCTGCTGCTGGTCCTGCTCTATTACACGCCAGTCATTATGGCATACGTACTAGGAAACCTGCGTTTAATTCAGAATGTGGATCTTTTCACAGCAATTCTAACTGTTTCTGTTACCCTCCCCCCAATGCTAAACCCAATCATCTACAGCTTAAAGACGGACGAACTGCGAGACAAGATAGTCAAGCTTCTGGGAAAGTCAAAAGTGGCACAACAGATCATTAAAAATTAGGCCAGTGATTAACAAGAGTTGTATTTCTCTTATTGTATAAAATGTTTAGTTTACTTTGATTTCAGCCCTATGTTACACAGAATTAATGTGATGTCCAGGAGATGAGGATGGCAATATTTCCCAAGGATAAATTATCTTTTTCATATTCCCTTGATTCAAGCCCATTGGCATTTATAAATATCACATATCTAGATTTTTTTATTCAGTCATTTACAGAAGACTAAAGGAAATCAAAATAAGTAATGTTTCATAATTTCATCACAGAGGTAAGACTGTCTTTAGAAAAGAGTTAGCAATACTGTGACTTTAAAATTAGTTAAACAGCAACAACAAGCACATTAAAAGTAATTCTCATACAACAATCTTTAGTAATGTTTATAATCATTTGAAAATGTGAAAAATGTAGGTAACACTTTACAATAAGGTTCATTAGTTAATGCATTAACTAACATTAACTAACCATGAGCAATACATTTGTTACTGTATTTGTTAATCTTTGTTAACGTTAGTTAATATAAATAGAGCTATTCATTGTTTGTTCATGTTAGTTCACAGAGCATGAACTAATGTTAACAAGATTTTAATAAAGTATTAGTAAATGTTGAAATTAACATGAACAAAGATTAATAAATGCTGCATAAATGTAGTTCATTATTAGTTCATGTTAACTAATGTAGTTAACTAATGTTAACTAACGAACCTTATTGTAAAGTGTTACCAAAATGTATGGTAATTTGTGCAAGTTATTGTCTGTGCATTAAGAATGGAGCACAAAACAATACATTTAAAATGTACTAAAAATAAAATGCAATTCATTGCATATTTTACTACAATATCACACAAATGAATACTCTTGCTTTCCCACTAGATGGCAGAGAAGACAAGAAACAATACCCCTGCACTGACTGCTATATTCTCTGTTTGTATATTAAAAGTGTTCACAATTTTTATGAGTAGGCCTTTGTCCTCTCCTTACTCGTCACAGGACCAAGGGAAAACATTCCTTATGCTACATCCTCAAAGAACATTCTACACTCTCAGAAAAAAGGTATAAAAGCTGCTGGGACAGTACCCTTCAAAAGGGTTCTAATATGTACCATTTAGGTACTAATATGTACACTTTTGGTACCAATATGTACCTTTGAGGGAACAATATGCACCTTTGAGGGAACAATATGCACCTTTGAGGGACCAATATGCACTCTTTAGGTACAGCCACAAAAAGGTACAGCCACAGTGACAGCTTTTGTACCTTTTTTTTTTCCGGAGAGTGTATTCTTCATTCTGATTGTTTAGTGTTGGCATTCAGTGGTCAGATATAGCATTCGACATAGTCTAGCAATGCTGTGTAGGCCTATTAGTCTGCTCATCTGGATAACTGAAGCTGACTGTTATCCTTTATGTATCACAAAACAATAATATTGTTTTCTTATAGTGGTTGCCATTAGAGCTGTGGTGTTTGTGCAAGGAGACCATGCATCATGATTTGATGCAATTCTGTACAATAGTCCATTTTCACTGTCCCACAATAGGCCATATAATAAAAATTAAATATGTATATAATAATTTGAATATGCATAAAACACATGTTCGACCAAACAAACAATGTTATATAAATCGAATCATGGTAGATACTATAATGGCAATGAGTCAATCTCTCTCTCTCTCTCGTGGTTGAGGACACGCTGGCCGCCATAGGCGGAGGGTGAACCAACTCTAGGGTAAGGCTAGATGTGATTCCTCCTTAAAAACACATTTAAAGGGCCACTATTATGCTATTTTTAAGTTTCCTAATGTTGTTGTGGAGTCTCCTACAACAGTCTCCTAACAACGTCAGCTCTGCTTGTCTTGAGGCTTCCTAGTTTCTACACTGTAAACTAAACACAGTAACGAACAATGACGTCGATTTGACCATATTAATGCGAGTGGGAGTCCGATGATGAAACACTGGAAGAACTAAGACGACTTGAGCAGGATGTTTCTCAGTGATACACTACTCAGTTTGAGGTACATTATAAAATGTTGCAATTCCTCACCATCAGCATTAACAAGTGCATGCTTTTTACTTGTACTAAGCATTATTCTAATATATTGTAATATATTCTAATATATATAAAACGTTGGTAAAACAAATATTTCCTCAAAGTAGTGAGAACAACAGACAATCTGCATTATTAGACACAGTTTTAGGTAATAGTGGCCCACGTGCAGCTGATTAGCAGAAGCATTTCAGTAAGACAGTGATAACATGAGTTAGCCAGTTAGCAGGAGACCTACACAATATAAAACTCAAAACTAAGTTTTTTGAACACCATCTTTCAAGAGCAAGCGGTTTGTGAATCCTGCACTGAACTCAGAGATTTGATTCAGGCAGCATTATAGGTCAGAAGTCAGATTGGATTAGAACTTTCACAATATTTATCCAGTTCCATCTGGTTAGGGGCGGAGTCAGGGGCGTAGCACAAGATCCCGGGCCCTATGCATAGGCAGTCCTTATGCCCCCCCCCCCCCCCCCCCCAAAAATGAAATCTTAAACATGCCCTTTTTGTTTTGTACATTAACAAAAAGCTCTATTCATAATAAAACACAAACAAAACTTGTGTCACTAGTCATTTTTATCTGGAGAAAAAAAGGCAAAATGAAACAAATGCTATTGCTTACATGCTAAAGCTTCCTCAAATGTATGACTTATACTGAATAAAGGACTTACCAGTATACCTTTACCTCAGATTACATGTATAACCAAATTATCATCTGAAAATGTATGTTCTGCCAGAACATACATTTTCAGATGATAATTTGGTTATATGTAATCTGAGGTAAAGGCTAAATAAATAAACTGTATACTAATAATGCTGTTTGCATACAAAACTTCATTATTATAGCCTAATTTGAAACATGTTTAATTTTAAATTAATAAGCTATAATATCTAATATTATCAATAATAGGCTAATCAGTGTCACTCATATGTAGCTTGGTATCTCTAGCTACAGTGAAACTTGACAAATTAAAAATTTTCTGCTCTTTCATTGGATTGTCTCAGTTCATTTTTAGCACTAACGATCGCGGAGATATTCAAGCAGTTTAGCACTATAAATTTCGTGTTCTGGTTTGTGCTCACCTTTCTTTGAAAATTAGTCAGTAACCAATTGTTTCCCCACATTTTGTTTTCTTTCTTTCTCCTGTCTTTCCTTTCTTTTTTGGTGGCCTGATTTAGCTTTCTTTGAGACAGATATTTCTACAGCGCTCAACGAGATGCAGCTCAACTAACATTACAAAATGCGTGCAGATGGACTAAACCATTTGGCGCATTAGCAAGGGGTGGGACCATAAGACCGTCAATCAATCAATCAACCAAGTTATTCAGTTAATACACTAACTTTATATTTCATCTGACATGCATTATGAAATTTAATTAGGAAATGAAAATATCAAAGTAAAATAAAATATATTCCAGACTTTTCAAGGGCCCTCTCTCCCCTTGGGGCCCTGGTAATCAGTACTGGTTTTACCCCCAGTCCGACGCCCCTGGGCGGAGTCATCACGCCGGTATGGAGACGAGACGACTTAGGTCCAGTTGGTTGCCTGATTTGTGAGTACCTATGGTGATGGGCTCTATGGTTTGAAATCAAATGAGGCTAGGAGAGAGAGGAAGTCTGCAGCATAAGGCTAGATGATTTTTTAAATCGCCAAAGACTAAGTGGACTGCCAGCAGTGGCACAGGAGGACAGCAGCACATCCAGCTCCTCTAAAAATGTAACTTACCACAATATGGATTTTAACAGAAGTTCAAACAAATTAGTATTGCATAGAGAAGAATGAGTTAAGTATTTCCAATTGTTAGAAAGGAGAAGACCTGTACCTCCACCCCTCCCAGACTGGTGATGGGTGTGTGTGTGTGTGTGAGAGAGAAGTTGTTCGAGAGAGGAGCGGTGGTTGTCCTTGCTTGGTCGGTCTTTATTCGGCCGAACATGAGGGCTGAGCGCTTCAGCCGCAGCGCACACACACTAAATAAACATTCTGCGTTTCAATACTTGAGTGAAGACAACTGTTTACGCCCTTACAATTACCACTGCAAAAGCCTTTCACGAGTTCAAAGTTACAAATAATCAGAATAAAATAAATGTATGCATATTTGGCATGGTGTTTGAGGAGAGGGCTCCGAGCTCGGACTTTGGCCCGAACCCAGAGTACTCCCCCCGTATACAGTATCTCTGGTTAGGATAGTATCCAGGCAAGTGTGATGCGATGGAGTGGTTGTGGGATCCGGAAAACTGTTGATGAACATAGGGGAGTCAGCTATGTATATATAGCCCTTATCTCTTATTGGTTAGGTAATTTGAATGTGTTCCTCCCAAACTTTGTTAATAAAACATCATATAGTCCGTGAATGGCTGAAATCGAAACTAATGCAGGACAGTCCAGCACTTAAGGGCATAACGAGCAATAACAATAAAAAAAGGCAAGCAAATGCAGCTGTTATTCTAAATAATAATATGTATTATTCAAATACAAATGAAAATGAAAGTAAAAAATAGAAATTATTAGAGAATCAAATGAATTAGTCCAAGCAGCAAATAACTAATTAAGCAACAGAAACGAGGTATTTAAGCAAGCAGTGGTGACTAATCACTTCTTCAACTAATTGTTTAAAACAGTACAAATTTGCTGCATGTTTGTGTATGTAATTTCTTGGAGTAGGGGAAAACACTAATAGGCCTGTAATAAAACTCCTCATTAAAGAACTTTACGGTAAACACTTTACGATTGTGTGTCTATAGCTGAATACGTAATAAAATCAATAGAGACCACACCTGTAGTTTTGATGATAGAATTTACTTTTAATAAATGCATTACCAGAAAAAAATACAGTGCTTAATTATGCAGTAGAGTTTAACTGTTTGGCTAAGTTAAGAGTGTGTTTAGTTGGCTGTGTTAATTCTTTTTAGAGCAGTGACCTTGGTTTGAAGTTTGGAGAAATGTGTCAAATCAATTGAGAAAAACTGTAATAGTTCCCTTTATAAAGGGAACTCACACTGCGTCAAAGCGCTAGGGGAACGCCTCAGCGTGACTGATGACTGAAACACTGTAGAATCACGACAATCCTATTGGCCGGCGTCAGCCATGACGTCATGCTCTAGCGCGACCAGGAAGTATAAGAGGAGCGCCTTGAGAACATGTCATCCTCTTTTCGTCTTCAGGGACTGTTTCACTGACACTGTGAGTAAAACGAAACTATGGCAAACAAGGGAAGTGTGTCGACCTGTGTGAGAGGTTGTTGGCTTCAGCGTTAAGAGTGAAAGCCTCACTGGTATGGGGGTTGATACTGTCCCCCCGAAAGTAGCAGGCTACTGCCCATAGGCTCCGGGCTATAATCCCTTAAAGGAACCCCCCTCTGAAAGTTGGGCTGTGGTTCCCATGCCCTCTGTGTGATTCACAGAGTTCCCCTCGCTTAGCATGGAGCTCGGGCAGTGGCCGTAGGGAGTAGTGCTACAGTTAGCCTGACGTGTAAGCAGTAGGGGGCTTTAACTTCGAGTTAATGTGTTTTTGCTTGTAGCCATAGTTGTTAAAGCATCACCTCAGCATGGCAGCGTGGGTAATTTGTTCCCCTGGCGCTTTGACACAGTGCGAGGGAACGTCTCAGGTTACGACTGTAACCTATGTTCCCTGAGAACAGGGAACGAGACTCTGCATCTTATCGCCATGCCTCTGGTCTGCTTTTACAGTCCCTTACAGTCACATGTTATCTAGGCGCTCCTCTTATATATCCTGGTCGCGCTAGAGCATGACGTCATGGCTGACGCCGGCCAATAGGACTGTTGTCATTCTACAGTGTTTCAGTCATCAGTCACGCTGAGGCGTTCCCCTAGCGCTTTGACGCAGTGTCTCATTCCCTGTTCTCAGGGAACATAGGTTACAGTCGTAACCTGAGACGTTTTTGAGATAAAGAATAAATTTGCCTTGGTTTTTTAACATTTCTCAAAAATGTCCCTAGTATTCTACTGTCATTGTGTTCCCGTGAAAGACATGTACTGTATACCCTTTGATGAGAATAATAAAATTTGTCTATTAATAAAATAAAATAATAAAATAATATATAATAATAATAATATAATAAAACTTCTGTCTATTGTCAGATAACACTGTTATATAATCCAAGATTCAAAGACCCGTGATGCAGAATGAATTATACAAGTGACTTTAATAAATACAAAGAAATACATAGCACACCTTCAACATTGGCATTGATGACATCGAACCATGAATAGAAAGAACTGATGGCTTAAAGGGATAGTTCACCCCAAAATGAAAATTCTGTCAGTAATTACTCACCCTCATGTTGTTCCAACCCCGTAAGACTTTCGTTTATCTTCGGAACTGAGAGCTGGATCACTCCTCCATAGGCTTCTAAGGGATTGAAACTTGCCAGCCCCAAAAAGTTAATAAAGAAATCGTTAAAATAGTCCAAGTGACTACAGTGGCTCAATCTTAAGTTAATCAAGTGACGAGAATACTTTTTGAGTGCAAAAAAACAACTAATGACTTTATTCAAGTATTCATTTCCTTCTCGGTGGGCCAAGAGATAGTTAACTTAGTGTAATAGCGTAGAGCGTCTGTGGTTTACGTCACACGTAGGCTCACTATTGGCCGACGCTGGTCATGTGCGTGATGCGTGTGACGTTCAACCAGAAACTGTTACACTACGTGAATCCAGCTCTCAGATTTAATCAAAAATATCTTAATTTGTGTTCTGAAGATGAACAAAGGTCTTATGGGGTTGGAACAACATGAGGGTGAGTAATTACTGACATAATTTTCATTTCGGGGTAAACTATCCCTTTAAATACACAGGGATGATAATCAACAGAACAACACCCCCACCCAAAAAAAAAAAAAAAAAAAAAAAAAAAAAAAAACAAGTGTGTAATGTGTATCTCTTTCAGAAACCATGGCAACAAACGAAAACTCAGGCAACAGTGACAGGGAACACAGGAAAGTGACCAACACATCTGGGTTTCTGTTACGTACACTTTTTATGTCATGTGGTTGATTTCTATTAAAACTTACATATTTCAACAAATTTATATATTACAAATTTACATTAAACTCTTTTTGGTAACACTTTATTTGAAGGGGTGTGCATAAGACTGACATGACACTGTCATAAACATGACATAACACCTGTCATGAACATGAAGGAGTCTTTATGAATGTTTATGACTGTTGTCATTAAGTGTCATTCGGTAAATTATGACACTTTTAATGCAAAGTTGACATTGTAAAAATGTCTTGATATTATGACATATATTGATATGTATAACATTTTTTGTCTTTGTTAATGTCAAGTTTGTTTTGTTCATTGTTGTGCATGAAATAAAAACTGCATCTTTTTCATGAACATTTTATCTGTTTATTCATCAATGCCGTATGTCTCTCCATTACCTCCCGCCACCACTACTGACCCCCTCTGTTACCCTATGACATTACAACCAATCATCACATCCCCCTTTCTTTAAGGCAAACATTTCAACAATAAACCAAACAAACTACCAGCGAACAGCTGTTGTACCTAATTTCTTACTTTAACATTGTATTACTGTCAATTACTATTATCACAGATTCAGTCTCTCAGGCTTTCTACTTATTCTGGTAGATCTTCTCAGCACATGTTCACCTGGAGTATGTGCATTGGTGTTACAGTCTGTGACAGGTGGAGAAA
Organism: Chrosomus eos; assembly: GCA_036326025.1. Taxonomy (NCBI): domain Eukaryota; kingdom Metazoa; phylum Chordata; class Actinopteri; order Cypriniformes; family Leuciscidae; genus Chrosomus; species Chrosomus eos. The sequence goes on along the minus strand of CM070825.1, from coordinate 21,574,304 downwards.
TGGACTCAAACTCAGTATGGCATTGCCGAGCTCTGGGAAAGTCTCTTGTGTTTTAAGAAGACTGCGGCGATTACGTCTGAAGATTTGGCTGACAAATTCCTCGGTCCTCACAGTGAAAGATTTTGGAGCTACTTCCTGAAGAACAGTTGCTTTTGTTTTCCAACCATCATGATTTTCGATCCTGACTATGTCATTAGTCAACAGAAGTGGAAGCTGCTTAGCTGTCCTGTCATAGAATGACTTCTGCTTCATTTTTTGTTGTTTTAGTTTTTGTTCAAGCCTTGAATCTTTGTTTTGTTTCATGTAGCTTGGCAATGTGGTGCGCAGTTTTCGACTCATCAACAATTCAGCAGGTGACAGTCCGCACTCCAGTGGTGATGGTCTGTAACTTAATAGAGCAAGGTAAGGATCTGAGTCACTGTCAGCAGCTTTCTTTAGGAGCTGTTTGAGAATGTGGACTCCTTTTTCCGCTTTTCCATTTGACTGCGCATACAGAGGACTGGATGCCACACGCTTGAAGTCGTACTGTTCTGCAAAGTCATTCCATTCTTTACTACTGAAACATGGTCCATTATCACTCATTACAGTGTTTGGTATGCCATGCCTGGCAAAAATGGATTTTGCATGGGTTATGACACAGTTTGATGATGTGTTTGACAACAAAGCCATTTCCGGAAAGTTTGAGTAATAGTCAATGATCACCAAGTAGTCCTTTCTTTTAAGCTGAAACAAATCCATTCCAACCTTGTGCCATGGCGTTGTTGAGACCTCAGTTACCAGCATAGGCTCTTTGGATTGCTTGTTCCTGTGTTTCTGACACGTGTCACATATACTGATCAATTTCTCAATGTCCTTGTTTATTCCAGGCCAAAAAACTGTTTCTCTCGCTCCCCGTTTGCATTTCTCGACCCCGAGATGACCTTCATGGATCCTGTGTAGTACATCCTGTCTCATCTTTAGTGGAATGACAATTCTGCTTTTCTTCAGCAACAGTCCATCAATGACACTGAGTTCACCTCTGATGTGATAGAACTGTGTACAGGAACCTACAGGCCATCCATTTTTCATGTTATTAATAACACACTGCAGCTCTGTATCCTTTGCTGTTTCAACAGCTATCTGTCTGGACTTTGCGTCTGATATCGGAAGCGCAGAAGACACCATGCTTACTTGACAATGAACATCCTCTTCAGTGGTACTTCCGATGTTACTTGTAGGTGCTTGTGAAAGCACATCTGCTATTATCAGGTGCTTCCCTGGCGTGTAGATCAGCTCAAAGTCATACCTCTGCATTTTCATCATCAAACGTTGAATCCTTGGTGACATTTCGTTCAAATTCTTTTTGATAATGGCAACTAGTGGACGATGATCTGTTTCCACTGTGAAGGAGGGTAGGCCATAAATGTAGCTGTGGAACCTCTCCAGGCCAAACACTAGCCCCAGACATTCTTTTTCTATTTGAGCATATCGACACTCAGTCTCTGTCATGGACCTGGATGCGTAGGCCACTGGTTTCCAATGCTCACCTTCAGCTTGTAGAAGCACTGCACCAATTCTGTTCTTTGAGGCATCTTTTGACACTTTGATCCTCTTTGTCGGGTCGTAGAATGCCAGCACAGGTGCAGTTGTCAGGGTTTCTTTGAGTTTTTGCCATTCGTGTTCATGTCTACTTGTCCATTTAAACTCAGTCTCTTTGTGTAGGAGTTCACGGATGCAAGATGTTTTTGCGGATAAATTTGGAATAAATTTACCTATGAAGTTGACCATGCCCATGATGCGTAACACTCCAGTCTTGTCAGTAGGCCTTGGCATGTCTATTATGGCATTGACTTTTTCTTGGTCGGGTTGAATGCCTTGTGCAGAGAGCTTGTCTCCCAGAAAGATGATTTCCTCAACTCCAAACTGGCATTTGCTCTTGTTTAGCTTTAATCCATACTTGCTTACCTGCTCCAACACTTTTGTCAGCCTTGCATTTTGTTCTTGGACTGTGGAGCCCCACACGATAATGTCATCAACATATACCCGAACTCCATCTAGTCCCTCTATAATATGCTCCATGGCTCTGTGAAATATCTCAGATGCTGAGATAATGCCAAAGGGAAGTCTGAGGAAGCAGTATCTGCCAAAAGGCGTGTTAAAGGTGCAATATTTGGTGCTGTTTTCATCCAATTTTAGCTGCCAGAAACCCTGTGATGCATCAAGTTTTGAGAAATATCTGGCCCCCGCCATCTCACTTGTGATTTCTTCACGCTTGGGTATCTGAAAATGCTCACGCCTAATGTTCTCATTCAGATCCTTTGGGCCCATACATATCCTCAGGTCGCCATTCTTTTTCTTTGCGCACACCATGGAGTTGACCCAGTCGGTTGGTTCTTCAACTTTCTTTATCACACCCAACATCGTCATCCTTTCCAATTCCTTTTTTAAATGGTCTCTCAGTGGTGCTGGAACTCTTCGTGCAGCATGCACAACTGGTTGTGCATTTTTTAACTGGATTTAATATGTGAAGGGCAGTGCACCAAAACCTCTAAAACATCTTCATAGTTCTGTGTTATAGAGTCAACAGTGTCACTTGGTGTACTTGCGGCTGTGTTGATGCAATACACTCTTTTCACCAGCCCCAAATTCTCACAGGCTTTATCACCCAGTAGTGAATCAAGATCCTCAGCAACAACAAAGAAAAATAGGTGGTGTACTTTTTCTTTTACAGTCACTTTCAGCCTGCATGTACCTAAACACTATTTTCTGTCCATTGTAGTCTTTCAACTCTTGTCATTTCTTTGTTAATTTTTAGTTTCACTTTCATCACGTTGATGTCAGATGTGCTGATCAGGTTTGCCTTTGCACCAGTGTCCAGTTTCATTGTTATTATAGTCCCATTTATCTCCAATGGTGCTGTCCACTTATCCTCTCTGATAGCATTGACTTGTTTTTCTGTTTCATCTTCACAGTTAACCATACCAACAAAGAATGTTTCACACAGATCTGTGTCCTCCACTATGTTTATAGATTTTCTATTCTTCTCCTCTTTTCTTTTTGAGAAACACTGCTTTGCAAAATGGTTCTTGCCTCGACAATTAGAGCATAGCTTACCATAAGCTGGACACTGTTTTGGCTTATGCTGCAAACCGCAGCGTTTGCAATTAAATGCTTGTCCGTCTGTTCGCTGTGCAGGTCGGGTCTGCGTGCGTCTCCTTCCTTCACTGGAGACAGCACCGACAGCCGCGTCACCACTTTCTCTGACGCTCGCCAACGCCGTCATCTCACTGAATGTCCTTACATGCATTTGCGAAAGCTCACTCAGCAGATGGCAGATCTTGAGAGCCCCGTCCAACGTCAGCTCCATTTCCCTCAGTAGCCTTTCTCTGACTTTTTTATCCTCCACACCAAACACGATCTGGTCTCTGAGCACGGAGTTCCTCAGTATAGCAAAATTGCATGACTGTGCTTTAAGCTTAAGGTCAGATAATTTTCGGTCAGAAAATTATCAAAAGGTTCGCACTGTTGCTGCACTCCTGAGCGAAAAACATATCTCTCATATGTCCAGTGCCGCTGCTAGCCATTTTGGTGCCCTAAGCATAATTTTTTATGATGCCCCCCCCCCCCCCAAATATATTTTCATTTAGGATTTTCATTTGAGGAAATTGAAAATTTCCTGAGGATTTTCAATGAGGGTATGATTTATAAACAAAAATTAAAAATTAAAAAGTAACACTCTAGTTTAGGGTCTAATGCTTACTATTAACTAGTTTCATTACCATGCAATAGCATGTTTTTTTAATCACTGTGTTCCTGAATTTGAGGCAGGTTAGTTAGGGGGGTTCGGGGATTCCCGAGAAAATTTTGGATTTCTCTGAACTACAGATGTGCATTTTAAGATGTTGTGAAGGCAAAAAAAAAAAAAAAAAAAATCGATAACAACAGCTTTAAAACCATGTCAGTGGGCAGCTGATTATTTTTCTCTCCTCATCAGCATCACACTGTCAGGGTTGCTGTGCAGGTGGCCACAAAACAGAACTTAAACACATTGAATTGTTACACACACTCTTTTTCTCTTTGTTTTTATCTTACCCTGTCTGTTCCCCTCCTAAAGTTGGCTTTTTTAATTTACTAAAGGCTACAATTTGTATTTTATTCTCAATATGTACACATTCATTATTAATCATGTGCCTAACATGATGAAATGAAAACGGCTTTGTACATGTTTCTTGTCCCCTCACAATGACAGTAGCCTAAACTATTACACTAGGCTACATGTTACATAGGCCTATTTCAGTTCAAAATGGCGAAAATAGACAAAACTATAATAGTTTGCCTAATTATTATTTGTCATTAGTTTAACATTTATGACCTAAAAAAACTGTCAAATATATAAAGTTAAGTTTAGCTACTTACATCTTATCTTGCACTAGACCGTACACTGAAGTGTCGAGTTGCACTGTTAAAATTCGCGCTCAGCGCCTGTGAACATAAAGCCCGCCTACTACTTTGATTTGACTGGTCATCTCAAATATTCTGACATTGACGAGCAGTGACAGACCAATGGGGCTAAGATGAAACACACACACACACACACACACACACACACACACACACACACACACACACACACACAACACACACACACACACACACACACACACACACACACACACACACACACACACACACACACACACACACACACACACACCCTGTCCTCGGTTTCTGACAAGCTCTGCTCTCTGCTCGGTGCCGCTGCGGATTGAAGATGAAGAACGCGCTGAATCTGATTATAACAAGAAGTTTGATGATTGATTTTTCATTAGGCTATTTTTGGTGCCCCCTCAGCACTTGGTGCCCTACGCACAGCGCGTGATGCGCGTGGTGGGAGCGGCGGCGCTGCATATATCTTGTTCTTTTTCGGAGAGCAGTATGCATCAAACTTCTCAAGCACTTTATCCAGCTTTTCCTTGTCATCGGCATTATCATACACAAAGGTATTGTACACTTCTATGGCTTGAGGGCCTGCTATAGTTAGCAGTAACGCTACCTTCCTCGTGTCCGGCTTCGTCTCTAGGCCCATGGCCGCGATATACAGCTGAAACTGCTGCTTAAAGGTGCGCCAATTGCTGTCGACATTCCCCGTTAATTTTAGACTACTCAGTGGCTTCAAAGAATCCATGTCGCTTTTCACAACGCACCCCGTTTAGATTTTACTCCTGGTACCATGTTTTGTTCATTGTTGTGCATGAAATAAAAACTGCATCTTTTTCATGAACATTTTATCTGTGTTTATTCATCCATGCCATATGTCTCTCCATTACCTCCCGCCACCACTACTGACCCCCTCTGTTACCCTATGACATTACAACCAATCATCACAAAGTTGTCATAACAAAGATATTTTTGTCTTTGTTAATGTCAAGTTTGTTTTGTTCATTGTTGTGCATGAAATAAAAACTGCATCTTTTTCATGAACATTTTATCTGTGTTTATTCATCCATGCCGTATGTCTCTCCATTACCTCCCGCCACCACTACTGACCCCCTCTGTTACCCTATGACATTACAACCAATCATCACAAAGTTGTCATAACAAAGATATTTTTGTCTTTGTTAATGTCAAGTTGTCATAATAAAGACATTTTATACAATGTCAACTTTGCATTAAAAGTGTCATAATTTACCGAATGACACTTAATGACAACAGTCATAAACATTCATAAAGACTCCTTCATGTTCATGACAGGTCTTATGACATGTTTATGACAGTGTCATGTCAGTCTTATGCACACCCCTTCAAATAAAGTGTTACCCTTTTGGTTATACATACCCTTATAAATTAGTTTGACTTTTCAGATTATAGATTTTATTGTTTTACATGTCTTTACATGTCAGACCCAACTTTTCAATCTTAAAAAATGTAAATCCATTATAAAATATGAATTTTAAATTATGATAATATGTATATAAATGTATAATGTAGATAAATGAAACATGAAATTTCTTTGGACAAAAGCCTTTGTTACAGAGAGCGAAATATTTGTTTTGACCTTTTTTGCCTCTGTGGGCCAAAAGAGTAAAAACTATTTCATACCTAAATACACCAACAGCTTGATGAACATGATTACAACAGTAATTAAATACTAATGATTTTTTTTAATAAGACCCTAGTGAGGAAACTATTTCTTTGTTTGTACACAGTGAATAATTATACTCATTAGACCATGTTCATTAGTTTAACAGTCCTTTATAAATCTCTTTTCCTGTAACACTAGGATTTCAATCGAAAGCAAGATTTAAAGAGTAGTTGGGGGGTATTATATGTATTTGTTTGTTTAATTTCCAGTTGTAAATGAATATAACACTATTTGCTTTTATGATGCTTTTATGTCAATATGAGATTGATTTTATATAACTGAAAGAGATAGTTCACCAAACATTTTTTTGAATTCTTTCATCATTTACCCATTTAATATTTACTTTATAGTATTTTTTCCCCTCCATACTATGGAAATCAATAGGGCACATTACTGTTTGGTTACCGATATTCTTCAAAATATCTTCTTTTGTGTTCAGCAGTTAATAAAAAAAAATTAGTCTTTATGGCTATTCCTATAATTTCCTATCTTAAACTCAATATTTTAAAACTGGAAATCTGCTAATTGTGTATTTCTTTCTGATTTGCCAGAGTTTAAATGAATGTTTCAGTTGCTTTCAGCAATGGAACTGATTATTTCAATGAGGGATTTTATCGAGCTGCCTACCGCTCTTTGATCTAATTTTGGCCTTGGCGATTATCTACATCATCACCTTGCTGGGTAATCTTGTTCTTCTGATTGTCGTCTTAATGAACTGCAGCTTACAGAATCCCAAGTATCTTGCTGTGTGTAATCTAGCTATTGTTGACATTTCAATGAATAGTGTTATAATTCTTCAAATGGTGCCTGTTTTTGTGTTCAATCAAAATCATGTTTCATTTGGAGCATGTTTCTCCCAAATGTTCTTCATGCATTTTTTTGGTGACATGGAATCTTTCTGGATAGTATGATCACTGCATATTATCACTCTTTAAATGAAAGATATTTAAAGTGTACCTAAAGTATACTTGCAATATTTCCACTTTAGCATCTTTAGTTGGATCTCAGCACTACTTCCGGATAACTACAGTACATTAAGTACAAAAATAGTTATTCCAAAAGTACAATTGCAGGGTATTTATTTTAAGTACATAAATATGTAAATATATTTGTATTACACTTAATAAATGTATTTCAAATACATTTTGGTATATTTATATTCATCCCGCTCATTTTCGAACATATTGTAATTATTGTTATAATACTTTATAGATATTGTTTTTTTTCTTTCAGTATGTTGCAACATACTTATTGTATTTTAACATTTTATTTTATTTGTTTTAATTCACTTAGGTTAATTCTAGTGCCTTGGTATTTATCTTATATATTATAATTTTACATTTTTGTTCAAGTACATAAGCTAATGTAAAATACAGACAAATAAAATGCAAGTCATTGGATATTTCAGTGTGAAATCATCAAGACAAATTTTTCTAATTTTCCCACAAGATGGCAGAAAAGGACAAGAAATACTGCACTGCACAGCAGTTGAAGATTAGCAGATTATGAAAGGAATATATGCATTTAGGACTGGGTGATATGGCCAAAAAGAATTATCACGATAATTTTTTTTATATCAGTTGATATCGATAATTATCATGATAAATGTCAAACTTTATTTCTTTCAAGTTTAAAGGCAGATTTTTGCTCCTAAGTGAAAGTTGTATAAACCAGAGCGTTAATTGTGGTTTTAAACTAGGCCCACTTTTTATTGTCAGAACATATTATGACAAACACTTGCCAAACAAGTGAACATTTCACAAATCTGAGGTAGAACATTCAAACATTTGTCATTTTTCCTTAACAAAATAAATATCTGAATAGAAAAATATTTCTTCAGCACAGTTGGCAGTGCAGGCTGCAATATTCAAATTACATTTTTTGTCTCGAAATGCATATTTGACAGTGAGTTGACAGTAAATCTGCATCCTAACTCAAGCGAATACTACTAGGCCTATGTTAAATTTATGTTCATTAACAAAAACAGTAACATCTGTTTAAAAAAAAAGTAACAACCACATTTTTATTTGGTAAAATGTAATATTCTGACTGTTTGAGTTTTATTAAAATTAACCATTGGTCATCCAGTATCATGCATTTAGATCATGATAACCACAGATAAAACCAGGTATTGCCTATAACTGCACCTCACTATCATGGCAAAATGTAACTTTATGGTTTCTATTGTATTGTATTTGTATGAAAAACAGTAGCCTAACAGTTAGATACATTATTAAATACTGTAATTATATTCCATTAGTCATTTAATACATTGTCTACATTAATAATATAATGTTCTTCACTGAATTCAAGCGCTTCTCACTAGATCTCGAGTCGTGAGCGAGGCTGATCTGAGTTAACGTCTGCTCTAGTGAGCGTCTGCTCTAGTGAGCAGCTCGTGCTGCGCTGCTGTTGGACTGAGACTTTGAGCCGAGCGGATAAATATTCCGTGTGGCGCGTGGTTCAAATTAGTTTTGTTCCGCTTTTGGCGTATACTACGGTGGCCGAGAGAGCTCAACATGCTGCAAACTAAAGAAGACGCAGGCAAATAGAAAGAAAACACATGCAAATAGAAAAAAAAAACACATGCAAATGGAAAAAAACACCTGCAAATTAAGAAAACACTAAGAAACTTAAGAAAAGTTTCAAAACACACGTGCTCTAAATACTCACAACACAACCAAATACAGAAATGCGCTGCAAAAGCTCAAAACACAACCAAATACAGAAACGCGCTGCAAAAGTTCACAACACAACCAAATAGAGAAATGCGCTACAAGTAACACAGACCACAACGGAAATGTTTTCAGGGAACCAAATAAGTGATGGACACCTCCTGTCTATGAGCACGGTCCATGATGGACCGTGCTCATAGACAGGACGTGCTTACAGCAAATAACGTTTATTGACAAGAAGTGAAAGCCTATATTTAGGCTAATATTACAATAATATTGTAATATGTGACCCTGGACCACAAAACCAGTCTTATGGGTCATTTTCCTTAAATTGAGATTTATACATCACATGAACGCTGAATAAATAAGCTTTCCATTGATATATGGTTTGTTAGGATATGTCAATATTTGGCCGAGATACAACCTTTTGAAAATCTGCAATCTGATGGGGCAAAAAATCTAAATATTGAGAAAATCGCCTTTTAAAGTTGTCCAAATGAAGTCCAGCTACGCATATTACTAATGAAGGGAAATAAATAAAATTTACACCATTGATTTACCACAACTAAACCTTTATTCACACAAAAAATCTCATTAAAATAGCATTATTTGTAATGCGATCTGGTCAAACCCATCGGCTGTCGCGCTGCACGGTTTCAGTATAAGGTCTAAAAATAGATCGAATGTCAGTTTTTTGTCAAAATTGGGTTTTCATAAAATTATTATTCTATAACATCTTGTCTATCCTCTTTGAATATATCTTGGGAAAATTTACAAGTTTAGTGCAGAAAAATTGCGATTTATAGTGGCAAGCTGAAAAGACTGTCTTACTTTCTCTTTAAGAACACGCACAGAGAGAGAGAAAAAATCGACATTTTAATCAATGAAAGAAATAAAAACAGATTTGGGAAACAGATTATCAAAACCTGTAATAGGCTATGTCAAATTTCACCATGTGGTGGCTTTTCCCAGATCGCATCACATTTCACCAGGAACATATAAAATTGAAGAGATCCACACAACACACATTGATCGAATTTGTCGTCTTCCAGGGCATATTATTTGCCAAGCCGGTCTCTGGACATTCTGTATCATCTTCCCAATCATTTGCGAAAAAATAATTTACTATGTTCGTTACATTATTGCTGTCATTAAAGTTTAAATTGAGCAAACGCGCTATCTCAGAATCCATGGCTTGCACCGTAACCATTGCGGATTGTGTACACTGTGCACGCGAAGAAGTCGCCAGCCAATGAGAGGCGCTGTAGCAGGCCGTTGCTAGGAAGAAAACGTTTTTTTTTTTACACGAGAAAGTTTTGTTTTAACGCTCTCTATTGGCTTACTGCTCTAATGACGTTGTGGAGAGTTATGAAACCGAAAGCTGGAAATCTAAGCTTGACAACGATACCAAACTTAGCAGCGAGCAAGTTTTTTTAGGCGTGTTTTCTGACTTTTTTTGCGCGATTTTGCTGCATCCACTCACAAAAATATTTTTTATATATATTTACGGTAGGAAATTTACAAAATATCTTAATGGAACATGATCTTTACTGAATATACTAATGATTTTGGCATAAAAGAAAAATCGATCATTTTGACCCATACAATGTATTGTTGGCTGTTGCTAAAAATATACCCGTGCGACTTACGACTGGTTTTGTGGTCCAGGGTCACATATATTGTATAAATAATATTATAATATTATATTGTAATATTATACTTTTTAAAGTTCTTCTATACTCTTTGCTTACAGCTCAAAATTCTACTTTATTCTATTTTATTTCTTTTAACTTGTTTTCCCGCAAAACACAGCGATTAAATTTTTTTGACATACAACTTGTAGGCTATACAATATACATAATATATTAACATTATAATCAATGTCATCAGAATACAAATGAGAAAAGAACAATGAGCTGAAAACGTCTCGGTTACGTATGTAACCCTGAGTACAGGGAACGGAGACGTATCGTCGGGGGAGTTCCCTGACGAATTGGGATCACGCTAGGGAGCCAATTGTCTTCGAGAGAATTAAAAACGAGCCAATGGACATTGGCATGCAAGGTTTGCATTCCGCGACCCGCCTACCAGCGTGGGTATAAAAGGCGGATGTAAACATTGCGCAATGCTTTTCGCTGAGGAGCCGAACAGAGTCCAGCCCTCCGCGAAGGTACAGCAACATGGCGAAGGGATGACACGTCTCCGTTCCCTGTACTCAGGGAACAAGGGTTACAAACGTAACCGAGACGTTCCCTTTTGTCCTGGGAACTCCGACGTGTCGTCGGGGGAGTTCCCTGACGAATTGGGATCCCTAATAAAACGCCATGGTGCTGGCCCCTTCCAGCGCCCAGCTAAGCTACCCTGCAGCAGTTTCTTGAATAAGTTGCGGGAGCTAGCTAGGGAATCACACTGCTGTTCCACAAGACCCGCTCAGTAGATATTGGATAACACTGGGAAAGCGTTCCCCAAGGAAAAAAGGGGAGAACGCTGCGGAAGCCCCAGCCTGCCTGAGAAAGGCTAGGAATACACATATGTACTAGCCCAGTGGGATAGTAAAACATATGGCAGTCCCTGAGGTGGTCCCAATCCAAGGGAAGTGGGAGCTTACGCAACAGGGACGACAGAACGAGTCTGTCAAGGGGAAGACACGGCTAAACTGCACATTGCAACATGGGTCACCTGAAGAGACCACTGGAACACCCAGTCTACTAGCAACTCCTACCTAGAGGTAGCAGACCTAGCGCTGGCGGTCCGCCACGCCTGGGACCGGAGGGTGATGGAGGAACTCACGAGGCTCACCAACATAGGCTGCCAACGGAGCAAAGACGCACGTATCCGGCCGAGGCACGGAGTGGCGTAGCAAGCCGACACAACCTATTCCCTCGCACCACTGGCCGTAGCGAGTACTCGGGAGGAAACAGGTTCTACACGTAGGCTATAGAACCTAGCGAACGTGTTTGGTGTCGCCCAGCCCGCAGCTCTACATATATCTGTCAGAGAGGCGCCTTGAGCCAAAGCCCAGGAAGCGGCAACACCTCTAGTGGAGTGAGCTCGCAACCTGGGAGGGCAAGGCTCATCCAAAGACTCATAAGCTCGGGTGATAGCATCCACTAACCAGTGGGCTAACCTCTGCTTGGAGACAGCCTTCCCCTTCTGCTGGCCTCCGTAACAGACAAAGCGCTGATCTGAGGTCCTGAAGCTTTGCGTTCTGTCAATATAAACCCGCAGAGCGCGGACGGGACAGAGAAAAGCTAGGGCTGGGTCTGCCTCCTCCTGGGGCAGCGCTTGCAGGTTCACTACCTGGTCCGCGAAGGGAGTGGTAGGAACCTTGGGCACATATCCGAGCCGGGGTCTCAATAGCACGTGAGAAAGGCCCGGCCCAAACTCTAGGCACGATTCGTCGACCGAAAAAGCCTGCAAATCCCAGACCCTCTTGAAAGAGGCGAATGCTAAAAGGAGCACTGTCTTAATGGACAGGATATTAAGCTCTACTGACAACAAGGGCTCAAATGGAGGACTTTGAAGGGCCCTAAGTAGCAGGGCTAGGTCCTAAGAGGGTACAGAGTGCGAAACACGAGGTGGATTTAACCTCCTAGCACCCTTAAGGAATCTGATGATCAGGTCGTGCTTCCCCAAGGACTTACCTTCTACTACATCGTGATGCGCGGCTATTGCAGTGACATACACTTTGAGGGTGGAGGGAGACAGCCTTCGCTCGAACCCATCTTGCAGAAAGGAAAGCACGACTCTCATCGGGCAAGTCCGGGGTTTTCCCGGCGGGAAAAACACCAATCGACGAATAGGTTCCACTACAACAAATAGAGGCGCCTCGTAGAGGGGGCTCTAGCGGAAGTGATGGTCTCTACCACTGCCTGTGGTAGCCCACCTAAAACCTCCGCGTCCCGTCCAGGGACCAGACATGGAGTTTCCAGAGGTCTGGACGTGGGTGCCAAAGAGTGCCCCGTCTCTGAGAAAGGAGGTCCTTCCTCAGAGGAATCGGCCAAGGAGGGGGTGTCGTGAGGAGCATGAACCAAGTCCTGGTGGGCCAATACGGCGCCACTAGAAGGACCTGCTCCTCGTCCTCCCTGACTTTGCACAGGGTCTGTGCAAGAAGGCTCACTGGGGGAAACGCATACTTGCGCAGGTCCCGGGGCCAGCTGTGAGCCAGGGCGTCCGTGCCGAGGGTCCCCTCGGTCAGGGAGTAAAACCACTGGCAATGGGTCGCGTCTGGAGAGGCAAACAGGTCTACCTGTGCGACTCCGAAGACACTCCAAATCAGCTGAACCGCCTGGGGATGGAGTCGCCTTTCTCCTGGCAGGGGAGGCAGCCGTGAGAGCTCGTCTGCCACACGGTTGAGGTCCCCTGGGACATGAGTGGCACGAAGCGACCTCAGATGCTTCTGACTCCACAGGAGGAGGTGGGATGCGAGTCACGACATACGACGGGAGCGTAGACCACCTTGTCGGTTGATGTATGCAACGGTCGCAGTGTTGTCCGTACGGACCAGTACGTGCTTGTGTTTGAGAAGCCCCTTGAGGCGACACAAGGCTAAGCGTACTGCTTGCAACTCTAGGCAGTTGATTTGCCAATGCAGCTGGGGCCCCGTCCACAGACCCGAAACTGCATGCCCGTTGTACGTGGCCCCCCAACCCATGGCAGAGGCATCCGTGAAAACAACAGCATGCCTGGAAACCTGGACTAAGGGCACTCCGGCCGGAAGAAACACAGGATCCGACCACGGGGAGAAGTTTTGGCGAAGGTGAAGGAGTAGGTGCGGGGTCACTTTGACCCGGAACGTGCCGCTCTGCCACGCCCACCTCAGGACTCGATCGTGAAGCCAGTGCTGAAGCGGTCTCTTATGCAACAGGCTGAGCGGCGTCACCACGGCTGCGGCTGCCATATGCCCCAGGAGCCTCTGAAATTGTTTCAGTGGAACCGCTGCACTGCCCCGAAAGGACCTGAGGCAGGTGAGCACTGACTGCATGCGTTCCTCCATGAGGCGCGCAGTCTGGGCGACCGAGTCCAACTCCATACCGAGATAAGAGATCCTCTGCAGGGGGCAGAGCTTGCTCTTGTCCCAGTTGACCTGAAGTCCCAACCGGCTGAGGTGCCGAAGCACCATGTCGCACAACACATCTCGCAAGTGAGCTAGAATGAGCCAGTCGTCGAGATAGTTCAAGATGCGAACGCCCTGTTCTCTCATGGGAACAATGGCCGCCTCCGCGACTTTCGTGAAGACGCGGGGCGACAGGGCCAGCCCGAAGGGAAGGGCTTTGTACTGATACGCTCGACCCTCGAAAGCAAACCGCAGAAACGGTCTGTGACGAGGAAGAATCAAGACGTGAAAGTACGCGTCCTTCAGGTCGATCGCTGCAAACCAATCCTGGGGACGGATGCATTCGAAAATGCGCTTCTGTGTGAGCATTTTGAATGGGAGTTTGTGCAGGGCCTGATTCAAAACTCGCAGGTCTAGGATTGGCCGTAACCCACCGCTTTTCTTGGGCACAATGAAGTAGGGGCTGTAAAACCCGGACCTCATCTCGGCAGGAGGGACCGGCTCGATCGCATCCTTCGCCAACAGGACATCG
>CM070825.1:21528451-21559820 GCA_036326025.1 Chrosomus eos | reverse complement strand
ACAAGACTGGTGAGTCGAGCAGGTGTCGCTCATTATCAATCATGCACCGGCCTCGCGCCATTCTCTCACACCCTCGGCGTCGTCCTGCTCGCCCCATACAAGCCCCCATCCCCGGTATGGACAGAAGAGGTGAGAGAAACGAAGACGGAAAGCATGAGGAGCAACAGATCCGAGAGAGGGGAGAGAGGAAAAAAAATCAAAAAATCTTGGTCCGGTTCCTTGACAGACAGCCGCTCGGTCCTCAGCCAGCTGAGAGACTCACTCGCGGTGCCATGCGATGGTACTGGACATCCGTTGGGGGACGGCTCAACGCTCCTCCGCCTCCTGGTGGACAGCGCCTCCGGTCGAGGGCAGCCGGCAGCGAGTCCTCCGTTCCCTGCTTCACCCCCATCATGGCCGACGGCAACAGGCTCCGGCCCACGGCGAACGGGAGCGACTTCTCCACTCCCTGTCAGACGGCAGCCACCCATCCTCGACCCAGGAGCACGGCAGCGAGGTCTCCGTCCCACCTGCTGTTCAATCGCTCCAGCACTATCGCCTCGGGCTAGCCTGGGTTTGTCCATACTGCCTTACCGCAGCGCGATTCAATTCACGCTGAAAGGCAGTCTGGATACCATGGCCAGATTTTTCGCCTCATTTAGGGAACCAATCACAGAACGGGGAGGGAGCAGCTAGACGATGACGACATCTATGCGACACACGGAAACAGTTTGTTTATATCGATTTAACATGGCTGAAGACGCGAAGCTACTCTTTGATAAAAAACTTAACGTCATTGTTTACAAAAAAGATCTTTCCTATCGTCTTCTTCCTTGTCTAATTTCTGTCGCTCTACATACGTCATCTGGTATAATCGAAACGATTGGCTATGAGCTACGTACAGGCATATTTGATAGACATTCTTAGCACCCAATAAACTGCTACGGGCATTCTGAAACCACGCCTCAAATACGAGAAATTGCGCATGTGGTTCCCAGACCCAATTCTAAACGAGATTGGGTCTGGCGTTAGCCAGGCTAGCCTCGGGCAGCAATTGGCAGCCATCCCTCCCTCATGCTGCCTGACCTCCTCAGCACCACGATCCCCCTCAGCAACGAGGCTCTCTGACAGCGTGTCCCTCCTTCTTCCCGGGTTTCGGGCACCAGTGTAACGCAGTTCAGATGTTATGGGAAGAAGGAGGCGAGAACCAGCGAGCATTTAATAGCTGGGAAGGAATACATGAAAAATCATGAAGATTGGGCACTTCTGGAAAAGTTTTTGATTTTTGGCAGGGTGTTAGGTATGGGCCTAAGGTTTTTAAAAAAACATGGATACAAGTTGGGGTGGCCCTCTTGTGGCCGGTATCGATAAAAACCAGAATGGTGCCCGCATAAAAGAGAACTCTACACCCCTCACTACACTCTAGCTCAATATCTTGACATTGCCATTCGGATAAGCTCTGTTCTTTACGTCACGCCCGTCAAGGCTGCTCTTCACGTCATGCCTGCCACCTGATTATCACGTCATTCATGTCATGCCTGTTCAGCCTGAGTCTCGTCCCACCGAGACAGCCCTGCCAGAGTTTCTCCCTGCCGAGTCTGAGCTCCACGTCAGCCATGTCGAGCCTACGCATCACGTCGTGGCCACCAAACCTGAGACTGTTCACGTCATGCCTGCCGCACAAGAGACTGTTCACGTCGTGCCTGCCACACAAGAAACTGTTCACGTCACGTCTGCCGAGCCAGAGACTGTTCACGTCCCGTCTGCCGAGCCAGAGACTGTTCACGTCACGTCCGCCGATCCAGAGACTGTTCACGTCACGTCCACCGAGCCAGTGTCTCTGGACAAGATGGCCGCCGCCTGAGCCCTCAGCAGAGATGGCCGCCGCCACGCCTGAAACTGAGCCCTCAACAAAGATGGTCGCCACCACGGTGTCTGTCCCTGAGCCGGTGTCTGTCCCTGAGCCGGTGTCTGTCCCTTAGCAGGTGTCTCTCCCTTAGCAGGTGTCTGTCCCTGAGCCAGTGTCTGTCCCTTAGCAGGTGTCTGTCCCTGAGCCGGTGTTTGTCCCTGAGCCGGTGTCTGTCCCTGAGCCGGTGTCGGTCCCTGTTCCCGAGCCGATGTCTGTCCCTGTCCCCGAGCCGGTGTCTGTTCCTGTTCCCGAGCTGGTGTCTGTTCCTGTTCCCGAGCCGGTGTCTTTTCCTGTTCCCGAGCCGGTGTCTGTTAGTGTGTCCCTTGACAGGACCATGGAGGCTCCGCTGCCATGGCCTCCCGAATTGTCTGGTCCACCCTGTCCGCCTGAAGGGTCGTCTCCTCCCTGGTCGCCTGAAGGGTCGCCATCCTGCCCCGCCCTGGTCCCCTGAACTGCCTGGTCCACCCTGGTCGCCTGAACTGCCTGGTCCACCCTGGCCGCCTGAGCTGCCTGCTCCAACCTGGCCTCCCGTCCTGCCGCAGTCTCCAGGCCCTCCATCCCGCCCCCGGGTCCGCCTCCGCTCCACCACCCTCCTGGACTATTCTTTCCTGGGGAGTGTCTGGAAGCCACTCTTAGGGGGTTGGTTATGTCATGATTCACGTCTGTGTTCCTCTGTCTTGTCCCATGTTAGCAGTTCCCCGTTATGTTGATTACTCTCCCCAGGTGTTTCTTATTAGCCACGCGCCCTTGTTATCTTGTTTAGCTTGTTTGCCTGTGTATTTAAATTGTTGTTTGTTGGTCGTTGTAGATGTAGCTGTTTCTTGTTCCTGTCCTGAGTTCGGTTGTTTGCCCTGGATTTCCTGTTTGTTTCATTAAAGTAGTGATTGCATCTGGGTTCTCTCTCCACTTCGTCTTTGCCTCACTGCTACACCTTGTATCAAACAAAATAGAAAAAAAATACATTATACAACAATTTAAGACTAAAGGAAGCTGAGATATAACCTTTTCCCTTTTCGGTGGGGGCCAATTTGGATTTTATGGATAACTGCCACTAGGGGGACCACCCCAACTTGTATCCATTGATTTTTGACCTTAGGCCTATACCTAACACCCTGCCAAAAATCAAAAACTTTTCCAGAAGTGCCCAATTTTCATGACTTGCATCCTAGCTATAACACTTTAAAAATAAACAAAAGAACAAATAAAAAAAACAAAAGAAAAGCCCGCAGCCCCAAGGGCGACTGCTGGCACATAATAAAACACAAACAAAACACAACATAAAATCAGGCCTGGTCCTCTCTCGATCTTCCCTGTCGTCACTCCTCCTTTATGCCTCCTCTCCTCCGTGAAAGATACGAGACTGGTGCATCGCGCAGGTGTCACTCATTATCAATCACGCACCGTGCCACCGCCGTTCTCTCACGTCCCTTGGCCTCGTCCTGCTCGCCACAACTTCATTAAATTCGTCCATGTGACTACAGTGATGATAATGTAGTCATCACTGTACAAATAATGTTTTAACGTGGTAAGATGTTACGAGAAGAAGGAGGCGGGAACGGCTCCTCCGTATGAGATACGAGACCAGTGCCGCTCTCTCATGGCCCTCAGCCTCGTCCTGCTCACCACAAATGTGTTTAGACGCAATTACGCATTATATCATCTGTACACGTAATGTCTAGAGACATATTTGTTTTTACAGCCTTCCATAGAGAGAAGGCGTGTTCGACATCGGCTGTCGCTGGATGTAACCAAACTGCGAGAGTTGCCGCATGCAGGCGGGGAGGAGCTGAAAACTGAGACGTGAAGACAGACACTTTCTGCTTCCAGTAGTGACCGCTCATGTGGTGTTTGTATACTTTACCAGTGGCGGCTGGTAAAAAATATCCTAGGTGGGGATGTGGCATATTCAGTCAGTTTCAATAGTCTGGTAACCATAGGAGACAGTTATTTTAGCGTTGTGGCTCCCAGGTTGTGAAATGCTATTCCTCAAGACATCCGTCAAGCATCCACCCTTCTCTACTTCAAAAACTTCTTAAAAAACAAACTTCAGCTTACAGTCTGTAAATTTGACCTTGTTATGGATATGTTAATTCTTTAAATTCCTCTTTGTTTGTATCTTTAACGTAACTTTGTAAGTGACCTTACTATCTGCCCTTGGTATGTGTATTGCACTGGCGGCTGCCGGTCTTTCAAAGAGGGGAAGCTGTATGAATGAATGAATCATTGAACAAATTATCTAAAAAAAAGATATTAAACTCGGCGGAGGAAATTTGGTAATTAGGTTAAACTGAAACAAGTAATGTGGTGTATAATTGTGTGAAATGTATAGGGTTGGGTACCGAAACTCGGTGCCAATAGGGAACCGGTTCCGACGTAAACGGTAGTAACCAGACCGAATAAGAACGGAAATTTCGGTGCCTGATTTCGGTGCCTAGCTCCCCTAAGCACACACACACACACACACACACACACACACACACACACACACACACACACACACACACGCAAGGTCTCTCGCTATCCCTCTCCGCTGACCGCCGTGTGTGCGCTACACATTTTGGAGCACCTTCTGACTCGCATGCGCGCTCTTTCTCGCAAGGTTTGGCTGCATTTCACGTGTAAAATTACGCGTCAGAACGCCCTCTGGGTGTGCCGATAGTCTGAATCCCATATAGAATCAAGCCAATTCATAGGCTGATGGTGCTGAGAGCACCACCCGAGCTCTTTGTTTACTGAAATATCCGCAAATATCGCGTGTTATATTATAGTTTATGAACTGTTTTGATTTCTATAATTGCATCTAGAAAGATAAAAGCATCAATGGCATTGATAAAAGCGATCTTTGCAACTGGTTTCTAAATGGACGATTTGGAGAAGTTTGGAGTGCGCATTCCAAGGACTAGTGTTTGGGTAAGTTACGGAACCCTATGATTTTTCAGCAATGTTTATATACATTTTTTGATAAAGTTATTGTTAGTTTGAAATGTGAAAGCACAGCAACCAATCTGATAAACTATTATTTGAAAATAAATGTCTAATGTTTTTGATATTGCGCAATAGTTTCTATGATTGCGCAATAGCTTGCATAAGTTAAAAAAAATGGTAATTTCAGTAAATCTACATTTTGATATTGTGAAAGTGATATTATTACAATGCAGAAACTATGTATAAACAGGGATTTCTTTGTTTCAGGTTCTATTGAAGATGTAGCACTGTTGGCACAGAGTTGGCACAGCTGGCATCAGATGTCCAGGAGGCTGGCCGTGATGTTGAGGTGATGCACAACACAGATGACAAAACTGATGCCCATATAATGAATGAAATACATCTGGAGGATGAGGATCCTTTTCTAGATGGTAATAGACCACAGATTTTAGTCAAATAATGTGTCAAATGATAAGTCTTGTATCTTCTGAAAGAATAAAATGATCAAAATCATAAAGCGCCTATTTTTTTCTTTTTGTTTACTATAGCACAGACAACATATACTATAATATTTATCACATTCAGCAGTGTTTTATATAATTTCAAAGGGTTTTCTGTAAAATTACACTGGAATATTGCATATGTACTACTGGGTTTGGCTATGAGCAGAGTTTAGATTTGGGTAGGTGGAAATTACATAAAAAAAAATTAATATTCCTCCCTTCAGATTTGTTTGAATATCTATAGAGAAATAATTCTTTTTTTCAGTGTTTGCTGCCATATAGAGGAAATAGCCATACTTGTCCGGATGTCCCTAGACCCCACAGGGCCTGAGTTATACACTTTCAAAAAATGTGAAATTTTTTTCAATGAATTTAAAATTAAAAAATCAAAAAGCGCCTCTTTTTTGTGTTCATTAAAGCTCAGACAACATATGCTTAAATGTTTATCACTTTTAGCACTGTTTTATGAAACTGCAAAGGGTTTCCTGTAAAATGACACAAAAACTGTGTATTTAGCCCAAAGTATGTAGGATTGGGATGCTTTTTAATTTGGGTTGGCTAAATCCAGGCGGAAATCCCCAAATATGGCATGGATCTTAAGAGGTTAAGTACCGATTTAAGAACCATTTAAGCACCGGAACCGTTTAAAAAATACAGAGTAGGTACTGGTATCGGATAAAACCCAACCGATACCCAACCCTAGAAATGTATGATGAAAATTGGCTAGCAATTTTGCGAAGCAAATACCAAGAAATAGGTTGCAGCAGTTTGTCTTTCGAATACACTTGCAAAATCCGCCATGGGACTGAGCTCGAATAGCTTCAGCGTCAGCAAATTTTTATAGTACAAAATCGCTGTCAATCTAAAGGAGATGCAGTCTTTCGACAGACCCTCCAATTATCACGCAGAAGCCCGGAGTCCAGGCCAGCCCACTCCTCCATTCACTCCTAGACGCTGAGCGTCCGTGGGTAGGACATAATCGCAGCACTTGTCCAATGACCGTCTAGTTTCGAAGCACTGAAAAAAACTGTTCAAAGCAGCCAAAGTCAGTGGACGCTAGGCTTCAACAGGGAAATGCACTGTGACGCTACGGGAATGTATGAGAAGGAAATCGACTCAGCCGACCTGCTATATGTAGCTGAACTCGTCTTCGAGTGTTCTAATGTATTTTTAGTCAATAAAATGTTAACACAATACTAAATATTTGACCATTCATTTCTTGACATTATATGGGAAGCCAAGCTTCCCTTAACCTGACTCCGCCAGATGGATTTGCTCCGCATATCCATCTGGAAACCTTCCGTTGAAGTAGTTTTGGTAAGGGGCGAAAATACTGGTTAGCTGATTGGCCTATGTTGGTGATAGACGGGCCAAATCAACCAATCAGATCAACGAAGCATATGAGAGCGACGACGAAAACACAACCACAAGCCAGGCTACTCTTGCTGCTGCAGGTAAAGGCTCGTTAGCTCTGTAATTCCGTAATAACTCTGTAATTCCGATAAAACTTGCTCGATAGCCACACTGATGCTAATTTCATCCGCTGAAGCCGCCATGTTCTTAAGACTGAACTGTCGCGCTTCTCGTTGCGTCACACCTCAACCCGCCTCAAAGCCAACGCTGATTGGACGTTCGTTTGGTGAACTGCTCCCAAATTTTCTTTAACGGAAAGTATCCAGACTGATCTGCGAGTGAAACCTTGAAAGCTCGCGAGATCAGGATGGTCTCACGAGGCTAAGCTTCCCTTGTAGTCTTGAAGAAATCCCCACTGGTGTATTGTGCTTTGATGTTGATGGCCCTAGTGCCATTTGGCTATTGGCCAGCCGCCCTTGTACTTTACCACAGCTGAAGTGAAATAAATGCATTATTTGTCAAATACACAGATGTTTCAGATATGTTTCCATTTAATACTTTATGTACCTTTTTTTTTTTATCAGTTTTATTTTGATAAACATGACACAATATAACATCGCGACTACGTGAAAATAGCTTTTATTGTTGTAAATAACAGATTTGTGAACATTAGTGGAACTGAAGGTGTTTGAATAAACACGAAACCAGAGGGCACTCCACATGAAAATATTGTTATTCCCTCACAAACTACATCTCCCATATATCACTGCCCGGCCTCCTTATCCTATATCATATTCACCTGTGTCTCATTATCTTGTTTAGCTCACCCCTTATAAGCCTTGTTTTCTCATTCAGTATCTGCAAAGTCTTATTTAGTGTTGCACTGCAATTCCGAGCATTCTCCCTGGTTTCATATCTCTTGGTTTTGAATTACTTGCCTGTTCTGTGGATTACTCTTTTGCCCGTGTTCCCTGCCTTGTAGTGTTTGTTTGTATGGACTGCCTGGGTTCTATTTCGTTCTTACTGACCGCCAGAGGCAGTGCTTCCCACTGAATATATCTCTCTTGCTCATGCTCAGGTCGGGTCTAATAACAACAAAGTCATCACATGACCAGGTACGTCATGGGGATCCCCTCTATTTAACCCCGTGACATCCTGCAAACGGTCTCTTTAATCTTCTCGCATACGTGCAGGTTACAGGTCGAAGAGAAAAATCTTTCATTCAGAATACTTGGATTCCGTCTTTCACAGCCTCGTCACAAACATTTTTGTTGGAGCCGCGCGTTGTGCGTCCTCCAGAGGCTGCGGCGGATTGAAGACAAACTTACTTCGTTGGAGCACGGCTGTTTATTCCGGTTGCTGCCAGAGCGCGGTAAGTTGCTTATAGCACTGGATATTGTTTCTTTGATGAAACGTGTATAAGTGGCATTTCAGAGTGGTTTCGCTCCAAGGAAAAGCCACATAGTGATTAATTATCGCGAACAGTAAGAGTGTTTGCGTTCCAGGAACAACAATATATTTTTCATTACAGACCATAGGCGTTCACGGCAGTCAGTTGTATTTATATTGAGCATTTAAATTAGGTAAGTATTTTTATAAATTACATAGTCTTACACATGTAGCTATGTACATCCAATTCATTGTTTTTGTTTGTTTTTTCTTATATAGGTAGTATATGTAAAGCAGTTGCGTTATATACGAGTGTTTTCGCTCTGTTTTTTGGACTGCTACCTACCTGGTACTTCTATTAACAGTGGGATAAGTATTACCACTAGTTTCGCTGTGTAAAAAAAAAAAAAAAAAAATTTGTTGTGGCTCCCAGAGTGTTCTCGCTTGGCCTTCAATAAGCACTGCTGTGGCAGTATGGAACAGCTTAGCCTGACGTGCACTGTGTGCAGGGCCACTTTACAGCAGGATGATGGACATGACTGCTGTCCATCCTGCTTAGGCTTGGAACATTTGAAGCAGGGCCTCACTGAGGATGCCTGTATGAATTGTAGCACCATGTCGTGGGAGTGGAGAACCTCCAGACTAGCTGCAGTAGAGGCACTCTTGACCTCAGAGGCCCCTCGTCAGGGAAAAGTGTCGGCTAAGTGGAAAAGGATGGAAACGGTGAGTGTCTCCACCAGTAAGAGACATAGAGAGGATTCTTTAACCAATAGAGTGGAGGTGTTGACCTCAGAGTTTGCCCAGATTAAGTCTTTAATTCTAAATCTGCAACCAAGAGAGGCACCATCACCGATGTTGAGAAATCCCAGTAAGGAATTACTGTCCATGGCAGCCTCTCAAAACCAGTTTCGGGAGGAGGGAAATGTGGAATTCTTATCAGTAAGCCACTCTCACTTTTCTCATGATGACTCTCAGAACACGGCACAGGGTTCAGCTGAAGGAGTAGAATCAGATCAGGATGTGGTGAGACAAGCCCTCCAGATGGCGTTGGCACGCTTAGGCCTGGACACTGCCCCTACAGTGGCAGCTCCTTCCAGTGCCTTTTTCAGAGGAACGGCAAAACCATCCGCTCTTAGCATTCCCCCATCCAAAGATTATATTGGGGAACTACAGAGGTGCTGGCTAATCCCAAGTCACTTACACATCATACCACAGCAAGCAGGACCTTGGCAGCAATGCACGAATCAGACTCTTATGGCCTGGGTCAGATGCCGAAAGTGGATCCATTTATCGCCTCTTTTATCATATCACCGGAGGAGGCTTGGAGACCTAATGCTCGCTGCCCACGACCTCAGTGCAGAATAACAGACGATCTTCTTAGTCAAGCGTACAATACTGCAGCACGCATGGGTCGCATTGGGAATTCACTCTCACACTTTATGCTGGCGCTTTCCCAGTCTCTCCAACCTATTGGGGGTGATCCTTCAGCCCAAATACTAAGCGATGCATCGTTGCAAGCATTCGCATTCATGTCAAGAGAGTTGGGTAGACTCATGTCAACACTCACTCAGGCACGCCGGCAAGTATGGCTCGCACAGTCTCCATTGTCAGAGGCCTGTAGGAGAACACTTCGTGACCTCCCTGTAGTCCCAGGCCAACTGTTTAGACCAGCGGCACAGCAAACTCTGGAGCAGAGCATTCAGACGAATAAGACCAGACAGCAGCTGGCAGACCTAAGAGGAACTCCACCATCACAAGTTAGACAAGGGTATGGGGGACGGTATCCTACTCGCTCTCAACCTTTAGTTCGTTCTGGTGCTGTTCAGAGGAGCCAGCCAAGGCAACTAGATCAGAATGTGCAGTACCCCAGAGCACGGGGACAACAAGTATTTCGGGCTCCAAGGGGCAGGGCGTCAGGTCAGCGCCCCCCCAGAGACAATAAAGCCCAGGCTCGCAGGGCATGAAGTCCTGGGGCCAACCGTCGGACGTTTTTCACACCAGCAGCTCAATTTCTGGAAAGAAAACACCTCAGACCCTTGGTTAATAGCAACACTATCTCAAGGGTACAGGCTGCAATTCCGACGGCGGGCCCCTGCTTTCAATGGGGTCAAGATGACTACTGTCAAAGACCCCAACAGCTCACTGGCATTGTCAAGACAAGTAGCCGAACTCCTAGAAAAGGACGCCATAGAACCAGTAAAATGGTCAGCACGGCTAAATGGGTTTTACTCAGTGTACTATATAATCCCGAAAAAAGATGGCGGCGTAAGGCCCATTCTCGACCTTCGTGGCCTCAATCAGTCCCTCAAGGTTTTACCATTCCACATGCTACGCACAACGGAGGTCCTTCAGGCGGTCAGGCCACTACAGTGGTTCACCACAATAGATCTGAAGGACGCTTATTTTCATATCCCAATTGCACCGCAACACAGACCCTTTCTCCGCTTCGCATTTCAAGGTCAGGTCTATCAGTTCCGAGTCCTACCATTTGGGCTGTCCCTGTCCCCTCGTGTGTTCACCAGGTGCGTAGCGGCAGCGTTGTCCCCAATACAGGCCAGGGGGTACAGGTGCTCCCTTATCTGGACGACTGGCTCATCTGTGCTTCATCTCAAGGCCAGGCAACAAAACACACCAATCTGCTGATTGCCCATGTCACTCAGTTGGGTCTCAGGGTGAATTTCAGCAAGAGTCAGTTGATCCCATGTCAGTCTGTGAAATTCATAGGCATCACTCTAGACTCGAGATCAATGAAAGCATTCCCATCACCACAGAGGGTGGACAGCATATTGCTCTTACTCCAGCGTTTTCGGAAACAGGTGCCATTCAGAGCGGTCCTCAGATTGATGGGCATGCTAGCAGCAGCAGCGGCATTGATACCACTGGGCCTACTTTCGCTGCGCCCTTATCAGAGATGGGTAAACAGTCTTCACCTGAACCCCACATGGCACAGGAGCAGGCTGGTCAAAGTTACAGAACGATGCCTTCTTACCTTGAAACAATGGAAAAGGAGGTCATTCCTGACGAAAGGCGTAGCTCTGGGTGTGATTCCCTCTCGCCGGGAGATAATACAGACAGATGCTTCACTAAGTGGCTGGGGGGCAGTGTGGCAGCACAGGATGATCAGGGGATTATGGAAACCCGAGCAAGTCACAAAAGACATAAATACCCTGGAGCTCCAAGCAGTGCAATTAGCCCTGAAGCATTTTGCGCCGGCCGTAAAGAATCGCCATATTCTTATCAGAACGGACAATACATCGGTGGTATATCATATCAACCATCAAGGCGGCACGAGGTCCAGTCAGTCTTTGACAATAGCACAAGACCTCCTGACATGGGCATTCCCTCGATTCGCAAGCGTCAGGGCGATGCATATACCAGGAGTGTCGAATGTGGTGGCAGACTTCTTGTCTCGCCACAGACCTTTGCCAGGAGAATGGAGACTCAATCCAGAAGTTGTTCAGATGATTTGGCGACGATTTGGCAGAGCACAGGTGGACCTGTTTGCCTCAGAGACCTCGACCCACTGCCCCCTGTGGTTCTCCTGGACAGAGAAGTCCAGCCCGTTGGGTCAGGATGCGTTAGCACATGCCTGGCCAAATCTTCTACTCTATGCCTTTCCCCCGAACCCCTTAATTCTACCAACTCTCCACAGAATTCTTCAAGGGAACCACAGGATGCTCCTAGTGGCACCGAACTGGCCAGGGAGACATTGGTTTCCAATGTTATGCAGGCTTCTCAATGGGGAGCCCTGGAGCCTACCCAGGAGGCAGGACCTGCTCCTTCAGTTGCAGGGGCAGATTTGGCACTCAAACCCAGATCGGTTACAGCTCTGTGTCTGGCCGCTGAAGAGCCAGAATTATTGTTGAAGTCTTGTGATGTTAAAGTGCAAAACACAATCCTGAATTCTAGAGCACCTTCCACCAGGAATATCTATGCTTGCAGGTGGAAGCTTTTCACTGATTGGTGTACACCAAGAAGTTTGGTCCCAGACCACTGCCCAGTGCCAATGGTGTTATGTTTTCTGCAGTCTCTGCTAGACAATAACAGGGCTCCCTCTACTCTAAAGGTATATGTGGCTGCAATTTCTGCCCAGCATGTAAAAATAAATGGACAATCACTAGGGTCACATATTCTAATCACCCGCTTTCTGAAAGGTGCTCAGCGATTGCACCCTGCTCCAACTGTTAGAGTACCCACATGGGACCTCAGTCTGGTTTTAAGAACACTTGCACAACACCCATTTGAGCCAATGGAGCATTGTGACCTGAAGTGGCTTTCAATAAAGACTGTATTCCTGTTGGCAATAACGTCAGCCAAACGTGTTGGTGAGCTCCACGCATTGTCAACCAATACGTCCTGTATGCGTTGGAATGCGGATGGAACAAGGGTGACATTATGGCCTAACCCCTCATTCTTACCCAAAAGGCTCTCAACATCATTTAGGAATCAACCAATTGAGTTGGTAGCACTTAATCGTTCTGCGTCTGACACAAAAGAGGGCAATCCAACGGAACAAGTGTGCCCAGTGCGAGCTCTTCGGGCTATCTGAGTGCTACAGAGAAACTGCGACGGTCAGACCAACTCTTTCTCTGCTACGGCGGGCCAAGAAAAGGGCAGCCTCTGTCAAAGCAGAGGTTGTCACACTGGGTGGTGGAGATCATTGTCAAGGCTTATAAGGAAAACAACCTCACAGTGCCAGCCGGCATAAAATGCCACTCAACAAGAAGTGTCTCAACATCTTGGGCAGCATTAAAAGGTGTACCTCTAATGGACATTTGTGCAGCGGCTAATTGGTCATCCACTGATACCTTTTCCAGATACTACAGGGTTAATGTGGCAGCCCCTGGTGCTCTGGAAGCGGCAGTCCTCTTGGGACCCTCAACTTCAGCTTAAGGTTAGGAGTAGCCTCCTCGTGACCTTGTTGTTATGAGTCATCCAGTGGGAAGCACTGCCTCTGGCGGTCAGTAAGAACGAAATAGAAAGAGAGTTACGAATGTAACTACGGTTCTATGAGTTCTGGATGACCGCCAGAGCACCCTGTCACTCGGAGTCTCGCAAGAAGATTCTGTAGAGACCGTTTGCAGGATGTCACGGGGTTAAATAGAGGGGATCCCCATGACGTACCTGGTCATGTGATGACTTTGTTGTTATTAGACTCGACCTGAGCATGAGCAAGAGAGATATATTCAGTGGGAAGCACTGCCTCTGGCGGTCATCCAGAACTCATAGAACCGTAGTTACATTCGTAACTCTCGTTTTTGACCTTGCCTGTACTTTGGCTTCCGTCTTTGAATTACCCTATTCAATAAATACTGCATTTGGATCCACATGTGTATTTGTGTCTATCTGGGTTTTTGTTTATTTTTTTAATTACAGAAAAACAAAACAAAAATAGAAAAACACCAAATGAGAATCAAAAAGAGCCTCATCAGCAGTTTTCAGACCAACATGCTCTTATTGAAATGGACCACTGTATTACAAATTCAAAAAGGAATACATTGTGAAATATTATTTTATTTATTTATATTATTTCATATCTCATCAGTTGATTTAGCAGAAAATCTATCAAAATGCATTTATATATGACAGTGTCAGCATAGTAACGATAGCTCACAAAACATCAAATTGCTTTTATTCCCTGTTAATTTATCTTGTGATCAGCAACACAAACGTACACTTGAAATCAGCTGGATTTATAAATAATTTGATTAGTAAGTATATTAGATAGCATTTCTGTTACATGTGTTTTATACATACAAATATTTCTTTCAGAATTTTAAACAACTTGAGTTCGTAATGGAATACAAAGAAAATATTACTTATCTCGGTTACTCTTTCCAAAAGTAAATTTTTCTAAGTATGTGTTTCTGGAAATATATTGTTCACCTCTGTGAGGCTTTAGCATGCTGATATTTTTAAAGATTTTTTTTCTTCATTTTTGAAAACAATTAAAAGCAAACAGGCATTTCAGTCAGTTTAAAATTTTCTCTCTAATTGGTTCAGATCTGTTTTTAACCACTTTCCGGATTATGTCTTTGATTTCAGCTGTGTTTAATACATAAATTATAGGATTTAACATCGGTGGAACAGCATATGCCAGAGATGTACTGATGATCCTTGCATTGGGTGTGAGAGAAACCAACCATGCAGCAATGTATGAGCAGTATGTGGGGAGGAAATAAACCCCTACTAACAACAGATGAGAAACACAGGTCTTCAGCGCTTTTAAACGTCCTTGCCAAGTTGTAATTTTGCTTAAAGCTAGAAAAATGCCCAGATATGACAGGACTATAATAATCAATGGTACTGCAAGGTATAAAGTTGTGATGACAAATGCCATAATCCTATTAATGCTATTGTCATTACATGCCAACCTATACATTGGTCCATGATCACAAAAGTAACTCTGAATCACATTAGATTCACAGAAAGAAAGCCGGGTGACCGAAGACACCATAAAGGCCACCAAAGAAGAATTAAATGCCCAAATTGCTGAGAAAACCAAAACCACACTGGTATTGTTTACAATTGCATGATATCTTAATGGCAAGCAAATTGCAATGAAGCGATCATATGCCAGAACTACAAGAATATGACTCTGCATAGTACTAAAGAAGTGAACAAAAAACATGTTTGCCAAACAAGCATTGTAGGAGATGTACTGTGAGTCGAGCAGAAAAGTCTTCATCATGTTAGGAATCAGTGCATTAGTTTCACCAATATCAGCCAAGGCCAAGTTAAACACACCAATGTACTTTGGACTATGCAGGCTCCGATGAAGAGCTAAAATCAGAAGGACTATAGAGTTGCCAATTACAGTTATAAAATATGTTATAAATAAGAATATATAGTAATAACCACTATAAGGTATACCTGTAAGTCCAATGATAAAAAAGTATTCAGGATGAACAATGGAGATATTCTGTGAAAAACTTGCGTTTAAAGAGCTCATGACAGCTTTGAGTTTGGTGTTTTGCACAAGCTGAAAATAGAAATCAGAAGACATTAGACATTAGCAAAATCTAGAGAATTCAAACCTGTAGCAGGATATTTTAACTACAAATATAATTTTAAATAAAAATAAAAAATACCTATGTAATGCATAATATCTGAATCACAGATTTGTATACATACAGTTTAGAGCCAGAGAAAACTATGACAATGACTGTCTGAATGCTTGTGAGCTGCTTTGAATTAAATGACTCCGCTGTACATTTTTGTCCTTATTCTCTCATGCTGCAGAGGTCACTGGCAATCTCCATCCAAATATATCTTCTGATTCATCTCTTGAGAGTTTTCAGACAACACAATGATGTAATACTTAACCCTTGTGTGTCCTTGTGGACTTTTTTGTCTTATTCAGTTTTTTGTTTTTGTTTTGTATTTTTATTTTTATAGGAATTTTACTATTTCACCCCCACTTCCATTAAAAAAATCTATTCTACACTAGTAATACAAAATAGGTACAGTCAGGACCTTCAGGACAAAAAAGAAAATCCTCTTTGAAATTAGAGGCGATGGCATTAAAATGGCAATTTTTAATCCCAGGGCCATTTAACTATACAATGATGCAGTCTTTGTTAATAGCCTTTCATTTAGTTGGCAAGGCTTCAAAATTTAATTTTTACTATTTTTTACCAAATGGTGCCATTTTCTCAGGTTTGGCCTATACAACAAATACTCACTCGATTCCTGTTTTCTGCTTCTGCATCGATAAAGAATCAATTGGATGAATTATGCAGTTATAATTGTGTGGGTATGTTGTTATGGATGTCTGAGTATGGTTTAGGTGTGTGTAATAAAAGATTGTGTGTGTGTAATATTTGAGAGAGAAAAACATCTCGGTTACGACTGTAACCCTGAGAAGGGAACGAAATGCTGCGTCGAAAGACGACACTTTTGGGGAATGCCTCCAACGTGATATCTGTAAACCCAGATTTACGTGTAATTAAACTTTTGAGTAGTGACTAATTATTATTTCATGTTTTGCTCAAAACCACATTCATTACTAAATCAAATTAGCTGTTTGTAATATTCAGCTTAAGTATGCAGTGCACTGATCATGTTAAGCAGAAATAACTTAGGATGTCAAGGTTATGTATGGGGAGGGGCGGGGTCATTTGAAATTCTCCCTGTGAGTACCAAGTGAACTGCCGAGTAAAGAAGTGCCCGCTTGTGGCGCCGTCGTAGCTGTGAAGGCTGTTGGTTTTTTGAAAGAAACATTGCTTCAAGTCGAAAAGTTAGTTTTCCTGGAAAATTGACTGACCAAATGAGTGGTCCCGTGACAACAAGTTAACTGAACGCAAAAGTTAGCATAGTGCTAACGTGTCTGTTGACAGTTTACAATGTTAGCATGTCATCAATTTGAAATGGTGTTTGTTTAAGTTGTACATTAGTGATTTGTTGCTTCTATTGCAGTAACTTAGAGAACTTTTCAGTGTACGAGGTCATACTTTTATTAGTAGTAGTAAAGTTAGTAAGAGGTTGGTTGTGGATTTGTGGTGGGCTAAATATAAATTACAACTGAGTTAGCTAAAGGTTTTCTTTTGTTATTTTATTTTACAGGTTCTTGTGCAGATGCAGTTACAGTTGTTCACATGACAGTTGGTCATATTATTGAATGCTGTGTCGTTTTCCTTCACTAAACAAGTTGGAATTGTTAGCAAGCAGTTTTAATACCTGTTTTTTGGTTGTTGCTGCACTAACACATTGTGTTACTTTGCTAAGTATTTTAAGTTAAACATGCAAAGAAATATATAACAAATATAAATCAAAACATTAATTATTACAACTTAAAATAATTTGTTCATATAAATAATGTTTTTTTTTGTCCTTGAGATTATTGTATATAAATACATTTGTTTTAACAAACTGGAAGGGAATATATTAATTAATACATTTCAATGTTTTAATGCAATTTATTTTGATAAAACATTGAAATGTATTGATTAATATCTTCCCTTCCAGTTTGTTAAAACAAATGTATTTATATGCAATAATCTCATGGACAAAAAACAACATTATTTATATGAACAAATTATTTTAAGTTGTAATAATTAATGTTTTGCTTTATATTTGTTATATATTTCTTTGCATGTTTAACTTAAAATACTTAGCTTGATAAAACATTGAAATGTATTGATTAATATCTTCCCTTCCAGTTTGTTAAAACAAATGTATTTATATACAATAATCTCAAGGACAAAAAACAACATTATTTATATGAACAAATTATTTTAAGTTGTAATTAATGTTTTGCATTATATTTGTTATATATTTCTTTGCATGTTTAACTTAAAATACTTAGCTTAGACAACATGAATTAACCCTCTGGGGTCTGAGGTGTTTTTGGGGCCCTTTAGATGTATATTTGTATATTCCTCACATTCTTTCTTGTGTGACACCTAAATTAAAGGCTCATTATGCAGGTCATTGTCTTCTCAGGTGTGAACCACCAAATAATTATTCATGATGGGGTTGGACCATTTACACTCACGCATATTGCCTTTCCAAACAAAAAAAAATGTTTTACACAATTTAAACCAATTTATTTTATGTGAATGATTAGGCAGGATGATTTTCAGATCATTTTGAAGCAAAAACTCTAGGCTACAACATCCATTAGTCAAAAGTATTATGGACGCATATTTAGAATGTGTTTTGTGGCCAAAACACATACTATACAACAAAACACATACAAAACATTTCAGAAAATTTAATTTTTATTTTTTTCAATAACCATGCATAAACATTATTCTCTCAAAAATACAAACATGTACATACATGTTGCTCACATATTATGGTAGCCCTGTTTGTGCTAAAGAGAGAGTAATTACACCTGTTCCATTAATATGTTTATAAGCAACTGAAAAAAGCATAAATGTCCGGGCATGTCAAAACATCTCAAGGACCCCAAAAACCCCATAGACCCCAGAGGGTTAAGTGAGGAACTCCAGCACGGAAGCCACTGGGCAGTTAAGTGGGTTCAGCTAACACATATAACTGACGTCTTGGGATGTCTTTTGACCATACGTCAATATCCGCCTTTTTAGGGTACCCTTAAACGACGCTTTACAACTGACGCTTTACCTTTAACGTCAGTTAGGTGACGGGGTAGGTTTAGGGGTAGGTTTAGGTCTGGGGTAGAGTTAGGATCCGATAACGTCATCTAACCGACGTTTAAGGGTAACGTTACCGTATTTATTCTGCAAAACAGAAAATAGCCACGTAGCCTCAGCTAGCCGGTCAACGTTAGATTATTTGACTAAATGCCGCATCGTTAGTTGTAAACCAGCTATATCAGCAGCCTTTATGAAATATGCAGTTTATATTGTAAATTCATCACGTTATTATCGTATTCATTGTGGACATTGTGTATTTAAAAGCGAGGAAAGCGTTTTGAATGAACATGCGTTCGTACACGCGCAGTAACCTATGTTTTAGTCCCTCACAGGGCTCGCACGTAAAAACTGCGGGAAATTAGTCTAGTGAGTTGTGTGTGGTGCTGGCACATTTAAGAAATACTCGTAAGAAGAAGCGACTGGCCATTCCAGCACAGTCTGCATGTTTCTTCTGTAATATCTATGTTGGAACCAGGATCGTTTTTGCAACAGCCCCAACCGCCCCCCCCCCCCCCCCCCCTAAAAAAATGTTTTTTTTCTCTTGTTTTTTACATAAATGTATGACGTGCAATCTTTCCAAATGGCGACTGATGAAAGGAGAAATAAATCAATTTCATATTAAGCTGTTTCGCCCTGAAAACCCATTAACGTTACCAGTTGTTAAGACTTGAGGTAGGCCTACTAATATTTTAAGACAGTGGTCATGGACCAAGTGTGCGCGAATAATGTTTCAGGCCAAATAATGTTTTTTGTTATGTTCACAGCGCCATTTTAAACATCAGGGCAGAAAAGTCATGCTACTTTAGAAATATGAATTGTTAGGTCCTGCAAACTCTGGTTCCCCCATCCAACTACAGGAGAGGACAGGACAGAAATCACGGTTTCTTCTGTAATTTATGAATTTGTGTGTGGCGTATATAAATTACTAGGGCACCCATCTCCTCCTCCAGACTTCATTCGTAGGTGGTCCAACTGATCTTGAGTCGATTTGGAGAAGCACAGGCTTCTATTCACTTCCTAGGAATCCTCACACTGTCCTCTGTGGTATTCCAACCAAGGTCTGGGGCCTGCACAAATTCTATGATGGTCCCCAGAAGTGATGGTGTCTACCACCACCTGGGGTAGGTCACCTAGAACCTCTGCGTCCCGTCCAGGGACCAGACATGGAGTTTCCAGAGGTATGGACGCGGGTACCATAGAGTGCCCCGTCTCTGAGAAAGCAGGTCCCTCCTCAGAGGAATAGGCCAGGGAGGTGCTGTTGCGGGGAGCATGAGTTCTGGGAACCAGGTCCGGTTGGGCCAATACGGCACAACTAACAAGACCTGCTCCTCGTCCTCCCTGACTTTGCACAGTGGTTGTGCGAGAAGGCTCACTGGGGAATGCATACTTGCGCAGGCCCCAGGGCCAGCTGTGCGCCGGTGCATCCATGCCGAGGGTCCCCTCGGCCAGGGAATAAAACAACTGGCAGGCAGGCAAGTTTATTTATATAGCACATTTCATACACAATGGTAATTCAAAGTGCTTTACATAGGATAAAATAAAATAATCCAAACAAATAAGAATAATTAAAACAGTTTAGAATAAAAAATAAAATAAAGTACAGTAAAATCAGTCGGACGAACAGTGGCACAGTGCTCATTCAGTAAAAGCATAGCTAAACAGTAGTGTTTTGAGTCTGGATTTGAATGTGACTACTGTAGGAGCACATCTGATCTCTTCTGGAAGCTGGTTCCAGCTGCGGCTGGCATAGTAGCTAAAAGCGGACTCTCCTTGCTTAGAGTGAACCCTTGGTATTTCTAACTGATGCGATCCTAATGATCTGAGTGATCTGTTGGGTTTATATTCAGTGAGCATATCTGCAATATATTGAGGTCCTAGCCCATTGAATGATTTATATACCAGTAATAATACTTTAAAATCAATCCTAAATGTAACTGGGAGCCAGTGTAAAGACCTGAGGACTGGTGTGATATGTTCATATTTTCTGGTTCTGCTCAGAATCCTGGCAGCAGCGTTCTGTCTTATGGTCTTTTTTAGGAAGGCCAGTGAGGAGTCCATTACAATAATCCACCCTGCTGGTGATGAAAGCATGCACAAGTTTCTCTAAGTCTTGACTGGAAACAAAGCATCTAATTCTTTATTCATATAGAAGCATATAATTCTAATTCTTATTTTTCAGATGATAGTATACTGATTTAGTAATTGCTTTGACATGACTACTGAAACTAAGGTCTGACTCTAGAGACACACCAAGATTCCTGACTTGATTTTTAGTTGTTAGACCCCTAGAGTGAAGGTATGCATTCACCTTGAGAACTTCATCTTTGTTTCCAAACGCAATGACTTCAGTTTTGTCTTTGTTTAACCGAAGAAAGTTTTGGCACATCCAGTTGTTTACTTCATCAATGCATTGGCACAGGGAGTCAATGGGGCTGTAGTCGTTAGGCGATAGGGCTAAGTAGAGCTGTGTGTCGTCTGCATAGCTGTGGTAAGAGATTCAGTTCTTTCTCATTATTTGGCTCATTGGGAGCATGTACAGGTTGAATAGGAGTGGCGCAAGAATTAACCCTCAGAGACCTAAGGGTATTTTTACAATAATTTTTCCGTCTGGTGTTATTCACTAAAAAAGCTTGTAAAACATCAACCCTTTTGTGTACAGACAATTGACACACCTCTTTTTTTTCAGGACAAATTGAACTTTCAGCATATCTGTGTTACATTGATGTCACCTGAATGTAAAATAAGTTATGGGACCAATAAAGACAGATGAAAAAAGAAATCGGAAATTGAATCACTCAAATATTTATTGAAATCACACACAAATAAATAAAAGCTAAGCAAATTTCCTCTGGAAAACAGTTTGTTCATGTCTTTGGAGTCCTGGAGCACAGGAATAAACATTATAACTTGTACAGAACCAAAACTATTTACATTTTTCCAAAAGAAGTCCAGGCGTTTTCATGAAATTCACTGGTGCCAAGCCTCAAAACAGTTCCTATCAGCAATCACAAAGAGGGCCACATCACAGGCTTTGCATTTATATTTTATTTATTTTATTTATTATTTTATTTATTCTATTCTTTTTATACTTTTATACTACATTTATACTTCTATAATACTTTTTTACAGTAAATAAATAAATGGCACTTCAGCTGGGTCTATCCTGGTAATCTAGTTCCTCATCTGTCAAAAAGCTCTGTTCTCCTGAAAATCCATAATTCTGCGCTCGATTTAGATCCATTTCTCTGTGATTCTCTGTGAAACCTGCGTCTCCGTGCTACTCTCTCTCTCTCCCTCCCTCCCTTGGAGAGAGCGCAATGACCCAGTGACGCACCCAATGTTTACGACGGATCAGCCTGTAATTGGTCAAAAACCATCACGTGGATATCCAAAATGGCAGCTAGCATCGAGCTAGCGGCAAATATGACGGAATATTTATAAGTTATGGACTTCAAGTGTATCAAAGTTGGATATAAACGTTTGGATTTATGGCTGAAAAACTCCGAAAGGATGCACAAGTTCCAGGCTGGATAGAAAACCTTCTGTAAAGGCTAGAAAGACACCAAAGACACCCCCGTGATGGCTAGCTCGTTAGCTTTCTGCTGGAAAAAACGGTAAGAAAATCGATAAATCTGTTGTCGAGTTATATCATAATTTCTCGGAGCTGATTTGTGGCGTCGTCGACGATGCCGTCGGGCTCAGAGGGTTAAGCCCTGGGGGACTCCGCATGTCATGGATGTCCACTCAGACTTATGGTCTCCTATACTCACATAATAACCTCTCCCTTCTAAGTATGACCTGAACCATTTTAGGACTATCCCAGAAAGCCCCACCCAGTTTTCTAGCCTGTCAATAAGTATGTTGTGATCGACAGTGTCAAATGCAGCACTGAGGTCGAGTAGTACCAGCACTGATAATTTGCCTGTATCAGTATTTATGCGAATATCGTTTATTATCTTTATGAGCGCTGTCTCTGTGCTATGATGCGATCGAAAACCAGATTGAAAATTGTCAAAGTATCCATTCAAGCTTAAGAATTTGTTCAGCTGATTGAAGACAACTTTTTCAATGATCTTGCCTATGAAAGGAAGATTTGAGATCGGTCTATAATTGCTTAATATGGTCTTATCTAGATTGCTCTTTTTTAGGAGGGGCTTGACAACTGCAGTTTTCAGGGAGTTTAAAAAAATACCAGAGAGAAGTGAGGCATTTACAACTTCTAGGAGATCTGCTTCTAAACAGTTTAACACACTTTTGAAAAAAAGATGTGGGAAGTGCGTCAAGGGCGCAGGTTGATGTTTTAAGGTGCTGTACGGTTTCTTCCAAATTTTTGCCATCAATTTCTTCGAAAACAGACATATTAACTACTTTCTCAGGTAGTGGTCTGATCTGTTTGACCCCAGTGCAACTCAAGGATGAGCTGATCACCTTTCTGATATTATTGATTTTCTCAGAGAAAAAAGAAGCAAACTCACTGCACTTGATGTCTGAGAGCATTTCACTGGGAATCTGGCTTGGGGGGTTTGTCAGTCTCTCTACAGTAGCAAAAAGAGTGCGTGTGTTGTTTAAGTTGCTGTTTATAATATTCGAGATGAAAGTCTGTCTAGCTTTGCCTAGTTCCATATTAAAAGCATGGATGCTGTCTTTGTAGATGTTATAATGGACTACAAGTTTTGTCTTCCGCAATGGGTCAAGTCCAACTGGCAATGGGTCAAGTCCAGAGAGGCAAACATATATATCTGAGAGGCTCCGAAGAAGTCCCATATCAGCTGGACAACCTGGGGATGGAGACACCAATCTCCCAGAAGTGTAGGCTGTCGTTAGAGCTTATCGGCTGCATGATTCATGGCACAGCAGCTCCGGGACTCCTGCCGCAAATGGCTGATGGCCGACGGAAGCGACGTCGAGGGAGTCATTGATAAGGTGGTGCTGGAGCAGTTCGGGGCGCGGCTCCCCAAGAAGACCGCGCAATGGGTCCAGTGCCACCGCCTGACATCGCTGAACCAGGCCATTCAACTCTAAGAGGAACTAGATCAGGGAATAGGCAAAGGGACTCCACCTCGTTTGAGGCACTTAAGTCTCGACCGCGCATCTAGAGCGCCGAACGATGCGCGCTGGGTTGCCAGTGACAACCCGCGCTGTCAGCCGGCAGCTCGATGGCACACAGCACACTGAGCGGCTCAAGCCTTTACGAGAAAGGGGAGACGAACAACGTGCCAACGTGGTCATGCTCTCATGAGAGAACATGAACCACCCACAAACACAGTCTCAACATATTTAAGCCCAGGCATGTGAAACAATGATCGTGACCATCAAATGAGGACAGGAAACAACCGGATCCAGAAACACACGGTTTGAATGACATCTTGAAAAAGACGCGGTGTCAAACCATGTATGCTCTTTCAGGAAACTGCTGTCTCTGGTGCTGAAGCACCCAGGGATGACCGCGGCTACACAAACAGGACGATAGTGCAAGCCTGATGTGAGCACTCACTTTCTCATTGAAGGCACAACATTCTGATCTGTGAAAACAGCTGTTTTGCTCTTTGTGAGATCGTGGCCAGCGCTGTCTGCGCTGTAACACCAACAGCAGCTTGAAGAGTCGTTCTTCTGAAGAAGCAGGCTCGTCTTTCGAAGTTAAAACACTCTCAGACAGATTGCAGAGCAGGAACAGCATTCACCGTCTGGCTCCGAAGTGAAAGACAAGGATGTGAACGCATCTGCTGCTTATTATATGCTCGCTCCGCGATGCACTTGTGTACTTACAATATCCCAAAAGTTCCCAAAGATTTTTAATTTCAGAGAAGTTCCAATTTTAAATAATGGCTCGTCTATGTTCACTTGTCGCCTATTAATGATGTAATATCTGCGTTATCAGCACGCTCACGCTGTTCACTTTCGTTCAAACATTATGGACCATGGCAAGCAGACTTTGGGACAAAAGGAGAACTAAAACGAGGATCAATATCAGCATGGCGGTTTCGAGATGCCGAGAGCTCCATGTCCGTGACAAACTGCGACTTGACAGAGACAACACTCTTGCATGTACTTTATTAGACAGGTTAGCAAATGTACATAAAACTAATCAATGTTATATAGCTCAACATGATGAAATGTTAGGATATGATCACTATGTTATTCTATTGTTGATCTAGCATACTGCTAGTCTCATACAGACAAACTAACACATACAATAACATATAACTTTCAACACACTCAAATGCAGTTTAGTGTTATAGTGTAGACCAAGTGAAGTGCTGCGTTACCTTACAAGTTTATTTAGTCTAATAAACTGACCTGTGTGAGTATTAATTCAGCATTTGCAGGTAGTTCGGTAGAATGAAATGTCCTTATTCCTTTATATCCGCGGAACTCGCATGTG
The DNA here is from genome assembly GCA_036326025.1 of Chrosomus eos. Lineage (NCBI taxonomy): Eukaryota > Metazoa > Chordata > Actinopteri > Cypriniformes > Leuciscidae > Chrosomus > Chrosomus eos. The sequence continues at coordinate 21,535,259 of CM070825.1, read as the reverse complement.
GCGCTGATATCTGTCTCTCATTAGAAATCCCGATCAGCTTCATACCATACCTTACAGTTATGTTAAAAACATCAATGTATTCACTCATCCATAAACATTATTAGATCCATCAGCATGATAAGTTCCATAATTCCGAATGCGTCAACAACCTATGCCTTTATTATTGTGAGAGGTTAGCGACCTGTAGTGGCATACATTTTTTTTATATTGTTGCTTTAAAGTGCAATCAGAAAAAAGTCAAAAAGACAAGATGGCATTCCCTGCAATTGTACACAGTGAAAATGTAACATAACATAACGTAACACAGGGCTGCCAACTCTCAAGCATTCAGCGTGAGACTTACGCAATTGACATTTTTCACACGCTCTCTCGCCACACATCCATTTTCTCACACACAGAAAAATCGTGAAGCAAAGAGGACACAAAGACAAGACTTTCACTGACAGACAAGACAGAGCAGGTTACTTTAAAAAAAAAAAAAAAAAAAAAAATCAGCTCTCAGATAATGTCAATTCTCTTACGAAATTCAAACAACAAATACCGTTTTGGCACTTGTATATGTAACGTGACAGATCCCTAGCGCCTCAGTTAAAGCTGCACATGAACCGATCATCTCTACTAGCTAATAGTAAATAATCACGAATTAACAATGTTGAAAGATACAGTACAACTTACCGAAATGTATATTCCATAAAATCGATCAATCAGTGTTTTTCAACCGCGGAAAGAGGTCAATAAAACAGTTGGAGAAATGAAAGCGTAGCGTAAGTTCTGCCAGGAAGACTCAATTGTTACGTCATTTATTACCTTCTCATCTATCCAATCGCGTTCTAATACGTGAAGTATAAAAGATCCTTACTTACACTTGTCTGAGTTCGCAGATGCCAATGCATTCACTTACCACCATCCTCCCCACCTCCACCAAGACGGTCTTCGCTCCATCCTTCCCACCACCACCAGGTCGGTCCCTTCCAATACCCCAAGGGGGGGTCGGCTGCGCCCCTGCCTTCATCTTCAGGCAGGATATGCAGAGCTGTTAATAAAATGCATAATTGTACAGTGTCTTATCTCCCGAGTCTTTCTGGTAGAACAATTATGTCACATAACATTTACCTCAGACAAGCTATTTACCATAATAAATAGCACGTTAGTTGGCTAGAAAAAAGAGCTTGGGTGCTTCTCAATATCCCTCCTCATCTCTCAATATCCGTCCTCCATCCTATGACCCGGAAACCGATCGAGCTCTGCCATCTTGAAAGACATCTCAATTCTCTAATTGCTCCGCGAGGAGGCGAGGATCAAGAAGTGAGGAGGTTTCCAGAGGAGTTATGAGCGAGGATACACAGGTGTACCCTATGCGGAAGAGTTTTATCTACTAAACGTGACGCACACATCAATTCTCCTCCCCCTTCACATCTGTCACAATCATTTGAATTTATACTCTACTTTTGCAGTTTACATAAACCACACATCTCACATATTTCAACAAGGTATCTTGCTTTATTATTATTTATTATGAATTTCTTAATTAAACAAACTTTAACAACATAAGGGCAGATCCTTTTAGCGCTGCTGATGACGCTGTGAAGTGACGCTCGAGTGATCAAGTATTCCAATGTATAAAAAAGTTTTCATTCGATTCCTCCGTCCTCCTTTTCTTTTCTTTGCAGCCTTTCCTCGCATCCTACAGGGGGTGGAGCTGAGACGCGAGGAAAGGAAGCGAGGAAAGGAAACGAGGATGCACAAATAAGAAATGAGAAGCACCCCTAGAGTATTTTGCTAAATATGTGTACTATATTACATATTATATTTTACTTATTTATTTATCATTAAAATAAAGTTGTTATTATAATAAAAAATGCATTTCCAGTATATTTAGTTTGAGTTATTTTTAACCTTAAATAATACTACCAGCTGATAGGACTCTCTGTATGTTTACAGCATTAGGTGAGATTTTTTTTTTCTTGAGAAAAATTAAGACCTATCTTGTGCTATATTTATCCAAATAAGTCAATATTGAATCAAATCACAAGAATTGAATTGAAATCATGAGATTTGTGTCAAGCAATAAAAATGTACCATGTTGTCACTAAACCTAATAAATTCTGTTTAGTTAATGAAATACAAGATTTTTTTTACATCCTCCCAATCCAACCCCCCCCCCCCCCCCCTCCTCCTCGTCCACTATAATTCTCCCTCCAAGCTAAACTCAAAATATGGCAGCCTTACATAACACAAAATGCAACATAAAACATAAAATTATGTGACCATTTTTGATAAGTTTTCTTTAAACACAAGTTTAACATCTTGCTATTCAGTAGATAATAATAGGTAGTTCTGATAAAGTTTAAACAAAACATTCAACAGCATTAAATATCAGTGCATGAGAGCATAAGGTGCTTATTTGTTGTGCTGTTTTTAGTTTGACCATCCTTTCTTTTTTCTAAACATTCTTTATAGCTCCATAGAGATCCTTTGGCGTGTACGGTTATATAGCTGAGGCAAGGCAACTTCAGAAAAATATTTGAGGCTTGGTAACACATAGGCTACCCGGGATCCAAAACTTTCAGCATGTGAATAAACCCCATTTTTCCACCGTATATATGGGCACCATATATTTTGCAATATATACTGAACAAAATGATGAACGCAACACTTTTGTTTTTGCCCCAATTTTTCATGAGCTGAACTCAAAGATCGTCTCGGTTACGGATGTAACCCTCATTCCCTAAGTAGGGACTGGAGACGTTATGTCGGATGACGACGAATGGGGTTTCGCTTAGAAAGCCTATCAACTTCGAGTATTACAAAACGAGCCAATGGCAAAGAAATGCCATGGGTCTGCGGAATTTGCATGACGTATCTCCGCCCCACCTCGTGGGTATGAAAGGAGGACGCCGGCAACATGCTGATATGTTTCGTCGCTGAGGAGCCAAGACTGAACTCAGGCGATCCCCGCGGTACAGCGGAAGTGGCAGGCAGACGTAACGTCTCCGTTCCCTACTCATATTCCCTACATATGACCCGAAGGAAGCATATGGAGAACACTGGGGTATCCAGCCGCAGGTGGAATATTTCAACCCCAGGGGTGTCAAGGTGGCTTGCCAAGGGAAAGACACATGAAAGAGAGGCTTACAGGGCACCTAGCCGTCGCACAGGCAAGAGACACTGGCGCCGACGTCAGGAGTGCAGGAGGAACTCAGGGCTTTCGGGGAAGCTCACCTGAGGAGAATATCGCACTTATCCAGTCCATGGAGTGGAATGGCGAGCAAGTGAAGACACCTGAGCGGGTCCAATACTAGCTGGTTGAAGCGAGTACATGAGAGGACACATGCTCCACTCGGAGATTGTAGAATCTGGCGAATGTGTTAGGTGTCGCCCAGCCTGCAGCTCTGCAGATGTCTGTTAGCGAGGCGCCATGCGCTAGAGCCCAAGAGGATGCCACACTCCGGGTGCAGTGGGCAGTCACACCAAGGGGGCACGGTCGACCTTGCTGCTGGTATGCCAAAGCAATGGTGTCCACTATCCAGTGGGACAGCCTTTGCTTGGAGAGAGCCTTTCCCTTCAGCTTCCCACCATAACAGACAAAGAGCTGGTCTGAGGTCCTGAAACACAGCGTTCTGTCTGCAGAGCGCGTACTGGACATATCAGTGCCACAGCTGGGTCTGCCTCCTCCGAGGGCAGCACTTGCAGGTTCACCACCTGGTCCCGGAAGGGAGTGGTGAGAACCTTGGGCACATATCCAGGCCGGGGTCTCAGGATCACGTGAGAGTAAGCCGGCCCGAATTCCAGGCACGCTTCGTCAACGGAGAATGCGTGCAGGTCCCCTACCCTCTTGATGGAGGCCAGTGCAACCAGGAGCGCTGTCTTCATTGACAGGAGCTTAAGCTCCACTGATCGCAAGGCTCAACGTGAGCACAGGGCAGTTGCAGGGCAGTTAGAACCACCGCGAGGTCCCAAAATGGAACGAGAGGAGGGCGAGGAGTATTCAGTCTCCTCGCTCATCTCAGGAACCTGACGATCAGGTCGTGCTTTCCTACGGACTTACCTTCTACCACCTTCGTGAAGACGCGAGGAGACAGGGCTAGCCCGAAAGGGAGAACCGCGTACTGGTATGCCTGCCCCTCGAAAGCAAACCGGAGGAACGGTCTGTGTCGAGGAAGAATGGAGACATGAAAGTAGGCGTCCTTCAGGTCGATGGGGCCGTACACATTCGAAAATGCGTTTGGCAGTGAGCATCTTGAACGCCATCCTGTGAAGGGAGCGATTCAGCACGCGCAAGCCCAGGATTGGTCGTAACCCACCGGTTTTCTTGGGGACTATGAAGTAGGCGGTGTAGAAGCCGGACCTCATCTCGGCTGGAGGGACAGTCTCGATTGCACCCTTCGCCAGCAGGGTGGCAATCTCTGCTCTCATGATGGGGGCATTGCCAAAGTGGAGCGGACTTCCCTGAAGCGGGGAGGAGACCGTGCAAACTGAATCGCATAGCCGATCCTGATGGTGCGGCAACCCAGCGGGAGAGACGGGGAAGCTCTAGCCAGGCTCCCAGGAACTGAACCAGCGAGGTCATGCGGACCACAGGCGTCCCCCCGGAGGGGCAGCGAAGCGGAGTCACTGACCCAAACATGGACGGCATAGCGGCCCGGTGTGGGGGCACAGTTAGCAACCGCGCCCTGACAGAGGGGGCCATGGAAGGACCAGGGTGGTCGTCCCGCGGGGGCCTGCTCTGCCAGGGGTCTGGCGACAGAAGGGGGCAGGGGCAAAGTGGTCCGTGGACGGCACGCCGTGTCAACCGCCTCTGGGACAGAGGGGGACGAGGAGAGCACCTGCCCATGAAAGATGCTTCTGAAGGATTGAAACCTGACAGCCCCGAAAAGTCATTAAAGACATCGTTAAAATAGTCCAAATGGCTACCGTGGCTCAATCTTAAGTTTGTCAAGCGACGAGAATATTTTTTGTGCGCAAAACAACTAAAATAACGACTTTATTCAAGTATTCTCTTTGGGCCTGGAGATTTTGCGTAGTGTTATTGCGCAACACTTCTGGTTGAACGTCACACGCATCACACACATGACCGGCGTCAGCCAATAGTGAGCCTACGTGTGACGTATAACACAGAAGCGCTGCGCTGTTACACTACGTTAAGAGCTTAGGAGAATGACACGGAAGAGAAGAGATGGTTAAATAAAGTCGTTATTTTAGTTTTTTGGTGCTCAAAAAATATTCTCGTCGCTTGATAAACTTAAGATTGAGCCACTGTAGCCATTTGGACTATTTTAACAATGTCTTTAATGACTTTTTGGGGCTGTCAGGTTTCATTCCCTTAGAAGCCTATGGAGGAGTGATCCAGCTCTCAGATTTAATCACAAATATCTTCATTTGTGTTCCGAAGATGAACAAAAGTCTTACGGGGTTGGGACAACATGAGGGTGAGTAATTACTGACAGAATTTTCATTTTTGGGTGAACTATCCCATTAAGGGGAAGTGCTCAGACCCCATCACAGAAGAGCTACTGGACACCGCCAGTTTTGTTGATCCCAGATTTAAAACAACATACATTTCTGTGCACCATGTCGCCACCATTCAGGAGAAAGTGAAAACAGAGATGGTGTCAGCAGCTGCAGTCCTCAGGGAAAGTACCACTGAGAGTACACAGCCCTCTACGTCTTCATCAGAAGCAAAGTAGCCAAAGAGGTCATTAGGAAGTTTTTTCAAAGGAAGTGAGGCAACTCCTTCAACTGTACCCACTTTGTCACTTCAGCAAACACTAGAAGTAGAGCTGAGCAGCTACTTGGTGTCCCCCTTGCTGGATAGTGATGAAAATCCACTAGAATGGTGGGGAAAGCATCATGTACACTTCCCCAATCTAAGTAAGGTGGAAAAAGAGTATCTCTCCATACCAGCCACTAGCTCCCCATCAGAACAGTTTTCAGTTCAGGAGGAAACATTGTTACATGCCTCAGATCCTGCCTGAAAACTGAAAAGGTAAACATGCTAGTGTTTCTTAGTAAGAACCTGGAGTAAATGCATAGAGAGTGACAGGACAAGATCTCTGAGAAGATGATCACATACAGTGAGCATGAGTAAGATTAACATCTTTAATGCAATGAGCACACAAGATACACAGGCTGCTGATCAATCAGAGCAGAGGTGCCTTGTCCAAGCCCTATTGCTCTTATTTTTGCACATTGCATTATTTAACATTTGTTTACAAGAGATGTAAGATAGTTCCCTATCGAGGGAACTCAACACCGTGTCGAGAATCGACTTTTTGGGGACGCTCCCTTAGCGTGCGCCTCTGAAGTAAGAATGAAACTATTCTAATCCTGATTGGCGTTGCGCCATGACGTAACATGTGACGGCATACCCGGAAGTATAAAAGTGACGCTGAAACACACACATACCAGCTATCGCTCTTCAGCAAGCGCTCTGTGTTGAAACTGTCTCTGTCTATTTGGTGTTGTTTGTCTATTTATATAGTGATTTATTATGGCGAGTGAACAGTTTGTTCGATGTGTGCACCCCTGCCCAAGATTCGTCACGGGTGGGGACACACATCAACTTGGTGTGAACTGTTTGGGAGCGCAGCTCGCAAAGGCAGCTCTTTTTTTTTAATCTTTTTTTTATTTAACAGTCAGACATACATACTGTACAAACCAACATAGTACAGAAGTGAGCAATCTTGTAAATCCATAATTCCAGAAGTGACATAAAAGTGATTTAATTGTTTGATCTAAGTGTGTATGTGAGCGGGTGTGAGTGTGGGTATTTGTATGTGTGTGTATGCGTAAACAAAGTAACCATTTA